>PPLH03000022.1:0-193242 GCA_003706445.3 Williopsis mrakii
CACCGTAACGAAACAATGATTCTTCAATTTGAGAAATTGTGATGTGATTTATGGACTTTGAGAGTGCCCTACACATCTCTGAGATTTGTGTGCCGCTCAATGATGCTATTCCAACAATATCAACAATGTTGATCATGGAACAATTTTCTCTCAGATCAGAAAGAGATACTGATCTCATCCCTTTCGGCTTTCTTGGAGATATCATTTTGGGGCCACAAGAATATTGCACAATTCCGGTAAGTGGGATATGAACCAATTCCGAGAATGATTCCAAACCCACACGGTCAAGATGTGTCATGATCTCTATGACGAGTTCCGTTGGTAAGCCTAATAGCCCCATGGGGCTTCTTTGTCGTGTTTCTGAGTAGTCCATGTGAGACGTGATGGCTTACAGTCTCAAGTCGATAACAGGAGAATCCTTTGGTTTAATGTACCTTAAAATTTTTACTGAGTGAGAACAATTATGACTGCTGGATATGACGGGCGTGGACAGTACATTTCAAGAGTTCTCCCTATACCACAGTTGGCTTTCATCTTCTAACTGGTTGGCACAGTCTTGGTGCGATTGGGATGGCGGAACAATGAAGATGGAAACGGACTTGTCAGTAGTGAATCCAGATATATTAATATTGGAAGGGAACATGCCAGAGAGCAGTTGGCTGTTTGAGGTAAGAAATGCTGGCAAACGGTCGGCCATATATTTACGTAATCAATCAGTAGTGGTTAGCGCAGCACGATAATAACCGCTTTTTGTGTCATCAAACAAGTTCAACGCATTCTCATCACAAAAGAGTTATTTCACTGAATCTTGATGCAGCATTTTAAATATCTGACTACGACGGGTCACAATCTTGCAATCTTTCAGAATTGTAATCTCACCATGAGCGAAGAATCATTGAGAGATCTCAGATCAAAATTGAGTCACATATACCATGCTGTTGAGAGAATTGCTAAGGGGCAGTCCGGCCTCATGCGACAAGATCACTTGGCTCTTGAAAACCTTACATCAGACCTGGAAAAGCATCGTAGCAGCATTACAGCAATTCAGGACCGAGTTTGTCAACAGAAAACTCAATGGTATAAGCTGGCATGGTCTAAGGTGATGAACGTTCCTGGTCTGATCTACTATCGAGTCACTCAACTGCATTCGTCAAGTTGCATCCGTGCAAGCCAAAACACACCTTATTCCAATCCAATTTCACATGTGGAGTTCTATACACTCCTCTTGGCATTATGCCTGTTGTTCTATGCCTCATGCGGCGGCATCGCTGCGTATTACAACTTCTTCCCTGGATCTTCAGAGGCCACTATCACCCCCATCCCAACCGCCACAAATATCACAAATGCCATTCCCTGTACAGAACCAGGTCTTGTTGCTGATGTGTTTCATCCCAAGGACATCTCTGGTATCATTGCAATTGCTTTCCTGCTTTTGATCACCACGTTTTCTCTACTGCTCTTTCTAAAATTTGTTATATTATTTCCTTGGAGCATTTACTATAGCTTTTGGTTGGTGACCTATTTGTTCCTTAAAGAACCAATGCAGGATCAGGCAGAAGAATGGCAACAAGACTCAACTTCTCCGGTGGAAGTGGTGAACACAGTTGATTAACCCTGATCGGGAGTTTTGGGAACTGCGTAATCAGAATGGAAGACCATAAATCAAATAGCTTGTTAAGAGATAATCTATAGCAATAAAAAAAGCAAGTCCTAAAGAAGATCGTAGTTACGGCGCCTTGTAAAGTATATTGTTAAACTGAGCTATTCATCTAAAGTATTACTCACCTTGTTCAGAGCTTGTAGGACATCTTTGAACACAGATCGTCATCCGTAGTATCGACCGATAGATTAGTGTTATCTTGGCCTTTTAGACCTCATCTTTAAATTGACCTGCAGCGGATGTTGCGATTGGGGCATCCGTAGAGTTCGTTATAATCTTTCTTCATTTGAAAATTGTCTTTAAATAACTACGAATAAGCGTTCAAAATTATCAACCAGTACGCTCTTTTCATTTCTCCACAAATTTTTGATATACCTTTTTTGTGGAAAAGCACAAAAATGACCCGAAATACAACATTTCAATTGAAAACCCCACCCATAGTTTCTAAAACTCCCCATAGATGCAAATTTGTCACTTTCTACTAAAGCAAAATATATTTTTTTTTTTGATGGATTCCTCACTAGCCATCCGTAGATGATTCTCGGATGCGGATGCGGATGTATTGGGTATCCGATTGCAGGTCTATGTTTAATTTATCATAATATCATCTGTCTGAAATTGTGGTGTAGATGAATCACCATATCATGGTTGTATAGCAATGATAGCAACACTAAAGCACGGCCAAAAGCTAAAGCCGAGCATATAATAAAGTCGATTCCTAATTCAGAAAACTTCTTCTTTAGATAATTCTGGACAATTTTTTCTTTCTTTTTTGCAACAAAGAATTTTTTTTTTAATCGCGTGCATCAAAGTTTAATGGCTTCGTGAAAAGTTTCAGCTCTTGGGCATTTCTTAGCAAAGCATTTGTTTGACCATCTCATATTTATCCACTATCCTATTATGCTTCTTTGACATGGATCAATACACAAATATCTATCACCCAGAGTTCATTCCAGGGACAACGAACATTTACTCCTCAACTGTCTTGGAGAACTCGAGCTCTGGCAGTATCCCATTGAAAAAAGATGGTGATATCATCCTCATTCCACAACCTTCTGACTCACCAAATGACCCCTTGAACTGGTCAAGATCAAGAAAACTGGCTCATTTGGCGACGATGGCGTTCGTCACTGCTTTCACAGCTGCCACTTCCAACGATGCTGGTTCTACACAGGATTCCCTAAATGAAATGTACAGTATTTCATACGATGCCATGAACACCGGTGCCGGTGTCCTGTTTTTGGGTATTGGTTATGGTACTCTGTTTTTAGCTCCCTTGTCATATCTATATGGTAGAAAATTGCCATATATCATCTGTATTCTTCTTGGTCTGATTGGTGCAATCTGGTTCGGGTTCTCTAAGGATACCAATGATACCATTTGGTCTCAGTTGTTTGTTGGTATCAGTGAATCATGTGCTGAAGCCGCAGTTCAATTAAGTTTGACAGATATCTACTATCAACATCAACTAGGGTCAGTGTTGACGGTATATATCTTGTCAACATCTGTCGGAACTTACCTGTCTCCTTTAATTGGCAATTTCATCTCCAATAGAACAAGTTTCAGATGGGTGGGTTGGATAGGTGCTATTTTATCTGGTGGATTGCTCCTGGTGTTGGCCTTCCTTACTGAAGAAACCTCCTTTGAAAGACATAGGTACATGACTCCATTGAACCAAAGACAAAATATTCAAGGTTTTGATAATTTTGTGCAATCAGTAAGCTTTGGGAGCGAAAAAGATGACAATGACAATCATCAAAATTACTTTGAGAACTCTAAGGAGTTACATGCGGATGTTTCATCTGACTTGATTGATGGTTCCAAAGAGCCAATGAAGACATATTGGCAAAGAATTGCTCTGATTACACCATCTTCTAATCTGAAAGGTTGGGGTTTCAAGCAATACTGGAAACACATTGTTATCAACCTTAAGATGTTCTGCTTCCCAGGTATTCTCCTCTCGGGCTTATTCTGGGGTATGCAAAATGCATTCTTATCTTTCTATCTTACAACTGAGGATACCTTCTTCTATGATGCTCCATATAACTACTCAAACGTTGGGGTTGCTTTAATGAACGTCCCATGTTTGATCGGGGCGATCATTGGATGTGTCTATGCAGGGACAGTCTCCGACTATTTCACACTATGGATGGCTCGTCGCAATAAAGGTGTCGTGGAAGCTGAGTTTAGGCTATATTTTTCCTTCCTTACTGCTATCTTCGGATCATTAGGTCTCTTTATGTTTGGTATCGGTGCAGCACGTATGTTGACGAAGCCAATCATGTATATTGGGCTAGGATTCATCGGATTTGCCTATGGCTCAGGTGGTGATATCGCTCTTTCTTATTCCATGGAAGGTTCAGAGTTGGTATTGGAAAGCATGGTTTGTGTTGCTGTGATCAACAACACGATTAGCTGTATCTTCACTTTCACTTGCTCTCTTTGGCTGGAAGCATCAGGAACAGAGAATGTGTATATCGCTCTGGGCGTCATAAACTTTGGTGTCATGATGTTGGCTATCCCTATGATTATTTGGGGTAAGAAGGCCAGAAAGTGGACTAGAAAGTACTACTTGCAATTCTTGGAGTTTAGAGATGGTATTTAGAATTTGTGTAATGTGGAGTTAATAAATAATAGAGATATTGGTGAAAGGTTGGGCTCTCTGGTAGTTCCATAAGAAGTCAAGTGTGCCAATATTTTTAGTGTATCCCATTAATATTCGTGTAATAAATCAGGCTCATACGAACGTTAATGAGTAAAGAAATCAAGTTCTCTTACTTGTTTTGAAACAGCTCTAGCATTTGAGATTTCTGGCATGCTAGCTGCCTAGCATCCTACACCATACTTGAATGTAATGATGTTTTTGTGATGAGAAGAAAGTTTTGAACTCACTGAGTGAAGCAGAAGCTTTCCTTACGGTGCTGCTCAAACCAGTTTTAAGCTGTTATGCAGGGCCGGTGCCCGTTTGTCGCTTCTCACACCCTTTCTTGGTTATCTATTCCCTTTCAATAGTGATGTATCTATCGTGTAGTTCTGCCATCCGGATGGCACCGAGACTATAGTAACCAGTTAGAAGGTGAAAGCCAGCTGTACTAAAGAGAGATACAACAGTATTCTGGTATTGTTTTCTGGAGCAGTCATAATTGTTCTCATATGCATAATTTTAGGAAAGTTCAAACATAACGCATTCGTTTTCTTCTCCACATGAGATTTTAAGCCATTATGTCTCACATGGACTACTCAGAAACACGACAAAGAAGACCCATGGGGCTTCTAGGCTTACCAACTGAACTCATCATAGAGATCATGACACATCTTGACCGTGTGGGTTTGGAATCATTCTCTGAATTGCTCCATATTCCGCTTGTGGGAGCTGTGCGATATTTTTGTGGCCCCAAAATGATATCTCCAAGGAAGCCCAAAGGGATGAGATTAATATCTCTGTCTGATCTGAGAGAAAACTGTTACAGGATCAACATTGTTGATATTGTGGGAATGGAGTTACTGAACGACACACTCATCTCAGAGATGTGCAAAACACTCTCAAAGTCTATAAATCACATCACTATTTCGCAGATTGAAATGTCACCTTTTAATTATGAATTTATGGACAATAAAGGGAACAGGATCTTCGCACTCCTCAACTCATTACCGGGGATTCTGAATTTGTAGGTCTTAATGACGGTGATATTGACCTCGGTAGGATGTCATTTAGGAACATCAAGCTTCTCAAAATACAGAGATGTGGTTTCAAAGACGGGACAGAGCTAGAGATCGAGAAGGTTGGTAGACTGTGGCTGATGGAGTTTTCGAATCCACTAAGTGAAATTATTGACCTAGAAGGTGGTGATATGAATGTATTTTATGCATGGTGTGCTGAATTGAAGTTGGAAAACATAACAACAAACACACAAGGATTCGTAAGTGCTGGAGGCTTGGATCTCGCAAATGTCAAATTTACTGAAACTTGTGCCAATTTTTCCTCTGCTTCTGGAGATTTCCCCTTGACCATTAAGGGACTGGACGGGCCTAATTTAAATGAGCTAAGGATCAGCTTTCGAGAGAAAACGCCACCACATATCGATCTAGATGCACCCCTGCTGCATAGAGTCGAATGGTCAAGCTTTGGAACCATTTCCAGCACAGAAAATGTCAGAAAATATAAAGCACAAGATTTCGTATTTCTTCGAGAGATCAAGGAGCTTAAACTGATCCACTTCTTGGAGCCTCTACATAAGATAGATCTTCATCGATTAACAAAGCTCTCATTGGAATGCAACCGAAATCCAGCTGATGTGGAAAGGGTGTTTCCCTCCTTGAAGGAACTTGTGGTTTATCTGAGTTTTAATCCTGAACGGGTTCCGCTGATCAAGGCTGCGAATCTTGAGTATCTCGAGATAATAGCTGATAGACAATTCAGGATAGAATCTATCATTCCTAGTCTCCGTCGTTATCCCAATCTGCAAATTTCTTCTTTCAAAAATTGTGGATGATCTTTTCTGACCAGGCGAAGAGCCGAAATAATGATTTATTGGATGAAATGGTGCACTTTCTGTAACTTGAAAGAACTCCGTTGTAGTAGGTGGAGACTTGGTTGCGGTTATTGCTTTTGGGGTTTTTTGGATTTTGAAGACAGTTAGTTCAACCTACTTACTAGTACCTATTATTACATATTAGGGTTTGCCCATCCCTTTGAATTTGTATTACCTATGACCTGTAGCCTCTACTCTATGACCATCTAATCCAGATAGAAAACGATGGCCAGCAAGAAAAGTTAAAACTTTCATGACCATCCTTGAAAAAGAGAACAAATATTCAGCAGATATTGGAGGCCGAGTTCTGACTCACTACATACTGGATAACTGCATTGTTTGGCTTCCTTAACACTCACGAGTATAGAGATCTGGTTGATCGTTTGGTTACCTCAAAATTGATAGGATATACGCAGTACACTACAAATTATAGATACAAAAAACATTTAACTAAAGGGACGCAAAAAAATGAACAAGACTATATCATCGTTTCAATCAAACAAACATCGTACTGAAATCTTTGATGAAATTGATTCTCTTTGTCTGTTCAAGCTCATTCTTCAAAGATTCAGAATCAGCAACTTCAAAGAGCTTATCAAAGATTTCATTCAAATCAGCATAAGAGCGCAGTAATTCCACAACTTTCCCAATAAACTCCTGCGAATATAATCTTTCGATAAAAGTCTTATGAGTGTTATGATTAAATTTGATACTCAGATTCTTGCCAATAACATCATATGACACATAGAAATTCGAGTTACAGCTCTCTGTCTTCAATCTTCTCGAGATTGGAGTACCCGGAGAGGTTGGTGTGTTGTTCTTATGAACGGTCTTGATGTCCTGTTTACACTTGTATAGCAACTTGATTGATTTTGGAAACGGCTTAGCAGATAGATTGGAACTGGTTTTCGAGAATTTGAATCCCGATCTTTGCATGATTCTGTCTATGAAGCTATCCTGAAGTCTAATCAGAATCTGATCCAGGTTATCATGAGTGAAACTTGGTATCAATTTTTCGTCTTCAAATTTCTTGATGAAGATAACATTCTTCAAGTCTTCATTCTTGCCGTGCTCGATCCTATCCAAATAAGATTCGAAATCATCAAAGACATTGGCCTTCTCTAAAGGGTTTGACACACAATTTCCGCAAAGTTGATAGCGTCCATCGTCATGGATAGAGCGTCTAGCACCACAGTATAGGCAATGGTTCAAGGTATCCAAGTTGGATGGGGACTGGACTTCATTCAAGGGAGTCCTCGCATTGCTCGCATCGACTCCTTGCTGTTGCTGCTCCACACCATCGGAGTTCATCACGGCAAAGATATTGCTCGCATCCACCTTCTTGTCGGTATCAGTTAAGTTATGTGGGGATTTAGTTAAACTCGCTTTTTGATCTTCCTCGATCGCGCCTTCTTTCAACAAGTTTTCATCGATTGGGATCTCCTTATCAGTATCGTCAGTTTCACGAACCAAAATAGTAGGCTGGTGCTCCTCCTCTTTAAGAGTAGATTGATCATACTGCTGGATTTCTGGTGGGCCCTGATGAATATGATGCTGCAACGCCTCGACATGTTGTTGATGTTGGTGCTGTTGCTGATGTTGATGTTCTTGTGGCAGAGTCTTTGAGACGTGCGTGGCAATGTTGATAATGCTTTGCTCGATCTCAGCAGCGTTCTTGCGGCTTAATTCAGCAGCCGCGGCCGCAGCAGTTTCAGCATCAACACCGACAAAGTTCAACTTTTTGAGACGTTTGCGCTTACGCTCGATCTCACGACATGGCTTACAGGTTCTGTAACGGGCAGTCTCTATCGGTTCATCCTCTTGTCTCTTCTTCTTGCACCGACGGCAAACATTGGCACCAGCTGGCGTCACCATCTTATTAACCCTTATTAAACTTTCTCTTCAGACACTACTATCTGTCAACAGCTTCGCGACCTGATTGATCCTTTGAAGTTCGCGGCTTTGTTCCTTCAAGGGGGGGGTTTGGAGGAAGAAGGGAAAAAGCCGCGAAGAAGTTTTTTTTCGCGATGTTTTAGTGGGCCCACGTAGTTGCCACCCGCGAAAATTGCTCAATTGATTGGCTGAGGCTCGAATTGTCCGCGATTTGAAAGATTATGTAATACATACACATATATCTGTGTAAGGGTAATGACGCGTTATTATTCGATGTTATTAATTGTTTGCCTGCTACAAGAATAGTCATTAGTGTGATTATGCAGTAGTGATCCAAACGGTTCTTATACAAGGATGGCGGCGCCGCCAGCGGAGCAAAAATTGTTCAGCTTATATATATTAAAAAAAGTTTGCAAGAAAGTGATTTCGCCCAGGATCGAACTGGGGACGTTCTGCGTGTTAAGCAGATGCCATGACCAACTAGACCACGAAACCATTTCTTATTTTTTGCTAAAAGTTTCTCTGCTTGGTTTAATATGAGAAACTCCACATGACGAGATCATTAGCGTTCCTCTCCTCTGCTTCGAAATGTTCCGATTCGAGAATGCGTTAATCAGTTTAACTCCTCCACTTAGATAACCATCTTCCCATTCCGACTAACTTCGTCCTATATCCTTACATTGTTCGTGTTAGCAATTATGAGTTACTTTCCCTTTTGTCTCCCCACAATACTTGATGACTTTTAGAATAATAAGGAACTTAGAATCTACAACGTGAAATGCTACGATCGTACCACATGTCACACACAACCCTCATACAGACACCAAAATTCATCTAGAGTTTATCATAACTATACATACATTTTAGAACTTGAAGAAACCCTGGTCTTCCAAAGATAAGATGACCTTAGTAGTCTCTTGTTCGATGTTTGAGATTTGGGACAAATCAACAACGACATCTGAACCTTCGTCACCAACACTGATGAATGTACCAGTCTTTGATACTTCACTCTTGAATTGGTCCTTAGATTGTTCAGCTTCATCCACGATGATAACACCAGCACCAGAAGCGTTCAATTCACGGGCAAACAGTGGAGAACTGGTGACTTCTGCGGTGTCAAGAACACTGAAATGTCTACCGCCGAATTGATTAAAGATGTCCAAGAGAGAATATCCGAAACGTCTGTTCGAGACATAGATAGCGAAACCTTGCTTTGGCCTTGGTGGATGTCTTTCACGCAACACTTTCACAACCTCAGGATAGGAGAACCAAGATGGGATCTCTGTACCATCTCTCAATCTCTTTCTCAATTCGGTACCACTGATGTTTAAAGTCTTGGTATCTGGGCCAATGGTATCAATTGGTGCATAACGATCTTCATCTGGCAAATAGGTGACCATTCTGAATGGGACAATGGTGATACCCAATTCTTCTTTGAACTGACCAACCATGTCCTGAGCATCATATGGGCCATAGAAATCAACGCCCTGGGAGTTCTTACCTGGACCAGCATGGTCTCTACCAACAATGAAATGGGTAGCACCGAAGTTCTTTCTGATCAGTGCATGCCACACGGCTTCTCTTGGCCCTCCCATTCTCATAGCCAACGGCAACAGAGAAAGCTCAGCAGTTCCCGGTGGATATTTCTTGATGATCTCTTTATAGACTCTGACTCTGGTGTGGTGGTCAATATCACCTGGCTTGGTCAAGCCAACGACAGGATGGATCAAGACGTGGGCGTCGATGTCTCTAGCGGCACGCACGGTCAGCTCCCTGTGTGCTCTATGCATTGGGTTTCTTGTCTGGAATGCAACGACACGAGCCCAGTTACGCTTAGCAAACTCGTTACGCAGCTCCTGTGGAGTCTTACGCAAACCTGTGTAGTCGTAATGAGATGGCAGGCGGATAGCATCGAGGGCACCACCCAAGTAGACATCACCGGCCTGTTGGAACAGGTATTGAATGGCAGGGTGTTCAGCATCACCGCCGAAGACCTTATCAGCTTCAAGTTGCTTATCTGGGGTGTATTTATCCTCAATTGTCAGAATAGCAAGTTCGTAGTCGTAGTCATCTGTAAGCACAACCCTCTCACCAGTTTGGAACTTAGCAGCTTGTTCCTCGGACACATCCAAAGTGATTGGGAGGGACCAAACCAAGCCATTGGCCAATCTGATGTTTTCGACCACAGAGTCATAGTCCTTCTGGGTTAAGAAACCCTCCAGTGGAGAGAAACCACCGTTCAAGATCATCTCCAAATCACAGAGTTGTCTGTCAGTAAGAGAGAGTCGTTGGAGAGAGGCTGCCTCCTTGAGGAGCTCCTGTTGTTTGTGCCCATCCCTGGCAATCAGGTCCTTGAGGACACCACCGTGTGGTTGTGGAACAGTCATCTTTTGATATGTAGTACATCTCTTCTCCAAGAAGGAAACGTCCACCAATTTTACCTCTTTATATTAAGAGAAATGTCCCAATGAAATTGGCCAAAGTCACGTGCACCAGCCACTTTTCTCGCCACAGTGTGGCTGGTGGATAGTGGAGGTGTGGCGTTCTTGACACATTTTCGTTATTTGCTAATAATTTCCATACAAATAGTCAGTCAAAAGAGGCAAAATAGGCCCTGTTTAAACTTGATAGTGAATAACTCATAAAGGTTTGATCCTTCTATCTATAGTAAATTTAATTTAATTCATAAACCAACGAACGTATTGGTCAATTCAGCCACAGCGACTAAACACTTAGGTACTTTTCCAACTGCGACAGATACAACAATGCCTTTGCCTTGGAGTCAATAACCTTTTCGTTCATCGTCACAGTGACAGTCAATTCGTTCTTTGAACCGATCACCGGATCAGAAAAGAGGTCCCCAGCAATGTCCAGGGCGTTCAGTGGCTTTGTAGTCTGGGTTTGAATATCCAATCTGATGGAGAATCTGTCCACAGTAGATGGCACGGAGCACAGATCTTCAAAGATTGGATCATAAAAGTCAGATTTTTCACCATGTGTTTGATATGCGAATCTCTCTGCACGTCTGGAGGCGCCCTCTACGTATTCCTTCAAGGTCATTGGTGACTCGATCTCTCTTTGGAATTCCAGAACAGTGTCAAGGGAGAAAGTCTTAATCAGAGGTTCCACCTTTGGTTTAATTGGAGCCTCTTTGATCTTTTCTTTAGCTTCTTTCACTTGTTCGACTTCCTTAGGTTTGATTTGATGCTTTTCAATGTTGGACAGATCCAATTTGGAATGGCTGTTGATGTAAGCAGCAATGCTATTCACTGAGTCTTTTGAAATCTTGCCCAGGTATGCAAGGATATCACCTTTCAGCAGACGTCCCTGTGGCCCAGTAGCTGGAATTTTAGCAAGAGCTTCATCTCTGGAAATGTTGTTCTCAGATAATAGAGAGTCAACAGATGGGAAGAACACCTGCTCTGCGTTTGCCTTGGTGGAAATACCTTCAGATTGGACTACTAGCTTTGATGTTTCTTTCTTCACATCTTTCTTTGGTGCCTCTTTCTCTATCTCCTTTTTTGGTGCTTTCTCAGCCTGCGCATTCAACTCTGGCAAGTCCAAATCCGCCAAATCATCACCTTCCTCGGCCAAGATGGCAATTGGTTCACCCACTGGGATATCTTTGATACCATTCTGAATCAGAATCCTCGCTAAAATACCATCGTCTTGAGCTTCAACATCGATAGTGGCCTTATCTGTCTCGACCTCAAGCAGTACGTCACCACTGTTAAAAGCTTCACCTTCTTTGAACTTCCAGTCGGTCACACCACCCCTTTCCATTGTTGGAGACATCGCCGGCATTCTGAACACCTGCGCTTTCATCAATTGGTTTGTGGAATGGAAGCCTGTGCGTAAACTGTTAGAAACCCCCTTAACATAAATAATGTTTAAGAATGAAAGACTTACCTCTCGAGACGTCCCTGGTGGCGCGAAAAAGGGCAGTACGGTAACTCAGCATTATCCTTCAGTCTTCTTCTTCTTCTTTTAAGAAACAAACAGACGACGTTGTCGTCTTCCCAGAAAAGATTTGTTGATGGTTGTGCCGGTGGGCCCCCACACCTGTCCGTGGGGGCTCCTGATTGGGCGAGTTTCCTATTTTGTAAATTTCCCTCTGTTTCGAGGTCTCACAGACACTACAGCCTACATTATATATCAAACAAATAATCATAACTTTGAATCATTCTCTGCAGCTACCGCCGCCACTGCAACGCTCGTCGCATCGCTGAGTTCGCCGGAGTCTTTCTTAGGCCTTCCCCTGCCTCTCTTTGGCAACAATTCGGTATCGATGGGATACTGCTGCACTTTGGATTCATCCTTCTTAACGGCTTTTGGCATAGAGTTACCACTAACCTGTGCAGGGTATTTTCTGGGTCTTCCTTGGGGTCTCTTCACTCTGTTTTCCTCTATAGGATGCTTTCTTGGTCTCCCTGGAGGTCTCTTGATACTCATCTGCACTGAAAACTTCTTATCGGAGGTATTGATGAAATTACTAGTCATGGGGTCCAATATGTGTTCAATGATCATAGAGTCTTTGTTCAGCTGTGATGACTGTTGTATAGAGTCTTGAGAACTTTGTTGTTTTACGATCTTGAAAGCAGGTTTCATCCGCATTTTTGGTCTCCGCATCGAAACAGGAGAGTTATTCACGAATTTGAACTGTTGTGATGACTTATTGGTCGCTATCGACGATTCAATAGCATCTTTGCTCTTCTCGTTGGGTACAGCAACACTCATTATGGGCCGTTCAGATATATCTCATTCAAATCACCGATTAAAGCCAAAAAGGGAGCACGAGATGAAACGAAGTCAAGTATAAAGAAAAAGCGCTTTCAGCCCAGTAAAACACACCAAAACCCTCTTTTGACCACCAAGGCTATCTTGTTTTTGTTATTTCCCAGACGAAAAAGTTCATCAGAAAAAAGAAAACAGAAAAAAAAACATTACAAATGGTTGAAATAGGAAGGTGTGGCAAAACCATTCAGCGAATTTCCAAACACAGTATATTCCCGAATTAGTAAATAAAAATTGCTTCAATTTTTTTTTTCCAACTGCGATGAGCTAGCTACTCGAGATCATCTAATTATCTCTTAGGCACCGAATCGTCTCGATATCAAGTGGATTCAGTGATTTCGGACTGAAATTTGATCAAAATGGCCAAGAAAAGAACTAGTAGATTCCAGGAGGGCCAGAGGAAGCTAAAGAAACAGCAGCAGGATGCCCAATTGAGCATTGGTCTCTCGAATATGGTTAACGATGTTGCTGATGACGAGTTTGAGCCTAAGGCGAACTCCGAGGATGAGGAGATGGATTATGAGCTAATACCACGTACTCTCAAGCAGGAGAAGAGAGAATCGGGCGTATTGCCCATTAAGAAAGGTGGAAGAGTGGAAGCAGTAATGAAAGATGTGTCTGATGAGTCTGAATCAGAGAAAGAAGAAGAACAGGAAGAGGAACAGCAGCTGCAACAGAATCCACAAGAGCAAGCTGAAGAGGAAGAGGAAGAATCTGAACCAGACACAGAAGACAAGATCATCGCCCTCAAAGAGGAAATCGCCGAGATGGTTGAGAACCTTATGGAGGACCCAGAAGAGAATATTGGTGCTCTTACAAGGTTGATCAAAATGTCTCAATCCAAGAATCCAAACACCTCGAGATTTTCATTACTGGCCATAATCCCAGCATTAAAAACGATAGTCCCAGCCTACAGAATCAGACCATTGACTGAGATGGAAAAGAAGGAAAAGGTATCTAAGGATATTGCCAAATTGCGTAATTTCGAGCAGACTTTGGTTTTGAACTATAGAACCTATATCAACGTCCTCACTGAGATAATTCAGAAATCCAAGGATCCCACTATGGCTACATTGGCCACAAGGGCTGCGTGTGAATTGGCTTCGTCATTCAAACATTTTAACTACAGAACAGATGTACTGATCATAATCATTAGAAGGATCTGCAAACCTTCCTTCAAGAATGATTCTGTCTACGCTCAATGCGTAAAAACATTGGAAAACTTACTGGACGATGATGATGTTGGTGACATCTCTTTTGACATTGTGAGATTATTGACAAAGACGTTGAGATCTAGAAAGTTCAAAGTAGATGAAAGTGCTCTTAATGTCTTCCTTTCGTTACAAATCTTATCAGACTATGATCCAAATGCTACACAAGAGGAAAAAGATGAGAAGATGAAGCTGAAGAAGAAAGATCGTGTCCATCTGTCAAAGAAGGAGAGAAAAGCAAGAAAAGAACGCAAGACCATCGAGGAAGAGATGCGTAAAGCCGAACAGAAATTCTCCGAAGAGGAAAGAGAGAGATTTCAAGCAGATATCTTAAAGATGCTCATGTCTCTATATTTGGTGATCTTAAGAGAGAGACCAAAACATTTGATGGGATCAGTGTTGGAAGGATTGGCCAGAATTGGTCATATGGCCAATTTTGATTTGCTTGGTGACTTCCTTGAGGTGTTCCGTGAAATCATCAAAGATTCCAATGATAGCGATAGAGAGGTTTTGCTCAGTGTTGCTACTGCGTTTGCCCTGGTTGCTAATCACCATCAGTACAAAGTCAGCGTTGACTTATCATTTTTCGTTGACTCCCTTTACAGCATCCTTTTGGATATCTCCATTGATTCCGATATTGAATTCTCTCACAAGACATTGAGATTGGCAGATCCGTTGGGACTAGAGAACAAGAAGCCACGCGTGAACATCTCAACAAGAATTGAATTATTATTGAAAGGTCTTGAAAACATCTTTTTTAGATCTAAGAATGGTTCAAAAGTACGTGCATTGGCATTCAACAAGAGATTATCAATGTCGTTATTACAAACACCAGAGAAATCATCTATTGCTATTCTAAAATTTTTGGAGAAATTGATGGGCCGTTATGGTGAATTGGCTGGAAGCTTCGCTACTGAAGATAGAATCAACAATGGTAAGTACTTGCTGGATGCTCAAGTTCCAGCAAGAAGTAATGCTGAAGCTGCAACCATTTGGGAAACATTTCTACTTGAAAAACATTACAGTCCAATTGTCGCAAAAGGTGCGAAATCATTGATTAATAGAGCTAAGGAGAGTAACTAAAGCAATTAATCATTATTTCATGCTATTAGTTAGCTGTGTAGAGGGACTCTCAGAGATAGGTGACATCAATGTCGATGAGTTGCAAGTCGGTCACGTTACGCACATCATAGTCGAAAATGTTACCAGTGGTTCCGCCGACAAAGAATGAGTTCTTGCTGTAATTATAAGGATCCCCAGTGTTCTTACCAGCAAAGAAGTGAACCTCGTTACCGCTAGAGTCAGTGCCTACCAGTCTGCCGCCTTGCACGGACCAGAAAATGTTCCCTCCTTGGGTAACGCTCAATTGCAACTGTGGAAAATCAGCCTTATCGTCATCAGCTGGAATGATCAAAGCCATCTTATAAGAGGCCTGATCAGCAGTACTGATGCTCATGTAGACTTGACCAGATTCCTGATCATAGGTCAAACTTTGGGAAACAGGACCAACTTGGAAGTAGTTGATACCTGCACTTTCATGTACAGAAGAGAGCCCAGTGTAATAGGTCGAGCGTAGTTGGGTATTGAGTTGGATCTGTGAAGCGGATGCAACAGCGACAAGAGCTGAGAGAATTGAGAACTTCATATTTATCTTACTTGCGAAATATTCTTCAAGAGAACTCATAATTGTTGAAATATCAAGCGCTTTATATATGCGAACAAGTGTAGAAAGCAATTGTGGTCACTCCACGTATGCAGAGCTCTCGTATATGACTCCTTTTGTCTATAAGCTTGTTTAAGCGTCAAAACTTGTAAAAATAGTCAATGTATTGTACACAATGCTATAATCTATTCTTAGCTTCAGCATGAATGCGCGGCGTAATTGATTAAGTAGCTAAAATAAGCTCTTTGACCGCTTGGAGCTCAAGATAATTTTGTGGAATGGTGTTATTTTTTAGCATGCATATATCGGTAGTTAAGCACTATGACGTTTGACAACCGATCATCGAAAAATACCAACCAAAAAGGGCTACGAAAATCACGCAGTGCTGTGGAGTCTCTCGGCATGATGATGAAGTTGCGCACCGGAAATGCCGATCATTACCAATATGGATACCGTATCCAGTCATTACAGAGAAATTTATAATGATGTGAAAGGAGATAGGTGCAATCTGTGATTCGTAGCGAGGTGACAAATGTGAGAAATAGCTCATAACCTTCCTATTTCTAAGCCTTCCTGAATCTGACAATCTTAAAAGAAGTTATTTCCCGGATCAGGGAAGAAGATTGTAACAAAAATAGACCAACTCACTACCAAACTCTCCACATTTCGGGGTCTGACTACTGACTAGTAACTATTATTTTCAACTCGAGTCTCGTGGTTCATTTCTGACTTGCAGAAGGTGGCAAATCAAGATGAGCACCTCCCCTCAGCTGATGGCGAAGTCTACGAACGCGGGTCATAGGCGTAATAGTTTAGCCTTACCAGCGACAGTATTGATTGAGCAAAGATTATCACGATAAGGATTACGGCAGGAATCTGTTGAACGCATAAGCCTCCAAAGTCTCCACTAGGAAGTTCCAAGCCTCATCTTTCTTCTGCTTGCGAGCTGTCTTCTTCTTCCCTGCACAGTTATTATTATACAGGTAACAGAGTGATGGCATAGTCAGTACAAAGACGCGAATGACGTACTGCTAACATGCTATTCGAAAGAGATCATTCCTTCTCAGACTTAAATGACTTCGACACAAAGAAAACTTCAAGAATATGCAGGGAGGTGTAATGCCAGGTACTGCACCGAGACTTTATTGACGTTAAAGTTGCATGGATCAAGATCCAATCTCGATCACGAAATTCGAGTTTTAAGATACCAGAAATTGTTATTGAGAGCCAGGCTGAGCTGAAATATGTAACTATCACCTCAAGATCATTCCAAGGACCCCGTAGGCATAGAGAACAACAGCTACAATTAGACTTCTTTAAATGTTCGCTGAAAATGATATCTCCATCCGTCTACTCAGCTGCATTCATCGATGCCTCCTTGCAAGAAGGGACCTCAGCATCAACCTGTGCAATAGCCAATCCTTTTGCTATAGTATCCTCATGTGTTGGATAATCAATATATCCACACCATTCGACCCAAAAAAAGTATCCTGATCATAGTCGTTCAACTCGCAACCGTGGTACAAACGGTCTGCTACCCTGAATTGGAGATGAAAAATATACCATAGGCTAATGCGGTTTGGCCCTTCTTGGTATCTTCAACAGCATATTTTGGGTGAATTCCATGGTCGCCACTACTGATGAAAGCACCGTTTCGTTTGAGGCGTCCACGGTATTATTACCTTCATCAGTTTTCACGAGACCCCATGCTGCTAAAATTCAGAATTTGGCTAGGTGTGTAGGCCGCTCTGACAATTATTTACCATTAAAGTCTTCCGGCAAGATGCACGCCTGTCCCACGTTTCCAAAAACATAAAATAACGTATGCATGTAGTCATTTAAGAATGGTGGACGGAAGCTAGAGATAGAGATATTTGCAGTTCTTGTCTAGTCCGGATAGTGTAGATAAAACAATCGAAGACTGCCTCGATGATAGATCTTAATTTCCTATTCTGTTCTCAGTCTCAAGTAGTGAGAAGATGTTATTCATTTCCAGAAAGTTTGCAAAGCCTTTCCTCACAACACGCCTAGATAGCCCCAGAGAAATGAGTCATCCAAAAAGACTTGCATCAACAGCCGCGAGAGACGAGCTCCTTAAAGTTTCTTCCTTCCCCTTCTCTTATTTTCTGACTTTCAATTGTGAAGCAAATTACTTCTAAGAAAAACGAAGGAGATAACAAAAGAGTTGAGATTTTTTGCACCTCCCAGAAAGTCGCAAAGCTCTCTCTAATCGCTAACCTTGCACCTCAGATACTGACGGATTATAAGTAAGAAATCGAACAGAGTGTTTTCAAAATCTAAAAAAACCCCAAAAGCAATAACCGCAACCAAGTCTCCACTTACCACAACGTACTTTTTTCAAGTTGCACGGAGTGCGCCATCTCATCCAATAAATTATTATTTCGACTCTTCTCCTGGTCAAGAAGGAACATCCACAATTGTTGAAAGAAAAAACCTCCAGCTTAGGATAACGACGAATAGTAGGAACGATCGAATCTATCCTGAATTGCCTTCCAACTATTAGCTCAAGACTCTCAAGATTTTCAGCCTTGATCAGCGGAACCTGTCCAGGACGAAAGCTTAGGAATACCACTAGCTCCTTCAAACAAGGAAATACCCTCTCCACATGAGTTGCTTTTGGATTGCATTCCAATGAAAGCTTTGTTAGTCTATGAAGATCGATTTTGTGTAGAGGTTCAAAGAAGTGAATAAGTTCAAGCTCTTCGATCTCTCGAAGAAATTTAAAATCTTCTTCCTCGTATTCTCTGATATTTGCTGTATCAAAAACAATTCCGAAACCTGATAATGCCACTGCGTGCAGCATGGGTGCATCTAGATCGATATGTGGTGGCGATTCCTCTCGAAAGCTGACCCTTAGCTCACTTAAATTAGGCGCGTCCAGTCCCTTAATGGTCAAGGGGAAATCTCCAGAAGCAGAGGAAAAACTGGCACGCTTTCCAGTGAACTTCACATTTTGAAGATCTAGCCCCCCAAAAATTCCTAATTCTTGAGTGTTTATTGTTCTATTTTCCAGCTTCACTTCAGCACCCCATGCATAAAATGCATTAATATTACCGCCCTCTAGGTCGATACTGTCAATCATCTTATTAGAAAAATCCATCAACTCCAAGTCGCCAATATTATCAATCTCAAGCTCTGTACCACTTCTGAAACCACACCTTTGTATTTTGAGGTATTCTATGTTTTTAAATGATATTCGGCTGAGGTCAATATCACTGTCATTAAGACCTACAAATTCAGAATCCCTGATGACAATTTGGGAAGAGGCCGGTAATGAGTTGAGGAGTGCGAAGACCCTGTTCCCTTTATTGTCTATAACTTCGTAATGAAACGGTGAAATTTCAATTTGGGAAATGGTGATATGATTTATGGACTTTGAGAGTGTTTTGCACATCTCTGAGACGAGTGTGTCGTCCAGTAACTCCATTCCCACAATATCAACAATGTTGATCATGGAACAATTTTCTCAGATCAGAAAGAGATACTGATCTCATCCCTTTCGGCTTTCTTGGAGATATCATTTTGGGGCCACAAGAATATTGCACAATTCCGGTAAGTGGGATATGAACCAATTCCGAGAATGATTCCAAACCCACACGGTCAAGATGTGTCATGATCTCTATGACGAGTTCCGTTGGTAAGCCTAATAGCCCCATGGGGCTTCTTTGTCGTGTTTCTGAGTAGTCCATGTGAGACGTGATGGCTTACAGTCTCAAGTCGATAACAGGAGAATCCTTTGGTTTAATGTACCTTAAAATTTTTACTGAGTGAGAACAATTATGACTGCTGGATATGACGGGCGTGGACAGTACATTTCAAGAGTTCTCCCTATACCACAGTTGGCTTTCATCTTCTAACTGGTTGGCACAGTCTTGGTGCGATTGGGATGGCGGAACAATGAAGATGGAAACGGACTTGTCAGTAGTGAATCCAGATATATTAATATTGGAAGGGAACATGCCAGAGAGCAGTTGGCTGTTTGAGGTAAGAAATGCTGGCAAACGGTCGGCCATATATTTACGTAATCAATCAGTAGTGGTTAGCGCAGCACGATAATAACCGCTTTTTGTGTCATCAAACAAGTTCAACGCATTCTCATCACAAAAGAGTTATTTCACTGAATCTTGATGCAGCATTTTAAATATCTGACTACGACGGGTCACAATCTTGCAATCTTTCAGAATTGTAATCTCACCATGAGCGAAGAATCATTGAGAGATCTCAGATCAAAATTGAGTCACATATACCATGCTGTTGAGAGAATTGCTAAGGGGCAGTCCGGCCTCATGCGACAAGATCACTTGGCTCTTGAAAACCTTACATCAGACCTGGAAAAGCATCGTAGCAGCATTACAGCAATTCAGGACCGAGTTTGTCAACAGAAAACTCAATGGTATAAGCTGGCATGGTCTAAGGTGATGAACGTTCCTGGTCTGATCTACTATCGAGTCACTCAACTGCATTCGTCAAGTTGCATCCGTGCAAGCCAAAACACACCTTATTCCAATCCAATTTCACATGTGGAGTTCTATACACTCCTCTTGGCATTATGCCTGTTGTTCTATGCCTCATGCGGCGGCATCGCTGCGTATTACAACTTCTTCCCTGGATCTTCAGAGGCCACTATCACCCCCATCCCAACCGCCACAAATATCACAAATGCCATTCCCTGTACAGAACCAGGTCTTGTTGCTGATGTGTTTCATCCCAAGGACATCTCTGGTATCATTGCAATTGCTTTCCTGCTTTTGATCACCACGTTTTCTCTACTGCTCTTTCTAAAATTTGTTATATTATTTCCTTGGAGCATTTACTATAGCTTTTGGTTGGTGACCTATTTGTTCCTTAAAGAACCAATGCAGGATCAGGCAGAAGAATGGCAACAAGACTCAACTTCTCCGGTGGAAGTGGTGAACACAGTTGATTAACTCTGATCGGGAGTTTTGGGAACTGCATAATTAGAATGAAAGACCATAAATCCAATAGCTGGTTCAGAGATAATCTTTAGCAATAAAAACAGTCCCTCAAGAACATCGAAGTTACGGCGCTTTGTAAGGTATATTGATCGACTGAGCTATTAATCTAAAGTATTATTCAGCTTGTTCAGAGCTTGTTCAGACACATCTTTCAACACAGATCGTCATCTGTTGTATCGACCAATAGATTAGTGTCAACTTGGCCTTTCAGACCTCATCTTTAAATTATCAACCATCTGGAATTCTGGCAAGAATCTGAGTATCAAGTTTCATCACAGCGCATATGCCGAAAGATTATACTCACAGGAGCTTATAAGGAAAGTCCTGGACTCACTGCGATCCTACAACGACTTGGACAAATCCTTTGATAAGCTCTCAGAGGTTGCTGATTCTGAATCTTTGAAGAATGAGTTTGAACAGACGAAGGGAATCAACTTTATCTATTACGGTACTATCATTGATTGATTGAAATGATGATACAGTGTATTTCATTTTTGCGTGCTTTTTGTTAAGCGTTTTTCATTTTTATATATTGCGCTGTGCGTACTAAATATTATCAATGTTTGAGAGAGCTAAACCACCAACCCGGTGTATATTTATTTTATTAAGAGCTCTAGCAGCCGGGTATTATATGAGGATCCATAAACGAGGTGGACAATAGGATGAAGGTAGAGCTTGCCTTTTACACCTTGGCCGCGAGAATCTATGCTTTCACGGTTCAGGACAATTCTGACAGATTTCTTTCAACCGACTTTCTCTAGGTTGGAAACTCAGATTATAGAGGTTACTGCTATATAAGAGAGTATTACAGGTCATAAGCCGAAGCAGACTGTCTCAAAATCCAAAAAATTCCGCAAAGCAATAGCAGCACCAAAGCCTCGACTTACCACAACGTACGTCTTTCAGGTTACAAGGATCGTGGAATCTCATCCAATAAGTCGCCATTTCCACTCTTCTCCTAATCAAGAAGGAACATCCACGATTTTTGAAAGAAAAAAGCTCCAAATTAGGATAACGACGAATAGTAGGAATGACAGAATCCAGCTTGAATTGTCTCCCAACTATCATCTCGAGGCTTTCAAGGTTTTCAGCCTTCATCCGCGGAATCCATTCAGGGCGAAAGATTAGAAATTCCACCAGCTCCTCTAAACAGAGAAACACCCTTTCCACATGAGCTGCCTTTCGACTGCATTCCAATCAAGGTTTTGTTAATCTATGAAGATCGATCTTGCGTAGAGGTTTAAAGAGATGGATGAGTTCAAGCTTCTTATTCTCTAGAAGAAACATGAAATCATCTGCTTCGTATTTTTTTAATGGTTTCTATACCAAAAATGACTCCAACGCTTGACCATTCAACTCTGCGCGACCGAGGTGTCTATAGATCGATACCCGATGGTGATTCTTCTCGAAAACTGATACTTTACGCATTCAAAATGAATATAGTAAGCTCTTATTTATTACTGTCATGTTTGGAGATGAATTCTTGTTTACTTCATGCGAGTCATCTCATATTTCCCATTTATTAAAAGTCAACCCACAGATGTTTAGCGCGCTTGCTATTGTATTACCATTGTGAATTCTTGAATTGAGAGTAGCCGAGGATCCCCGTGACAGAAATGGTGAACAATAACTCCATATACGAAAGTTTATCTCTTCCTCGCAAAAAATACACACCATGTGAGATTTTTCAGATATTCAAATCATATTAACTGTTCTTAATTTGCCAAAATAGCTCTAATTTTATGGAAGGACCTTCCTTAAATTATCTTATGATCCCTCGTATTGTCCTTTCTATGTTTAACGTATGAAACATTTTTAGAATGCAGTCGAGGGAGCTCCAATTATATAGGACTCTTGTGTACCCCGCTAGCCTGTCCTCCCAATATGGGTATGTAATCCTCCAAGCTTTTCCAGTATAAGGTTTGACAACGATTATCGATATACCAATGAGTATGGCTCTCAAATCACATTCCATTAGCCAATAGAGTGGCCTTACAGATAATGATGAGCTGCAAAATCCGAGATCGCTCGTTACCACCATAGCTATCGTGTCAAGTTGTCACGGTTAAGTATAGTAAGACAATTGGCCATACGGCAGTATCGATTACATGAATCAATCCCCATGACCCATGCGCCTGCGTTTCTTGTGATATGATCTGAAATTTATGCCACAGAGATTCCTCCCTCATAGGTGTCTTTAACATTTTTATTATGATCTCAGTGAGAATGATCAAGCTTTGAGTCATGAACAACCCTAGATCCAGAAAGAGTAACGACGTTCTTATATGTGTGGGATTGGAAGTCAACTGATGAGACTTCCACATTTGGTATAATATCAATATTGTGAGGCACAGGTGTACGGATTGCAAGAGCCAGTGATCGATTACGCCAACGACGGATCTCAGGATCAAAACGTGAAGGAGCGATCTTTTCATTGGCACCTTCAGTATATTCATCAACGCTTGGAACACACCAATTTCCACAAAAGTGGATACGAAGGTCAAAATAGAGGCCGTAAGACCACTGATCCCAAGATTTTTCGTTGATATTGCTACTCTCATGGATACGTGGTACATCAAGATCATCACCCCTAGTCTTATCATCACTGTCTGACCCTTCATGTACAACCATACCAAGGCAACAAACTCCAAGAGACAACACCAAGTTAATAATTTCCATAACCTCCATTCATATACTGTGGCGTATCCCCATGACTGTCTCCATCCAACCTCGACTTCACTCAAATAATGACCATCCTGATACATAGACATACACCACGTCCCATCATATGGAATCGTCCAACTCTTCAACCCCCTATCGTACCAAACAAACTCATTAGCCACCACAAGATCACCATAGATATTATCCTCAAACGTATCCCACCAAGCAAATTCCTCTAGAGTTGTGTTCTCCTTCGTTCCAGTCTTAGTGGATCGTATCGTATACCCACCAAAGTTATCACAATAGTGTCCCCGATGCTGCTCAACACCACACACAGTGAAGTGCTGGTTCGAGGAATAGAAATGGATCGGTAAATCGTTGATATGGTATGGGATATTTGTGTTTAGTGTCAGCAGTTGGTTGTATATCAATATCGATGCATTCCGCGTTGTTCGTAACCAGAATTCAGAAAGGTCAGATGTCTCAGCAAAGGGAACACACTGATGGATCGTGGCAGATAGGGCCAACGGTACTAATAGTAAAAGCACTAGCATCTTTCACTTCGGTATCCTCGCGACCTCAAACAGGATAGCCAAGTGATTAATGTGGTGGTTTCGAGCTACTACATGCAAGTTTGTTGATTTTCTGGACATATATCGCTGCGCCTCGGAATGTCGCCATGTCTTCTGCAAAGTAAAATAAATTTCTTTCGCCAGTTTGCGTAACAACTTGCTAGAATATGGATGCTTCGAATGTCGCGCAAACTCGGCACTTGGTTGGGTAAAATCAATTGACGTGATCCCAATTCTCTTACATTTTGCATAATACAGCTCGTTCCTGAATTTCTTCTAAGCAGATAATTGGACTAACAGTCGAAGATCTAATTTCTAAACGGCTAAGTACCTGGTAATTCCAGCGAAACCGGGGGACCCAAATCTTGTCTCTCTTAAACAACGGACTAATGAGGTTCTTTGCAAATGTGGCTTAGTTTGAAATTGTAATTGTAGTTAAGAATATTGAACATGTTTCAACAACTACTCCGGTATGGTGTAGTGGCTAACATCCGACGCTCTCACCGTCGAGCCCCGGGTTCGATTCCCGGTACCGGAATTTTTTTGAACAAATAAATGAGGCGGCATAATGATCATGTTTTGTTATAATTAATATTACTTGTACTATGCACACAGATGTACTTGCACGCGTACTCAATCGCCCTTGAAGTTGCGGTGGCCTATAATTTGGAGATGTCGTGTGGTCTGGAGCTTCGGTTGTCAACTTCATCTTCTACAGAATTATTGAACTTATAAAATCCGTTAAGCATTCATGAAAACTAACGATATATCATCGTCTCTTAGGTCCAATCTCTGGTTCCCTTTGTTTATGGTTATACTCATCCACTTCGTCCTTGCTGACTTTGTTGTGGTTCTTTACATAGTCCATGCTAGACGAATATCCGTCCCACAGTACCTTCTGTCTCTTTTCGCCCTTCTCATTTCCTTTAAATAAGCCCTTGATGTTCATAGCAACTTCATCAGGTCTTAGGTTACTATTCTGGATCTTTGATTCATACCTCAGTTTCTCCTCTTTATACTTGGGATCTCTCAATAGGATCTGGATATGTCTCTCAAAGGACTTCTCTGGGATCAGTTTTTGAGTGAATGGACACTCTATCATGCGTTCTTTAGGTGCTTGTTGCCTGAGTCTCGTGGTTCCGAATTCTCTAATATTCATGCCCTTCGTAGAGTCATCAGTCTGCACAGCGGTCAACTGCTTGGACTTAGTATCAAGAGAACGTAGCTGTAGTTCTTCTATAGTGATTGGTTCAGCTAATTCAGCAATCATGTCAACTTCTTCAAATTGAATGGTTTCTACTATGACGAAATCCATCCAATCGACAGATGCAAACTTCAACCCCTTCTCTTCTTCTTGTCTCGCATTTTGCGCTTCCTCTTCTTTGGCATTATCTTCGTGTTGTGCCCTCGTTTTGGCCCTTTCAAGCATCTCACTGACTCCCAGAAGTCTATACTGTTGATCTATGACCAACCTATACTGTTTGACCAGCGCCTGGAATAAGTTGTACCACTTGTGTCCGCGCTCCATGAATCCGAATAACAGCGGTTCATTCACATATTTCTCCTTCAGCTGATCCATTGAGTCATCGCCGTTCTCTGCGACGAATTCGCTCGTCAACTTAACAATATCAAGATCCTTTAATGTCATCACTGGTAGGTCCTTCATGAGAAATTCCAAGGGCTCCATATTGTCCACCACTTCCTCCTTCTCTTCTTCCTCGACGAAGTGATCTAATACGTACTGGAAGTAGGCATTGTATGGATCAGTCTCCTTTAAGAAGGTGAACTTCTGCTGTTGTCTCAGCTTGTTGATGAACTCTTCGCCGTTGTTGTGGATGTACTGACATGTCTTATGGATAATCGACTTTATCGAAGAAGGCGGAATAGTGATATCCTCCGGGATGTCCATGTTCATATTCTACTCCAGTAAGTCCGTTACTGGCCCCTAACACGTGAACTCAACGGGATTTTGTAGGACTTGCACAGACACTAAATCGAGAAGAAAGAAGTCGATAAAACTGCGAAAATCGGTAATAGGGCAACACATATGCAATTGATCGATGCACCAGAAATATGTGCCAAGTGGTAGATGCCTATCATAGACCAGCTATTGGAACGAGAATCGAGAGTTGATGGTCATGGTTGTACTCTATTTAGTGAAACATAGGCACTCGGTTATGTTGTTATCACTCGCGTTTCACTTGGTGATTTATTCCGTCTACCAAAAGAGAAATACCCTTGTGTCTTTCGTAAATTTATTCAGGCGTTTTTAACTTCTACATCTTACTGGAAAGCAAAGAAATTACGTCACTCATGTGCATCATAGACAGAAAATATTTAACGTCCCGTTCAGTGTCATATCATGATCCTTGGGAATTGGTCTTTTTTCAGGGCACGTCCAATTTCTGACTGTCAAGAACACATTTTGCTTGCGGACGGTTTCAGAGGGTAGCGATCTACAAAGAAAGCGGTCCCATAAGAACCTTCTGGGATTCTCTCAGTTTCCCCTCTATAGTTATTTTAAATTTATCTTCATTATAATCTTTATCTCAATTTCGGATATCTTCCCGCATTTCAATAGCCCTATTCGAATGAATGTTTGACAAACTACGAGTCATTTCTTGTGGAAAATAAGGAAATTCAACATAAATTATTCACAACCCCTCTGAATTGCTATAATAAAAGATTAAATACTAATAAATATCAGAACACTATAAATACCGTGATAATCTTCAAGAATCAAGATTAAAGCACATGGATGATGGAGGCCTCTGTGCAAAGAAAGTGCTATTATTCAAGGAAGAATTGGTCATGAATATTGTTCATTAAACGACATTGTTCGAATAAAACTTTACGACCAAGTGGGACGTATAAATTCTCTTAATCCTCTGCCCATTCAAATGCAAACTGCAGAATAATCCAAGCCCAATGTGGGAACTATACAAGTATAGTAATAATAGCTTCACCTTGTACCTGAAGGAGAAATCCAGATAGAAGCCAAAGACAGTAAGAGAAGAGGAACATCAGACTCTATCGATGAAAAGCACGATCATATAGCAGCAAATCATACTGTTCAGACGAGGCCGTCAGACCTTTACTTACCATCTTTCCATCC
This sequence comes from Williopsis mrakii, assembly GCA_003706445.3. NCBI lineage: Eukaryota > Fungi > Ascomycota > Saccharomycetes > Phaffomycetales > Wickerhamomycetaceae > Williopsis > Williopsis mrakii. The sequence goes on from PPLH03000022.1 coordinate 27,099, forward strand.
ACTTTGTCAGCCTTCTTCCGCCGACATCAGCGATGTCCCGCTACCAGACATGCTTAACTCCTCTCTTCTAGGGTGATATCTAGAACAAATTGTGTCAGCTATTGTTTAATGAGATCTAGGGCAGATTGAGAACAACGATGCCAGTTACTTTGGACTGTTACCTATCAAATCTTTTTGTACAGCCAGAAACCTGAAGAGGAAATAGCAGGTGTACAAAAGTGCTTAAAGTTGAATTAAGCTATAAGTTAAAATTTGCATAATCACTTCCTAAATCCAATCCGAGAATCCATCGAGTTTCTATCTGGGATGTCCAGCTCTACTAACCCATGTAGTTCACCCTTTAGAGCATTCAGTTCACCCGTTGCCCTATTCAGCAATTCCAAATCCACCGTCTTTTCCGCATTTATGAAAGTCTTAATGATAAATCCTGTGTCGAGTGGCTGATTATTTATAAAGACTTGGAAAAGCTCAATGTTGATGTTCCCATATGACCATTTAAGACCTCTGATATTGAACTGCCTCTCTGTGGCGTACCCCAACTTATCCATCACGCTCTCTATTGATTGCGTCTCGTTTAGCGTGATACAACTTTCAACAACGTTCTGAAGGGACACCTTCCGCTTCCCTGCACTTGGGATGTCGTTTGACTGGAGAATCCAACTTTTAGGCTCATGGATATCACCATCAGTCTTTAGAATCAACCTATGCTGTTCATATTGAGTAGTCTTGGAGTTTGGCTCATACTTCACAATGACCTTCGGGACCATAAGCAGGTTCAGTTGGTTGAATTCCAAAGGTCTTGAGCCTGCTAATGTCGTCAACACCGTGATGATCAGTTCCCGCTGATGTTGTGCTATTGATCCGAATAATGAGAGCTGCTGCACCATCTTTGATACCTCTTAAGAACTTTGAGTTTTAGTATTCCAGTAGTGATATCTGTATCATCTATAAGATGTTAGCAGAACAATTCATGTTTCCTGTTATTCTTTGTTGCGAGAAGTATCAAAATTTGAAAATCTCAGAAACCTAGAGAACAACGATTCCAACCACAAAAAAAATCATAATAACACCACAAAACACCACAATGGCCGTCGATATCCCATTGTAAGTCGTCGTCAGCTACATATATGCAAAGTCATACTGATATTCTCTAAGTTCTGTGGTGAAAAAGCTCATGTTTTTCACGGCAGCGATGGTGTTCTTCCCATTGACAGTGTTCTTCGTGGCGCAATGGCTGTTTAGTGAGTACTCCTTTTTCTGTTCATACGTATATATTGATACATATCGACCCATTATACTAACACACGAAGACCACAATGCAATAATCTCCGGTGGATTGGCTGCAGTGGCTGCAAATGTCGTCCTGGTTGGTTATTTGATAGCTGCATTCACTGAAGAGGTTCCTTTGGAGGACACAAAGAAGGAGGACGAGAAGCTGGACTGATATATCTACATGCTACGCTGGTGTTTATGGTTATATTTTTCTTTGAATCTATTGTACAAAATATTTGATGGCTTACTTTTTCTCCAATTTCTGCTTAGTCTTTTCCAATTTTCTCTTCTTCTGTCTCAACTCTTCAGATCTGTTCTCCTTTTGTTCATTAGAGTATTTCATCTTCTTGTATAGCTTCTTCTGTTTATTGGTCATCATGATCATCTTGAGCTCCTTCTCTTCATCATCAGTGGACTTTGTAGGTTTTCTCTTTTTGCTCTTTGTTTTCTCCTCTTTTGGTAAATCGGAGAACTTAACACCTTGAGCTTCCATCTCCAACTCCTTCTGTGCAAGAAGGTCCTCGTCTTCATCCTCAAGCTCTTGATCCTCACCGTCCACCTCCTCATCTTCAATCTCACTAGCCTCCTCATCTTCACCTTCTTGCAAAACAGCCTCAGGATCATAGCCACCGGCATCACCCCATGGTGACAAATGTGGTGGGAGGGTCTCACCAGGTAAGTAATCATTAACAGCGAGCAACTCAGCCTTATTAACAGAGTCAAAGATCCATTGAGGTTGCACATAAGTTCTTCCTTGGATTTTCCCTAAAATCTTTGGTCTATCCACAATCTGGTGTGTGATATTATCCAATGGCAAAGAGTTAACGTCCATGTTGTTGAGTTTGAGTTCGTCAAGAGTTAATTCAGAGATGATTTGACCGCCGCAAGACAAGATCAAGAACTCCAAGATGTCAATTGGCACTTCACGACCGATGAAGAAGATGAAGTTAGAGAATAATTGAGAGACGGGGTTGTCGAATTTAGATGGCTGTTGCAACAGATCACCATCCTTGTTCACCTGGAAATCATCCAATTCGATCTGTTCCACTTGCTGGTCTTCCTCAAGTTGTTCCTCATCAACCTGATCAGCTTCCAATGCGGCCTTAAGGGAGGCACTATCAATAGCCTTTCCCTCGGAGCCATCATCTTGGTTAGTCAATTGCAAAGTGTTCGACTCCTGAGATTCCAAAATGTACGCACTCAACCCACCAACACCCTTTAACTTCTTCATATCCAATCTTGGAGGATACACCAATCCGGCATCAGTGTATAGCTTATAGAGGACAAAGTGTAGAAGTGTAGAATAGAACTCCAAGAATGTCAACATAATCTTGAAATCGATATCACTTGGGATATTTTGTGGATATTTGAATGGCACTAGCCATCTCACCTCGACACCTTTAACCACAGCCTCGTAATAGACGCCTTTGATGGATACAAAAACTTTTCTCAGGGCTCTTTCACGAGATACGTAAGCCAACCATTGGTTACAGATTTCATTAGCGTCCTTGGTGACACGGGCACTCACTTTATCGGTAGCAGGCATGATCGAAAACAGGAAAAGCATATTCAAAGCGTCATCAATGTCTCTCAAAGCATCCAAGAACGTTGGATAGCGCTCTTTGATGACATGGTCCAATTTATAACGTGGTCTACTTTCCTCTAATCTCTTCGCATCACCAACCTCACCTCTTCCAAGTGCCTTGTTCAACTTCTTGGAGAAGGACTTGTGCTCTCTGAATTTCTGTAACACAGGCTCATGCAATAGATACTGGATATCCTTATAGTAGTAGAAAGTAGTTGGTGCGGTGGAGCCTTTGTTGGCTTTCTTCTTATTTCTTGGTTCTCTTGGATAGATACCTTTGAAGATACACAATCTTCTGAAGTCTGCGAGGGAGAGTTGCAGCTTCTTTACCGCCTGTGTTCTGGTGATAAAGTTTTTGGCATTACCAGTTGTTCCTTTCTTCTTGATTCTCATTGGAAGCCCTTGGTTTCACTAACAGCTTGGCGTACGGAACAGCAGCTTTGGATAATAAGTTAGTACTCGGAAAAAATTTCAAGCGATGAGATGAAAAATTTTGGGTATAAAACGAGTTCGCGAACGTTTCGCGGAACTCTGTCTCCAGAGGACACAAACAATCTGGATGGCTTGACCTTTGGGGGAGGGTCCTCTGTGCTGAAGGAGACAAGGGACCGATGATGAAGCTAAAAATGGTACGCGCCATTCACACACTTAAGTCAATCCGGAAAACGCAGATCAAAGAGCTCATCAACACACCTACATGGTCCGTCAATGATCTTTTACACCACAAGTCCGTGAAGGCGGATTCTATAGATCATGGAACCATTGAGAAGCTAGCCAAACTATCAGGCTTGTCATATGACGAGCACTTATATCCAAAAGTAATATCGGCATTGAAAGAGCAGTTTAGCTTCATTGATCAGCTCTATCAGGTGGAATTACCAGGGTTGGATCCACCTTTGGAGGGACGTCGTCTAGATCTTTCCGATTTGGAATTCGAAATCGATTCACAGGTACAGGACAAGGCAAAGGGTGAAACCATAGGATCGTGGAATCCTATGAAGCTCACCAGTCTGAACTCCAATGGCCAATATGTGGTCAAGGAAGGCCTGTTGAAAAAATAGATATTCCAAAGACAGAGCATACATAGGCTTAATAGACATGGATAGGATACTCTTCCCTATAGACATAGTATATATTACTGCTCCCCTCTCAAAGCCCTAACCACAGCAGGCCTTCTCATCATGTTCTTCGTCCATTTATAAACCTCTGGGAATTCTTGTTTGATATCGATCCCGATTCTATCAACAACGTTATTCCATGGCACAAAAGCCAAATCAGCAATGGTGATATTATCACCTACAAGCCATACTGGATAGTCGAAAAACTTTGAGGTGGATAATGGGGTTGTTCCTGCGCTATAAGCAGCTGCATTCTCGGTGTCCAACTCCATAATGATAGCTTCACGTCTTTCAGCAAGCGCCATCTCCACAACACCATACACCCTTCTAACTTCATCCGTGTAACGCTGTACCGCACTCGGAACCTGTTGAGTATGGAAATAGCGGAAATGCAAAGCCTGGCCGATCATAGGCGCGTGCCCAGAGGTCTGGAAGAATAACCAAGACATTATCTGTGACTGGTCCTGTAATGTATCCGACCAAAGTGGGCATTCACCAAATTCTCTCGAATATTTCTGGACAAGGTATAGAATAATGGACCCGGATTCCCATATGGCCAAGTTATCCATCGAGTGGTCTATCAAAGCAGGAACACGAGCGTTTGGGTTGATAGCAACAAATTCTGGAGCTCTCTGCTCACCTTGGTTGAAGTCCAAGAAGATGGTGTTATAATCCAACCCTAGCTCACTGAGTACTATAGCCACTTTAAACCCATTTGGTGCAGAGCGGTGTGAGAATAGTGTGAATCCTTCCAGAGGTTGGTTCTTGAAGAATTGCGTTATACGCGATTGTGTCTGATGTGATTGATTATCTGAAAGTTTCTGCTGGAGTTGTTCAGAGTTATTGCTTATCGACACTTGTCTTAAGGCGCTGGAAAGGTTTGAGATCGGTGGGTTATTCATTGTCGTGCTGTAAACTGTATGGAAAGGGGGTGGTACTGGCAGAGGGCTATTTTAGTGGTCTGTCCAAGTCTCTTACCGTCTCGTTCCTTCCTTTTCTTCTTTTACGTCCCATACTTTTGACTCTTTGTCGAAATTTTTCCCCACTGAAAGAAATTGGGCCGCGTTGAAAACTAGGCGGAGGTTCCCTTCCACTCCCAGGCAGAAGAGGGAAAGCTCCAGGCAGTGACCCCTGCCTAGCGCGCGCCCTGGGAGCCACACTAGATGGAAAATTCCCACCCAGTGCCCACATGTCACTCATCCAACGGCTTTATGGCTTTACGGCTATACGGTTTCCGGCGAAACCGGCGATGACCTGATTAGGAGCCAGAGAAAGGTTGACTTCCGCATGAGGCTCTGCTGTAATGTTTCATTTATCAATGTAACAGACATATTAGGTAGACTTCCTAAAAAGGTAACTAAGGGTAGGTAATGCAACATAGTATTTTTCAGACAGGGTAACTGCACCATCTGGCTGCTCGGTGCCCAAACAGCGCAGGGGACAACAGCTACAAAGCAATAAACTTATGGCATTATCCACGTGAGACAGTAAAAGAAGTACGGGCTAAGAGTGACAATAAGTATATCAATGGAATCCAGCATACCTACAACATCGCCAGTACCACAGTACTTCACCCCTGGTTTACTCTCGGGGATCATTGTTTCGCTGTTACTCTTGAGCATATTGATCACTGCTGTATCATGGATGCTATCGTTGGATATCAGTTATGGCTCCTTTGAGAAGAGGGTTGATAGTAAGAAAACACAATGATTCGAAGGTGATGGCTTTTTTTAATAGCGCTACTGGGTTATGGTACTAAATAGATGCTAAGTTTGATTTGGTTTTAATTTAGAGGTTTATATGGTCAATAGACCCATGGAATGATTTTGTATGGTACCTCTTTCTCATACTTCAGCCACGCATCACCGTATTTGTCGCGACATTTCAACTCATCCCTATGTTGTCTGTGGATGAGTAATCCTGCGAAATAGAAGATGTAGTAATAAGTCAAGGGTGTCAAGAATCCAGTAGGTAAACACCATGACACCGAGTGTAGCCAATCGCCGAAATAGTTTGGATGTTGGCTCAACTTCCACCATCCATCGCATAACAATTTGGTTTGTCTCTGAGTCTGAATAGATTTCAAATGTGTTAGCTTACCTTGACGGAAGGCATTCTTTTGGTCATTCGAAGCCTTGAAGATGTAGAACCCAATAATACTGATAAAGATCACCAAGCCGCAGTATTGCAGACCAAGTTCCAAGGGAAATCTAGATAAGAATCGCGATTGTAATGAATATGAAAATGGAACTAGGCACAAGTCTCCAAAGGATAACATGAATCCAAACCCATCAGTAGTGACATCCATCATCGTCAACACACCTTCTTCATTCAGGACTCCATCAAAGATGTAGAAAGCCTGCAACGCGTTGACCAAGATCATAGAATCGTAGATTTTCCCATATGTGATCCATTGGTGATGCATAGAGCTTAAATTGAGCAATAGCCAAAGAAGCATACCTGGTCTCAATTCACAAAAAAGTTTGATATCCCAAGGTCCAATTCTTGGATTCAATTCACGGCCAATGAACCAATCATAGAAAAGGTTCCCAGTGTTACCACCAAGTGCAAGAATTCTCTCCTTCGTTCCCTTCCCATTCGTTCCTGTCAATGGGACAAAGCTGAACATGTAAACAAAGAAGGCAAGCAGGGAAGAGAAGATGATAGCCACAGCGGTGAATTCCAAGACGTGATCGTACAGGAAGACAAGCTCAGGCATCGAACCCGACGTCAATTGCCAACGTGCAGCAAGTGCCACAATGAATAGGCCGCTGAGTTGGACTCCATTGATGTTATAAGACAACTTGGTACCATCTCTTAGTTCAACGCCTTGTTTAACTGTTCCTGGAATGATCAGGTCAAAAAAGGCCAAACCAAAGAACCATAGCAAGTAGTACGTCCACACTTGTCCATTCAAAGCAATTTCCCGCGGTGTTTTAGACAAAGTAGTGAACTTGTCCCAGTCGATGGTCAACCCCGTTTGCAGATACTCATCGTTGATCAACTGGTGGAATGCAAGACATAGAGCAGGTAGTCCAACGGTGATGGATAGTACACCAGGCACGCCGGAGAACTCCATGTCCTTTGCCCTAGGGTTCAATAAAGACATCTTAAGAAAATGGAAGGGCAGCGAGAGTTCAAAGGCGAGGAGGTTCAACACGAGTTCTCTTTGTACCTTGGAAAGCCCATGCAATGTTGTGTTAAACAATAACGCCCATAAACGAGATAGAGGACAGTATAAACGAGGATGTGGTCCGACACAACATTGTCGCGAAAATTTCTTGATTTGCGCGAAAGCTATTTTTTCTGACCTTGCTTGCTTGCGTGGATCAGTTCTGGTAGTTTTCCAACCAGACACTCACTTCTATCATGCTTAAGGCCTTAAAGGTCATATTTCAAACGATATAGTTGTGCAATGATATATGTGTATACAAGAGAGGGATATATATTAATAATAGGTAGAACTGAATTCCTTTAAAATCCAATAAATCCCCAAAAACAATTGGAACACTTAAACCTTGATTTGGCACAATGTACGACCTTCAAGTCACAGGGAGTCCACCATCTCATCCAATAGATCAACATTTCGACTTTTCTCCTAGTCAAGAAGGAACATCCACAATTTTTGAAAGAAAAAATCTTCAACTTAGGGTAACGACGAATAGTAGGAATGACAGAATCCACTCGGAATTTTCTCCCAACGATTAGCTCAAGATTCTCAAGATTCTCAGCCTTGATGAGAGGGATGCGTTCATTATAATAGCTTAGAGAGACCACCAGCTTCTTTAGACAAGGAAACACTCTTTCGATATCAGTCATGGTTCGAGTGCACTCCAAAAAGAGCTTTGTTAATCGGTGAAGGTCAACTTTGTGCAGTGGCTCAAAGAAATAGCCCAGTTTTAGCTCCCTGACCACTCTAAGAAATACGAAATCTTCTTCTTGATATCTAGGATTCTGTCTACCAGTGGCATCAGAATGATAGCATAACCATTCAACTGTGTGTAGTCGAGGTGCATGAAGTTTAATACGTAACGGTGGTTCCTCTCGAAAGACGATGCTTAACTCATACAAATTAGGAGCTTCAAGATCCTTAATGCTCAGGATAACATCTCTGAAAGGAAATGCACAAAAGCTAGCGTATGTTCCGGTGAACTTAATTTTTTGAAGATCCAATCCTCCAGCGCTTCTAAATTCTTGAGTGTTTATTGCTCTGTTTTCCAATTTCACTGCAGAACCCCATAGATGAAATGAGCTCATATCACCACCTTCCAGGTCTATACATTCAATGATGTCATTAGAAAAATCCATCAACTGGAGGGCACCAACATTCTCAATCTCTAGGACGGTGCCACCTCTGAATTCACATCTTTGAAGTTGCAAATGCTCAATGTTCCTGAATGATATCCTGTCAAGGTCAATATTACCATCATTAAGTCCCACAAACCTAGAATCCCTAATGATGACTTTCGAAGAATTTGGTAACGAGTTGATGAGTGTGAACATCCTGTTCCTCTCCCCCTCTCCAGCATCGAAGAAGAACAATGATTCTTCAATCTGGGAAATAGTGATGTGATTTATGGAGTTTGCGAGGGCCTTACACATTCCTGAGATTAGCGTATCACTCATTGAGGCAATTCCAACAATATCGACAATGGTGATCATATAACGGTTTTGAACCAGATCAGATAGAGACCTTGATCTCATACCTTTGTGCTCCCTTGGACATACCGAACGGCAACTAGTAGCATATTGAACAACTCCTGGGAGAGGGATATCAAGTATGTCCAAAAACGATTCCAAACCCACACGGTCCAGATGCATCATTATTTCTATGATGAGCTCCAGTGGTAAGTCTAGCAGCCCTCTGGAGCATCCTTGCGGCGTAGTTGACCATTTCACTTGCGACATGACCCATTAAAGTCTCAAGTAGAAAAGAAAAAGAGTGTCTTTTGTTGAGTATGCCTTGAAATTTTGTTGCATGAGAACAATTAGTAGTACTGGAAAAAGGCCGAGACAATGGTATACTACAGGTCCAATGTTCTGTCTGTACGACAGCTTGCATTCACGGTATTTTCTGGTTAATATATACCTTCAGATATCTAGATTTTAGGTAGATAGTCTTAGATCTATCTGGAATCTGAGGATATTGATACTGAAAGGAAAAGGTAACTCAAAAGAGGATTTCACTGCTAGAAATGAGAAATCACTGCAGTACAAAAGATCAACTTTACGTAATACGCTTTACTTGGTTGGCGCAGCACAATAGGTGCTGCATTTTGTGTCATCTCCTAGTAGTCCGAAGTGTTCTGTCCACAAGTGAGCTGCTCCACTAAGACCGAGTGTAGGATGATAAGAAACCGATCAGACTAACATTCAACATTGCAATTATTCAAAAGTAAAAGTTTCCCATTAGCATGGACCGAGAAGCATTGATAGATCTCAGAGCGAAGGTGAACGGTATACTCCGTGCTGCTGAGAGAATCAGTGCCCTGAAACTGAACCTCACTACACTGGAATCCCAATTTCTTTCAGATATTAGACGACGCTTGGGAGAACATCGTACAGGAATCACAGAAATTGAAGAACGAGTGTGCCGTTCACAGAACACTCAATGGTATAACCTGGCGTGGTCTAAGGCAAAGAACATTCCTGATCTGGTGTACTATCGAGTCACTCAGCTGCATTCATCAAGTTGCAGACGGTCAACCCAAATCACACCGCATCCCGATCCATTGACGCCCAAGGAATTCTATACTTTCCTTTTAGCATTATGTCTGTTGTACTATACCTCATGTGGTGGTATCGTTGCGTTTTACAACTTCTCTCCTGCATCTCGTGAGGCCACTGCAACAACGATTGCAACTGCCACGAATCTCACTAATGTTATTCCCAATGCGGAACCATGTCATGTCGCTGATACGGTTAATCCGATGCAACTTGCCAGTGTCATTGCAATTGGTTTTCTGCTTTTGGTCACCTCCTTCGTTCTACTTTCTCTCTTCCTAAAATTTGTTATATTGTTCCCTTGGAGCATGTACTATAGCTTTTGGTTGGCAGTCCATTTATTCAAAAATACATCAGTGTCAGAACAAACGGAGGAGCAGCTGGATAACTGAAACTCCCTGATCGTTGTATCGAAGTCGGTAGTTGACACCAAACAGGAAAGCGGGATTATTATTATTACTAAGAAATGTCCATATACGTATTGAATTTCCTCTCAAGACATGATCTAATTATATTAATGAAGTAGCTACCATAATAGTCACCATGGCATGTATATTGATCCAAAGAAGTAATCACACAAATAAAAACTCAGCTTGTCCACTACTTGTTCTAAAGCGCTTTTTAACACAGCCAATTCACCTTTCACTGGAATCGAGGTATAGCTTAGCGTCCAACGAATTTTGGGAGCTCCTGCTTAATTCCTCACCTCTCGGAAATCTAGGTACCAATCATGGTATAACAGTACTACTTAAAAGACTACTGATAGATGAGGCTGACACCTGAACGAGACTTTGATTCAGCTTAGAGATACTTCAAGTCTTCATTCATAGAATCAAGCTTAAAGGTCAGAGTTCAAACCCTATAGATGGGGATGCAATTGAGAGATATAAGTAATAGAAGGAGCTGAGTATCTTCAAAATCCAAAAAATCTGAAGTATCTATGATCGTGAATTCTCGCGAACCTACCACAATGTACTTCTTCCAAATTACAAAAAGGAGTGGCCCACTTCATCCAATTAACTGACATTCCCCCATCTCCTACTCAAAAAGGAACATCCACAATTCTTGAAAGAATAAACTTTCAAATGGGGATAGCGTCGAATAGTTGGAATGATGGAGCTTATCCTAAATCTGTCTCCAGAAACTATTACAAGCTTCTCAAGATTCTCCGCCTTGATAACTGGAACGCATTCGAGATAACAATAGCTAAGGGAGACCACCATTTCCTTCAAGGAAGGGAACGCCTTTTCCACATCGGTTAACATTCTGATGAATTCCAGAAAAAGCTTTGTTAACAGACGAAGATCAATCTGCAGAGGCTCAAAGAAGTACCTTAGTTTAAGCTCCCTGACATTTCGAAGAAATATGAAATCTTTTTCTTGATATTGTCTGACATTTTATGTACGGAAAACGATACCTGTGAGTGACTATTCGACCCTGTACAGCAGAGGTGCATTTAACTCTGTATGTGGTGGTACTTCCTCTCTAAAGACAATCCTTAACTCACGCAAACTAGGTGCATCAAATCCTTTAATTTTCAAGGGGTACTCTCCAGACCCCCCCCAAAACTGGCAGATGTTCGTGTAGGTTTCACATTTTGAACATCTAGACCTCCACTGATCCTGAATTCTTGAGTGTTAATTGTTCTCTTTTTTTTAACTTCACTGGCGTTCCCCATGTATGAAATACATTCACATGACCACGTCGCAGATCTATATTGTCAATCTTCTCAATAGACAAATCCACCAATTCCAGTGCAGCAACATTCTCAACATCCAATTGTGTGTCACCTTTGAAACTACACCTCTGTAATCTTAAGCGCTCTATGTTCTTGAATGATATTCTTCCAAGGTCAATATGACCATAATTAAGCCCCACAAATTCAGAGTCCCTGATAATTACTTTAGAAGAGTCTGGTAATGAATTGATGAATGTGAAGATCCTGTTCCTTTCACCGTCCATAAATTGATAGCGAAATGCGATGTTTCAATTTGTGAAATCGTGATATGGCTTATGGACTTCGAAACCGCTTTACACATCTCTGATACTAGTCTCTCGTTCATCAACTCCATTCCAATAATATCAACAACGCTGATGATCGAATGATTTTGATCCAAATCAGAGAGAGCCATTGATCTCATGCCTTTCTGCTCCCTTGGAGATACCCCATTGGTGCCAGCGGCATACTGGACAATCACGGGGAGCGGGTTATGAAGTAATTGAGAAAAGGATTCCAAACCCACACGGTCAAAATGTGTCATTATTTCTATGATGAGTTCCTTTGGCAGGTCAAAGAGTCGCATGTGGCATTTTTGGGGCGCTGTTAAGTACCTAACTTGGGAAATTATGGTTTATAATCACTGATATAGAAGAAAGAGAATATCTTTTGTTGAAGATGCCTCAAGATTTTGGTGCATGCGGATAATTAGTGCTTATGGATCAGAATCAAGGCAGTAGCTTGTTTCATCCATACTACAACTGATTTTCACCGCATCGTTTGTTAATTTGGCCTCCAGGCCATGTATATAGTGGATTTCGTAATAAACATCCATTTCTGAGGTGATATTGTGTTCTACTCTATGGGATTCTGTTGTTGTTCCTCGATGGACATATTCGAAATCTTGCAGGCCTTTTCTGGAATTCCGGGATATTCTCTGTGAGCTCCGAGGAGGACTCGCAGTTCCGTCACGTTCGCGAGCATTTCTCGATGCTAATCAGCCCCGCGAATATTTCCTATTTGAAGCACCATTAAATATGGCTCACTTTTGCCCTCCAAAGTTCTACTTTCCCTTTCATCATAGACAGTACGGCAGGCACTAGAAAGAAGGATGAATAGATTCGTATCATCACAAGGGAAGCACTTCTTCCTCGGGAACACTTTACAAATCCCTAAATCTAAACCCTTGGGCTCATTGAGATGGACTCTAAAGTCATCAATCTTTCCATTCTCATCAAAATTACCACAGCCAGTACAATCATTGAAGCCAAAGATCCAATTGAACCAATTCCATTCCTCCGGAAAATTGCAATTCATAAGGATCTCGAATTATAACTATTCCAGAAACTTGAACACTTTAAAAAAGTCGGTGATCTTCTCTGGTTTGTTCATCGTGGGCACTACTGTTATCACACCGTATCTTTTCCAATACACACCACTGTCATATTTCAATAGGCATCCAAAGCACTTGATTTATGGGATAATTGGGATCAATGCTGCTGTTTTCGGTCTGTGGAAAGTTCCGAAATATTGGAGACTGTTATCGCGTTATGCATTGCTGGAGAAGGACGTTATGTATTCCAAATGGTCTATCATTGGTTCTTCATTCTCACATCAGGAGTTTTGGCACTTGGGTGTCAACATGTTGGCACTGTATTCATTTGGTACTTCCCTTGCCACAATAATTGGTCCTTCGACGTTCCTGCAGCTTTACTTGAACTCAGGCGTTGTTGCTTCTTTGGCCAGTATAGTATATCCTATCTTTTTCAAGATTCCAGTGGCTGCAGCTAGTTTAGGTGCATCAGGTTCTCTATTTGGTGTGTTTGGGACCTTTGCCTACTTGATTCCAAAGGCCAAGATCATGCTGTTTGTGTTCCCAATCCCAGGAGGAGCATGGGTTGCATTCTTAGGTGCCTGCGCCTGGAACATCGGTGGTATGTTTATGAGATGGGGGTCTTTTGACTACGCTGCCCATCTGGGTGGATCATTAGCTGGTGTTGTATATGGTTGGTGGATCTCCAAGAAGATTGAGCAGAGAAGACAGAGAGGGTTTAGATTCTGATTATATTCCTTGAACTCTACATCAAACACACATTTATGTACATAAATAAAAATAAATACTATTTGAGATTCTTCATAACACAGCGCTTAAACTCCTGGAACTCCTGATCACAGATCCCCTTCTTGAGGTCCTGGTAGTGTAACAAGATGCACTGTCCATAGACAGTTCCCTGCTATTGATTAGTACCCTGCCCACATAGATCTAACAGACTAACCATACACTTTGAGAGCACTTCGTGGAAGCCTGTATGAGCCTCTTCGCCGGTCTAGTCGCGTATTTGTTTGTTGTCATGGACGTCTAAACTAGACTTCGATACTGAGCGTGGAATAAGGGGACGGGTTTGTTCTGTGACTTCGCGGCCGACAGAACGGGCTTTAAATCCGTGTGTTTACATTGACATCTGTGGTAAGCCACAAAACTCATGCTGTGGAATCTGGAGTGATCGCATTCAATGGTGATTACCAATACGGTATTTACTATTTGAGACAGCTTTGCAGGGAATGTATTTATAGTTTCTTTTAATCTCTGGGGCTGAAGGATTACATATATTATCAGGGTCCGCCATTGGACACCTATCATGCACAGCCCCAATGGAAGTAGACCATAAATCGTAGAAAATATAAAATCCATGTTCAGTCCGTCGAAATCTCTTTTGCTAGATGTATTGCTTTTTAGTCCACAGATATCTCATATCCCCAGTGAAGATATCCGATCAAGATAATCAGATTTTAAGTCCAGTACACAGCCACAACAAAAGCCAAGAACTGGAGACAAGAATAGATATCAATAGGCTCTTCACAAACAACGCCTATTACTGACTGGCCACAGCATTTCTCATGTCTTCAGCGTACAACTTCTATGACTACAACCCCTCATTACCGGCAAATGTCATCTTTTCCATAGTGATGGGTGGTTCACTCATTGCAAACACCCTCCAGATGTTCCGTTATAGGTCCTGGTGGTTTGGAATATCATTCATCCTGGGAACGTCTGCTGAATTCATAGGTTATATCGCTAGATGTCTGTCCCATAACAACATCACTGAGCTGAATGTATACCTTGCCCAAACAATTACCTTGGTGTTTGCCCCAGTGTTTCTCATGGCTGGTATCTATTACGTTTTTGCCGTATTGATTGTGATTTATGGTCCAAAATATTCCTTGATCAAGCCTGTATTATGTTCCTGGATCTTCATCGTTGGTGATGTTGTCTCACTGTTCGTTCAGGCTGGTGGTGGTGCCATTATTGGAAGTGATCATGCAAACGCCCAAGTGGGTATCAACATTGCTCTCGGTGGTGTTGCATTCCAATTGGCCGTCATGTGTATATTCATGATCCTATTCTGTTACTTTCTATACAGGATCCATTTCCTGAGAGACCAATCGAGCTTGGCGTTCAATGAAGATACAGAGGAGCTACGTTCCAAAAAACAGGTTCAGTATTACCCGTCGGTGATGTTGATAGTAGCAGCGTTGATCTTCATCCGTTCTATATATCGCCTTATCGAATTCAAGCAAGGCAATGATGGCCCATTAGTAACTCACGAGGCATACTTCTTGGTGTTTGATTCACTCATGATTTCGTTGAGTGTGCTGATCTTCAACGTGTTCCACCCTGGAAGGATCCTTGGTCGTGAAATTGGTGTTAAAGGTTTTACAAAGAGAAGATCGTTTGAGCAAGATGAAAAGGAAGATGTTGAAATGGTCATACGTGATCTATAATTTATAGTAAAGAATGTTTGCGTTTCTTGAGCCTTTCACGTACATGCTAGTATAAGTGATGGAATTGAAATTCGAATCGAATTAGATGTTAGACCCCTTTGGTATCATTTGAAAACCATGACCTGTTGCGTCTTGGAGATCAAAAGGTTTTATCATAGAGACCGAATTTCTAGGCGTCTCCACAACTTACATCGGAGCTTTCTGAGCGCCTGAGTTACCAAAAAAGGTAAGCATCTAGATGAATTTCAGTCGTCTTTGTGACATTTGAGTGTTGCAAAATTATGAGGTCTTTAGCAGTCGGAAGTTATTCGGGTTGAATGAATTCCCTTTCCAGTAAACATCCCCTAATGGAGTATAAGAAGTTAGAACACACAATTTAGCTCCTATTGCATTGTCATTGTGCTACTGAAATACGTAACCGTCATTAGAATCTAAATCTTGCCTTTGCGATTTATCGCACTGTAAAAGTCACTATCTTCAGCCTTTGAGGAACAGAAGAATCTAGTGAAGTTATTGGTCTCAAGTAAAATCACAGTAAGAAAGATTGGAACATAGTCAAAAGCAAAGAGAAAAACCTCATGTGACTTAAGATACCCACCCATTCCCTGCATACACTCAATGACACTGTAGATAGATCTGATCAATATGAATACAGATGATATAACCAGAACTGTCAGTCCATGTGTCCAGTTCCCGAACGCAGGCCTGGTATCCTTCAGTGACAAAGAAACCTCTGTGGGACTGCAGTTGATTCTATAGACAAATAACATCATGGAGAAGATGAAGCATCCATAAAAAGCGACTTGTACAAAAAGTCCACTGACGATTACCTTCTTAGCAAGGCTAGCAGAATCAACCATTATTCCTCCACCAGAGCTTTGAATGATAAACGACGAAGCATCACCTAAGACAAAAATCTTTGTGAGATATCTAATGGGAATGATAGAGTACTTCTCGGCTTTCAACCTTCTAATGGTTTCTACCGAACACATGTAGATTGTTGCAACAATGAACTTTGGCGCAACAAACAACATGACCATCTGGACAACATATGGCGCCAACCCTTCTGGATAATTTGCAGAAATAGCACGGAAAATGTAACCAATCGCCTCTAAGAAAACGCCAATCATCAGCGGAATCATGACCCCAATATATCTTCTTATATGCTTATAGGCAACATCATGTTTGAAAGTTCTTTCGGCAGATACTACCCAGTAGATCTGAAATCCTAGCGCCAGGAAGTAGGACACAGCGCAAATAATAGCTAACCATTTCTTTGGAGTATAGGAATAAAACAGATAACCGCTTCTTTCTGCTAAATTGATTATGGCTCTTTCCATATTTGAAGTGGGTTTGACTTCGAGCTGTTCGCTGCGGTGCCCGCGTGAAAGTCGAATGTGTCTATATTTATGCTACATATTATTGATCGCGAATAGTAGGTCGTGTCCCATCCGTCGATATACCAAGAACAAAATCTTACCACGGGAGGTTAATTAATCTCTCCCATCTGTAAAACTTGGCGAATCCATGCTAATCATCACCCTGCGCTTCTCTACTTTTATCCCTCTTCACCATATCCTAATATGGGGAGAGAATATCCTGCAACAATCCCTGGGAGCGCGACCTATCAGTTCAGATCTTACCGGCTGTACAGAGCAGCAGTTTCATCCACGGCATGGGGCAAACTTTGGAGTTCGTGTTGAATGTACTTCTTATTAGTCAAATACTGTGAACTGTGTAGTAATGGCAATTAAATACATTTATCCATTGGATAACCAGAGAAAAATGATTATGCCTCGGTTCTTCTCTACCGTAACAATTCATGGGAAGGGCGAATTTATTTTCTCCGAATCATGCATGCGGCATGCAAACACACATCATCTCGATTCTCCAGCGAACTCGCTATCCCGTCTCCAGAATATCTCCAGCGGACCTTGCTTTAGCCTTCACTATTTAGGATCGATCATGCATGGTAGCAGGCATTAGGAAATATCTACACCCCCAAAAGACTTTTCAGGTGAGATTTAGGTGTTTCTATGATTGCTATGGTATGAAATGGAAATAACCTCAGGTCCTGCATTCAAGATATACTACACTTATGAGAATGGCATCATTGGATAACTACGCATCTATTATGGTAAGTGTAGTCGCTATATGCATGTGGGATCAGCCAGAATGGAATAAAATGTCAACAAATTAAATTATTCGAAAGAACATTCCAAGCGAATCTCGAATTACTATTTTTTTGTTCGATGACCATCACCAATAAATTTTTTTATCTCATCCTCCATTCATAGTTTCGTGATCACAAAAGGTTTTCCTTGAACGACTAGCCTCTGTAATTCCAAACCTTATATATTCTTTTCCTGAGCTGCCTTAGCACATGGCTATGGGTTGAGCCACATTTGATATATGATATGTGGAGTATCACGCGAATCATGGGATGGTCACCATGATTGTGTTTTGGATCGGTGAGTGAGGTGGCAAATTTTTCTGATTCGTTCTTGGACTTTGGACTTCAAGGAATGCAATATTGTCTTCTGACTAATACAGGAAATAAATAGGTGCGTGTAATTCTGAGCTGCTTGGCTGACTTCTTATTCCTATTGTGATTGGAAATATTACAAGATAAAACTAGGTACAGATTACCAAGCTGCTGTCTTCTAGTTTTCGAATTTCTACAATAATGAGCAAAATCAACCATCATTGAGTTTTCCTATGCTCTAACTATCATGATTTTTAGAGGCTGAAATCTCATATATATCATTGAGTGTGAGGGCCAACGGACCCATCGGAGCTTAGAATTGACACAAAAATCTGCGGTATAGGACATCCCTTGGCCAATACTGTATAATCGCTCTATCCTTATAATAGAACCAATCATTTAAGAGTCTAATTGCACGTCTTTACCCTTACAAGCTGTAAGATAACACAAAAGTCTGCAACTCCGGAAAAGATGCTTCTTTGGGTTCTTCAACGTTGAAGTGAATATCAGAATCCTATAAATATCAGGTCATACACAGTTCTTCTGGAATTCCACCATTCCACCATTGCCCAATGTCAAACGACTATAAGTTCAGCAAACCATTCTATCCAAGGCTAAAGGTGATAATCTGTAACAGCAACGTTCAATCAAAATGAAGTACTCATGAAAAGAATCTCTCATTGGTTGCGGCAACTACAGAGGCAGCACGAGCCACTTGTGTCAGTTTGGGAGATTTCTCGCCTTCTAAGTTCCAAAGCGCAAAACGCCAATGGGTTGGGCACTTATGTTAAACAATAACGCGGGTTTCCGAAGTGGCCGTCATGGAGAACATAAATCTTCACTAGGACAAAGCCACAAAAGGGCAAAGGTTTTCTTGATCTCGATTTTCACTGTGAATAAAAGCCATGAAAGTGTGGTCTCTACTGGTTTTCAAGATTCCCTTATGCGTTCCAAGGGAAAAGAACTCAGAGCATCTGAGGAAGATGATTGCGACTTCTTTGAAGATCCTTATGAAAGCATAGAATTGCTCCAGCGTATAGAGCATTAAATTGATATTGCACCAGCATTGGCTTTAAAAGCAACAGAAATAAATTCTATCAAGCAAAATTGCACCAAGCAGTACTGAAAAGCCCGATGCGCCTCACTGATCACATGCATCGATGAAGACTGATTTTAGAAGCCATTTAACGGTTGTTTTTGAAAAGAAGGAACCAGGGTAGTTCAAATCCAGAGTTCTATCCGGTGGCATTGTGGACGAATCACTGTTTCAGCCAAATCATTTTTCAATTATGAAACGCCGATCAAGGGCATTCTAAACTGGAACAGTGAACGCCTATTGAAAAGTACATCTCGAAACACCGTCCCTCGCCTCGTACTAGACAGAAACAGCCAGGTTCATATTACAGTCCTCCAGATCGTGGTAAGGGAGTCCCCAGAAAAGTCCAAGCTATAAAGCCTTATTACCACATCTTTATGGGTTATCTTTCTTTTTATTTGATTACATCCCTAGGAACAAGGAACTTTGTAAACGCCACTCAGGATATCGTATCGAGTGACAACTTTGACGTTCTTTGTCTGAAGCTCGGGACGATGAGCGCGTGCACTTCGTGACTGATGGAAGATACCATTGAAGCCGAACACTTTATCACTATCAATAGACGTTTTCAACATACCTTTAGGGGTGACATCACGACCGAGAATCCTCCCAGGGTGGAAAAAAGTGAAGATCAAAACGCTAATAGCGATCATGAGAGAATCAAACATCAAAATCCAGATCTCTTTCTGGGACACCAATCCATCGTTACCTTGTTCGAATTCAACAAGACGGAAAACGGAACGGACAGCGATCAATGCTACCACAATCAACAATGCGAATGGATAATATTTAACTTCTTTCTTCAAACGAAGGAGTTCCGCTTCTTCATTGAAGGCCAAGTAGGATTGGTCCCTCAAGAAGTGGATTTTAGCCAGGAAATAGGTGAATAGCACCATGAATATACTCATGACAACCAGTTGGAACACAACACCCGCAAGTGCAATGTTTTGACCCAATTGGGCGTTGGAGCCCGCTGCCATGAGGCCACCACCACCAGCCTGAACGAACAGTGAGACGACATCACCGACGATAAAGATCCAGGAACATAGCACAGGCTTGATTAGCGAATACTTTGACCCATAGATCACAATCAACAGAGCAAAGACGTAATAGACACCAGCCATAAAGAAAACAGGAGCAAACACTAAAGGAATGCTCTGTGCAAGGAATTTACTGAGGTTCGTGGTGTCATAGTAAGACATACATCTAGCAATGTAGCCGATGTATTCAGCGACAGTTCCGAGGATGAAACAACTACCGAACCACCAGGATCTATATCTAAACATCATGACAATTTGAGCAACGACAGAAAAGCCCATGACCGATGCGAAGACCGCGTTCGCTGGTTGGTTGGGATTGTAGTGGTAGAGGACAAATGCGTCAGTGGAGTAGAAGGACGACATGTTTGGTAATACGTTATGACGTGAAAAGTGGAAGAAAGAGAAGAATAAAAGTGGAAAAGAGTTAGCTTTCATCTCTTCGAGGGTCCATTTTCTCTGGGTTATTACAGCCACTGATCTGCAGGCGGATGTTAACATTGCAGTAAGAAAAAGAAAAAAAGAAAGCACAGCCCCGACCCGAGGCATCATTACTCATAAGCCCCATGGCCAGCGCCCACGGATTACACAGTAGATCTGAGCCCTGGACTGCGAATTCTACCGCACGTACAAAATCGTGAATGCAATGATTTTTTGTCATCCAGTGGTGAGATGATTTATGGTTGAGACTTGGAACTGGGAACTCCATGTTGCTGAGCAGCACAAAGGACGTTCCAAAGAACAGTACCTAAAGCCTGCAGGTACAGTTTGTGATTACAAGGCCGATGAACTTAAGAAGGAACTCATCAGGAGTCATACGAGACATGGTCTGAGTTCCCAATATTTATCACGGATGTGATTGAAGTTCTGGCTGATCATTGGAGATTCCTGCACGGATCAGCGGTCATATGTACATAGCGGCGAGTTTCTAGGTTACACTATATATTTTATGCGTGAGGGCATTACAGGTAGGTATATGTTGATTATGTAACTTCCGCACATTTCTACTCGCACTATATATATATAATTTCATGTATGATCATCATATTCTGTATGCAGAATATTAGTGGAAAACAAGACCAATCCTGGCCTATCGAACATTTCCATCTCCTGCATGCACCTATTATCACCCTGAAGTCATCATCACTAAAATTCGTTTTTTCCTCCCTCCCATACAAGGTGAAGTGTAAGCTCTTAGGCTGAGTGTGTGAGGTTTGGCCATTGAGATCTGGATTGGGAGGGCCGTTTCGGTGAGCCTGGGGTTCTCCGTAGCGAAGCAGTTCAGATGCTATGTTTCTTTTACTTATCATTTACTTCATCGTTGATTTCCTAAGCGATGGGTTACTCCCAGACGTTTCTCGATTTCATGGGAAACATAGTTTTACGTTTGCTCCATAGGGTTAATATTTGAATCTATTCCAAGTGATTCATCAGCGCTTTCGAATGAAAAGTGTCACAGCAAGAACTAGGCTCAACAATACAGCCACTTTGCTGCCACAATATGAAAACATTCATTAGATTCTCTATTGCATCTTTAACGTTGCATCTTCACCAGGAGAGTGCAAAACATCAAATAATAAATATATCAGTGTTGAATAAGGACTTAGAATACACAATTTTGCAATTCAAATTCACCTTTGCCTTTGTCAATGGATCTTCTCTTCGAAATGCCTTTAGGAGTAACATCCCTTCCAAGAACCCTACCAGGGTGGAAAAAAGTGAAGACCAAAACGCTAATAGCGATCATGAGAGAATCAAACATCAAAATCCAGATCTCTTTCTGGGATACCAATCCATCGTTACCTTGTTCGAATTCAACAAGACGGAAAACGGAACGGACAGCGATCAATGCTACCACAAGCAACAATGCGAATGGATAATATTTAACTTCTTTCTTCGAACGAAGGAGTTCCGTTTCTTCATTGAAGGCCAAGTAGGATTGGTCCCTCAAGAAGTGGATTTTAGCCAGGAAATAGGTGAATAGCACCATGAATATACTCATGACAACCAGTTGGAACACAACACCCGCAAGTGCAATGTTTTGACCCAATTGGGCGTTGGAGCCCGCTGCCATGAGGCCACCACCACCAGCCTGAACGAACAGTGAGACGACATCACCGACGATAAAGATCCAGGAACATAGCACAGGCTTGATTAGCGAATACTTTGACCCATAGATCACAATCAACAGAGCAAAGACGTAATAGACACCAGCCATAAAGAAAACAGGAGCAAACACTAAAGGAATGCTCTGTGCAAGGAATTTACTGAGGTTCGTGGTGTCATAGTAAGACATACATCTAGCAATGTAGCCGATGTATTCAGCGACAGTTCCGAGGATGAAACAACTACCGAACCACCAGGATCTATATCTAAACATCATGACAATTTGAGCAACAAGAGAGAAGCCCATGACCGATGCGAAGACCGCATTCGCTGGTTGGTTGGGATTGTAGTGGTAGAGAACGAACACATCGTTCGAGTATGAGGAAGACATGTTCCGTAATGAGTTATGACGTGAAAAGTAGAAGAAAAAGAAAAATAAAAGTGGGAAAGAATCTGGGTTTTATCTTTTTGAAGGTCCTTTTTCCTTTGGATTATTACAGCCACTGATCTGCACCTTGATGTTAACATCGCACGCAGTAAGAAAAAGAAAAAAGAGCACTGCCCCTCCGCGTCCACAGGGCCGATAAAAAACTGCTTTCAAGTCTCAAGTCAGAGAACTGAAGACGGAAAAGACGAGTAGTAGAGAGATTCGTCATTGTCGGTGTATACTGTATATTTCTTCTTCCCCAGTTTTACAACTCGCTGAAGCGAGTCTCTTGTAGTGTTGTCGGTAAAGCTGAGGATTTTGGTAAGAAATAAAGCACAATCTATTTCCTCGCTGCATTATATAATGTGATCTTTACCACACGGTGCCTATTAGTTTAGATTCTCCGTTCTTTACATCAGTTTAGAGTAGCGCAAACTGCTAGTAATAGTGATGGCTCACCTTAGAGCATCTCTTCTATTCGCCCGTACCATTTGGCAGATGTTTGCTGTATTTTATTGCATCTGTTCATGATTCATCCACGGAGGCCTTCTCCTGTCTCTCTATTTCTCACACGTTTTCCGTTGTGACTTCAAATATAATATAATATTGTAGATACTAGAAAGTATGAGACTTAAGACGATTTATTTATTGGGCTAGTCTCTTCAGCAGAGATCTGCTCAAGCTGACGCGGTTGATCGATGTAATCTTTGGAGTCGTGCCTGAGTTCAACTTACGCGCTCGAAAATTAAAATTCGCCCAGTCAGTAATTTTCCAGAAATGGCATTTTCCAATCGAATGCCGTAGAATTGAGATATACGGGAAGAAGTTGGGCTATATTCTTATCATATATTTCACCATTAGAAAAACAAACGTACCTGTAACCTGTAACCTTTGCACATTATTGAAAATCATCCTCCGAAGGTAGGGATATCGGAGATTCTTCGCTAGTTATTCGACTTTTCTTCTTTCCAAATACCCTCATACAATATATCCAAACTATTTTCTTATAGAGAGCACTAAAAAGACAACATAGGTTAACAGGCAATCGTCGATACAGCTCATAATTGTCATGTATTGCCCTGGAAGGATTTCTTTCGACGAGATGTATCACATTACATTAGTCGAATAGCGTCGAATAATCGAATATGACCCATTCGATCCCATCCCTGGCATTTGGTAACTACTAACTTGATCTCTACTACGAGGTGCATATCAGTTTAAATTCGCTGTTCGGCTCTGCACTTTACTATAGAGTGCAAACAGCTAGTAATAGTTCTGGTTCACCTTGTAGCATCTCCTATATTCACCCGTATCATTTGGCAGAAGTCAGCTGCATTTCGTTCCATCAGGTTATCCACGAAAATCTTCTACTGTCTCCTCTTTATTTCTCACATTATTTCTGTTGTAACTTCAATCATTGACTTATCTCTGCTCAGTCTATAATCTATTTGGCTAAACAGTATAATGAGAAGCCCTTACAAATTTCGCCCGAAGCCACCACTTAGTGACTCTAAATTACAGCACTAAGCACTTAGACCAGCTTTCAGCTCCAAAGCTGTTTGATGATGAAACCTACAACATTATTGTGGAACCTCCAAGTGAGAGACCCAAGATCACAGACCTCCCAAAGAAGATACAGATATAAATTTCACGTGAGATCGTCCTAGGTCTGTCAAGCTTATGAAAGGTCAGGCTAACGGGGCTAACGATGACCGCATGATACTCAAACAAAGATCTTTTGATGTGCAAAGTCTACAGTTGGGTTCACTACGCAGTGTTTGAAGAGCTCCAATTTGGAGGGACAACATTAATATTAACTCGAAAAGTTAGAAGAAACAAATTCTAAGCAACATCAGGGCCCCCATATTGAGAAAACTCAAAGTGATTTATCAAGGCATTACTCCAGTTCTCAAGAGACTCTATGCACCGAAATTATCAGATTTCGAAATCAAAGAAATGACAACCCCAATCAATGAACAATCATTCAAAGCTTCCGATTAGCCATTCTTGGCAGGCATGAATAGTCTTGATCTTAATTGGTTTCCTGTTCCCTTATATCATTTCAGATTTGAGAAGGTTGAACGACTCCGTGTTTTAATAAACCGAGAATATAAAGCCGATTAGTAACGATCTCCTAAGGCTAAGGAGTTTCAGAGTCAAACTACATACAGAAGCTGATCAAACTCCAGAGATCAATGCCAGTGCCCTTGAGACACTTGACATATTTTGTGCAAGTGATACTCACTTTGATATCTCTAAATTAACTCCAATACTTGATCGTTACCCAAGATTGAAATTTCTTGGATCCCATCATCACCCACCTAGAAGTTCATAGCTTCATGAGAGAGCGAGATATATATTGTCAGGGCCAGACGGTTACGTTAGCCCGTATCATGAGCTGGTGCCAACACCATACAGATGCGTCAACCCATACCACCAGTCAGGTGTCCATAGGCACCCATTGTTTAAGCCATATAAGCAACCCTAGAAACCCTGCTTGACAGTGACTGTGCTATAATATACAATCAATCCGAAAAGGCTTAAAGATTTACTAATCGAACCTTACACAATGTTCATGTTGTTGAAATTCTCTAATTACCCTATTTATATGTCGTCCATAATCCTGGCCTGATTTCCTTGATAGAAACAGGTAATATTGGCGTTACTGCCCAGCTGGAACAGGAAGAAACATGCAACCGCATATAGTTAGGAGTCCTATTATCTCTAAATTTAAAGATTCACAACAGCATCAGAGCCAAGAGACCAAGACCCATGCCTTCCAGCTTGTTTCATGCATTCTGATTCTTAGCAGTTGAAGATGAGGCCGCAGCACTGGCAGTAGCGGAAACCGAAATAGTAGCATTAGTATTATTTGAAGTAGCAGCCTCAGAAGAGGTACCTCCCTCGAAGATGTCCCGAGATGGAGCGGATCCAATGGTCTTAGTAACTGTTTGAGATGAACCAGCACTTACGGAGCCACTCGCGGTATTGGTCAAATGAGAACTAGCGGTAGCACCGTTGCTTGCAGTAGGTCCCTCAGAGCCAATCAACTCGATCTCTTCCTCATCTGTGATCTTCACGGGTGCCAGCTGCACCAGTAACCCATCCAAATCATAAACAACATAGGCACGCTCCAAAAAAGTGTCACCGAGGACGAAATCTTCAGAGGCAATGAGAAGGACCGCACACTGAGTACCCGTCTCATCGTCGGGCTAAGGAAATCGTCTAATGTGCGATACTGATGTTGACATCACCAAATTGGAAATCGAAGTAGACATCGGTGGACCCGTTTGGACAACCAATGACATAGAATCCAATCTCTTTGTTATAGGTGGCACCAATAGTCTTCATAATAATATTCACAGCATCATCAGGAAGATTTACGATTGAAGTACCTGAATCCAAGAGGACGCTCACTCGAGAAGAAATAGCATTAACATCACCTCCAGAATTCGTCAACGTTAATGAAGACAACTGAACATTGAAAGTGGCTGGTTGTTCGATCCCTTGGCTTGCATAAATGTTGTCCAAAGGGAGAGTAGCCAAGTCGCCAGTGTATTTACCGTGATAGATACCTCCAAACAGCAGATAACCTTCAGAAGTCTCAGAGTTCATGTACAACGAGTACAGATTTCTCTCGATGAAACCAGTTTGTTTAGGGCAGGGAAATTAGAATATAGGAACGCATCACCGAAAATCTCCAAGAGTGAATTAGCGGAAGCTTCATTCCCTTCAAGTCCAAGGCCAAAAACCGGAACAGAACTGTTAGTCTCATTGGCGACTCCAAAAATGAAATTCTAGATCTTCGCATTACCAAAGGAGACAACAGAAATACCCCAAGTGCGCGAGACATACGAAAAATCACCGTACTGGATGCTTAAGCTCTCATAGTGAAATCCCCAATGTCGAGAAAGAAATAGGAATATACCTTGAAAGTGAACGACTCCGGAATATGGTAAGAAAGCGAGACTAGTAATTGACATAGGCTATCATCGAGTTAGGAGCCTCAATCGCTGGAATTATGTTGGCCTAACGCAAGTAGGAAACTCTTTTAGGCAGGCTAGTAGAGATCTCAAGGCTCATAATTTGAGAATGTATCATCTTCTGAACTTTAGACGATTATTGAATTATAGCTGCTAGAATGGTGAAGTCTGGACAAAAATTATGATGAAGAATTGTGTAGTGGTAAAAGACTCACAAAAGTTTCTTCTTTTCTGCATTTGCAGTTTAGCGACATACCCTCGTGTGATTTACCCCGGACTTCACCGAACGCGTCTTATGTGTCATCAGAAGCCACAACCATTGTGTCACAGATCATTGACTACCCACAAGAGGGAAAATTAAAGTCAAGACCTCCAAATTCCTTGAATGTTGTGGCAAATTTACAATAGGACTATTCCTCCCAAAATCTGCGCAACGCACTAAGGGCGATCAAGACGTTCGGAGAGCTGTCTGAATCAGAATAGAAGAACCCTCGGTGCTTGTGACCAGTTTCTTCGAGGTCTTCAAAAACGACGTTGAATCAGTCGTGGTCCTGAGGTAGAGACAAAAAAGCTGAATTTCCTGATCAGGTGCCTGACGTTCCAAAGATACCCAAGAAATTGCATAATATTATCAAAATCAGATAAAAAGTTACGACATGAAGAAAAGAGCTTAAAAAACCAAATTCCGTTGCAGCTAGGAACTTCAAGGTTTCCGTCGCAGGAGGGCTTATTATTTGAAGATCTGAATGAGTAGCAATTAAAATAGTAGGGAAGTGTACTCCAAGACCTGAAATAAGGGTACCACATTTCTGCTTCTGCCAGATTCTGTGATTCCATTTGTAGGAGTCCGAGGCTTTATCGATGCCTCGAATGAAAGTGTCTTCTCATCAGAAGAGTGTTCAACAGTATCAATCTTCGTTAGATGGATGTACAATCCCTACCCAGTTGCCAATAAAAGAAATTTGACACAAAGCCAAAAAACCGTAGCTCAGGACCAGAACAGAAGTGGGAAAGTACAGAGAGATAGCAATGGGATCATCGACACAAGGCCGACTTCAATACTCGAAGAATTCCCTGCCGAATAAACAACGCTGCTGTTGCGGGACTTTTACACCTGGAGAATGGAACTGACAGAAGGGAGAGCGCAGGAAAGTGTGGTGGTGGCATCCTGAGTTTCTATGCTAGAATTTTTCTTCTAATAACTGAATTCATTCTTGCCTGGTCTTCAGAGCTTATTTCCGACTGTTCCTCAGTTCTGGGATGATGATATTCTTGAATGATTGGGAATTCTTCTGTAGCGTGCTCATTTTGTTCAATGCTGCCATGCCGTTATCAAATCAGACAGAGATTCCAAATTTCTATCATTCTATTAATCTTCATCTTCACCTTGGTCTCATGTCTCGATTCAGAAAGCTGTGTGTTTTAGTTCTTCCTCCGCGTTTTGCGCTTTCTAACAGGAATTGGATCGCCTCCAAAAACTTTCTCTTTTGTGTTGTCTCACTATTTGTTAGGTTGTCTGTTTTCATGGTTTGGTGGTTTGGTTTTTTGATGGCACATTATGCTCTTTATCGTAATTCGTCACTCATTCCTTTCGAATTATGGAAAACCTAGACGGCGCTCGACATTTGTTCCTGGAAAGCGTTACTCTGCAAGTTTAACTTCTTATTGATGGGTTCTCAGTCGTTGTTTGTCCTCCTGCCAAATGGCGCTATTCGGTAGTGCACGCCGATTTTGTGTCAAAACCAAAAACACAACGCAGCCTTCTGCCTGCCCAAACGTCAGTAATTCAGAACAAGTGACTGCAACATCATTTATAACTCTACTTCTTCACACGCATCTACTTTAAATAAGAGTATCATAATCATGTCAACTTCATCTGCAAGAAACGTAAGTGAATTTGCCAGACGCTCCAACAGTGGACATTTGCTAATGTTTCCATAGAATAGCGACGAAACGGAACGTCCACAAGCGCACCCAATCGCTAGTCAGGACATCTATCCAGAAGTTCGTGGAACAGTTGGAAGTCTTTCTGAAATATCTATAAATGATTCTGCTGATCTCGAAGCACTCAATAAAATCTTGAGCGAAGCTACATCCAAAATCAACATACTTGAAGGAAAGTTATCAGCTACCGACGGAAAGGTCAAACTTCTTTATGAAAAGCTATTATCTGGTGATAAAAAGTTCCAATTCCTTGAGGAAAAACTGTTAATCGGTGATGAAAAGTTCAAAACTCTTGAGGCGAGAGCTGAAAGAGGATGGGTTGAAATTTTTCCAAAATATTCTATGGTATTTTTGACTTTGGGTATTGCTGTGTTCACAGGGCTGCTGATGTGGTACCTGTCAAAAGGTACTTCTGATAAGACGTTGAGAGGGACAGAAGAGGTAATCAAGAATGGATTCAAAACTTTCAATGATTTTCTGTCAATGTATTTGAGCATTGTCAAAGAGAGAACACGGGAGGAAACGACGACCTTAGTTGGGTCTTTTATCACCCCCATCGAAAATGGTCAAAGACGATCTGCAATGAACGAGTAAGCATGGATAGCACACCATAGGCGGCTTTTTTTATCGAGCTTGATCTTAATTTCTCGGCAAATACCCCATGAATATAAAGGCAAAGCAGATACTGAAACGAATTATCTTTCAGAAGGGCCTCAGGCCCTTGCGATAGACCTTTCAAGACTCGGGTTACCACGTGAGATTCTAACATAAACCCACAATATGTAACTATAATATAAGTTGTGGTCACAATCAAGCGATGGGATTCAAAAGCTGAAACAACCTTCTGACAAACACAAGCAACATCCTGAGAACAGCGGGCAATCTGGTGACAGTCTTCAGGCCTAGAACCCCGTTATCGCATGCCGTTAATAATGCGAGAATCCCCTTTTTACTAAAGTCCGTGTCTATCTTCCAATCACATCACATAGGGCATGGTAGGATATCCATTAGATCCAAACGACTGTCTGACGGTAATCTGCCACGTCTTATCACAATGGATTCCGATCATAGCCCTGGTAACTAAAGCTCCTGTAACGGATGACGATGGGATGGATCAAGAGATCTGTGCCAGCCTTGGTTGCTTTATAGCCTTAGAAGTGTTCGTGCTTGTGTCTTCCAATATGAAAGAAGATCAAGATGCAGCGTTTGACCAATCTGTCTTCATTAAAGTATATTTGGAATTCTTGAATGAAGTTATCACTCTCTGAATGGGGCAGGAAACGCTTCCGATCTACGACTGCATACCAGCAAAAAGATCATCACTTTCGGCCTTCTTGACCATACCTACCGTCTCTGTGGAAACATCCTTCGCGTTTTTAACAATTAGATAGTAGAACTTCACAAGATTCACCTCTACACCTTGGATGATATTTTTCACGGTTACAAACTCACATGGAGCAACGGCCTTTCGGCCTTGGATCCAATACAGAGCAGAGAAATAAATACTCCTCTTCACTGTTTCATAATAGAAGAGGTCTTATCCCTTACGGTTTAGAACTTGTTTTACTCCAAGTGGATAAAGTAGCTCTTCTGTTCTGACATGGATAGGTGGACCCTTTCAATCGTTTTTTTTAGGCTCAAATCCTTCTTTTGAAGCCCATGGTTGTCGTTTGTCGTGCTGATTATTTTCCCATTGGAGGAAAAGCAGATAAAAATGGGAGGAGACCTTGAATGTTTTAGGTGATGCTACAGAACCCGAAAACTGAGATCTGGGAAGCTGAGAGAGGTCAAAACGTCTGATGTTGACAGTTGACAGGTTACAGTTGTATTGAATATTATAAATTATAATATCATGTACTCAAATCTCTACCCCCTCAATTTTCCTTGCTCGTGTTAGCATTTTTCGGTTCACTCTGGATTTTACACGAAATTTCAAAAGCTGGCAGAGGAAGGGAAGGCCCCAGGAAGCCAAGGCAGTTACTGCGGAAGTACACCGATCTCCAGCCTGTGCTGCTGATTTTCCATGTATATATTCGATACAATAACTTATAGTAAATCACAATTTTGGATATCTGATACTAAAAAACGCAAGGAGCTTTGGTAATAATAGCCATAGATCTCTGCCAGTAATTATTCTTTATTAGAATCCAATGATTGCATATCTGTTATGGGAATGATACAGCCATGCAGTAGAGGTTAAGGAGGTATTCTTATGCACTAGATTTGGGTATCAAAAGGACAAGTCACGATAGATTCCGGTATGTCCTCTGGCCTCCAGCATTCACATGACCTTGTATATATGCTGCACACTGGGAGTTAACGGAGGTGTCCCTGGAGTTATTTCTGAATACGTAGTCAACAGTATTGAAAGCAAAAGCAGAAGTTCCATCCACTTAGGCAACAATGAACAGTACATACATTCTTCAAAAGCAAATCTTTTTTCAAAATGTATGATGATCAGAGTCATAGTATCTTAATTGTTCATTCCAATTGGGTCTCATGGGAAACCTTCCAAACTCGTTACGCTTGACATCAACATTCATTTTCATCGCTTGAACAGCTTGGCCTACACCTGCAGTTTTAGAGTATTCCAAGAGCTCCAGTGCTAGCAGCTCATCGGCTCTAAGAAGCTTCAGCCTGTGCAGACATATGAACCTCTTGAGATTAGGTATATTCTTGAGATGAATTGTAACATCAGTGGCGTAGACCTCTAGCTTTGATAGCTTCTTAAAATCATGAAGGTATAAAGTTGGCTTCTGTTTTCCCATCATAATCCTTAAATATGAGAGCATCGGTGCACGAATGTTGAGAGTGACGTCATCTGATTCTTTATCGCCAATCATCAAAGAGTTCAAATTGGGGAATGAAAGAGGAACTTCTTTGTTACTAAAATGACTCAAGTAATCAACTTTACAAATCTGGAGAAACTCCAACTTATCTGCAACCGAAATTATGGAATCTGTAATATCGAACTTCCTTGATTTCATGTTGATAAACGAAAACCTGGTCAATTTAGGGTATAATTTCAAACTTTGAGTCAAAGTGCTCGTATCAAATTCACTATTGAGACATTCAATGGTGAAGCACTCCAAGTCATCGGCCTTGATGACAGGTACTTTTGCTTTATATAAAGTTAGCTGTAGGCACCTCAAAAATGGAAATTGGAGCAGCTTCTCTGGGTGGGAATTGCTGACATTGGTATAAAGCTCTCTCAAATTGTTTAAGTTTGCTTTGAACAACAGATCAGTACGCGAATATATCGTCAACTTTTCTATGGGTTCAAGCATCAAGTAATCTGATTCACTGAATTGATAGGCGGGCTCTAGCATTTCATACTGATCAATCTCTACCTTTTTCAACATTGGTACAAAGAAATCGCTGATCTTTGGTAATGATCCCGAAATCTTAATCTTTAGAGAGCTAAGCCTTGGAGCATAAAGACCTATTATCCGGGAACGAGAGCCATCACAATCACACATGGAAAAAGTAAGCTGTTTGCCATTGAAGGTAATACTGGTTGCTTCACAAAGCTGCCCAATCTCAACCCTTGGAATAGTGATTCTCCTGTTCTTTAAACTCAATTTCCGTCTTTCGTTCACTATAAGGTCATTAATTGATTGGCACTCATAATCAATGGAGTCTTCTATGAAAGCCGAACAGTCCCATAACCGAATTTTGTTAATATTAGTACACCACATCAGCGATTTTCCTTGAGAAGTACATTCTCTGAACTCCAATGTTCTCACATTTTTGAAGGAAATTCTTGAGACATCAAAATCCAAGCATTTCAGTCCCACATAATTGGAATCTTTTATCAATATCCTTGTGCTTTGATTCATTGATCGAATGAATTCTCCTAATAAAGTATAGTTCTGAAGTTCATATTCACGCAAGTTATCAAAGTATGTGATGACAATATGGTTTATGGACCGTGAGGGTTTGTGTAAGGCAATCGTCCTATTCAACTCAGAAATATATTCTCCCTCCATATAGACAACATTTATCATGGAATTTCTTGAACCATTATCAAATTGACGCAGCGTTACCGTTTGCCTTTCGTGCTTTGTCTCGACACCATTATCCAACACATCCTGCACAACCCCAGCCAAGTCTATATCAAATAAGGTGATAAAGAACTCAAGAGCTTCCACGTCCAGAAACGTCATCAAGTGGGCCTGAAGCTCAAATGGTAGTTCTCTCAGCCATATTTTAAATTTCCCCCCTCTAGAGTTGGTGCCTCTATCAGTGTCTAAGGGGAATGCCATCTTCTCAAGATGAGTTCTTGTTTGGACACTTGCGTTTCCCTTAAAGTAGAAACAGTAGAAATAACAGATTTATAACTATGCACCGTAGTCTATACTGTTATAATGGAATCATCTTAGAATTCATAATGACTATCAAGTTCTGGATTCACCTGAAGTTTGTTGCGGGAAGTCCAGCAAAGACTGCCTGAGAAGAATTCGATAAGGATCTGCGATGAAATTCGAAATTGAGCGTCCGGCCTTTGTACATAAGTCAAGACTTTAAAGCCTCCACTATGCTGAACGTCTGACGGCAATGACTATTTGATCTGATTGGTAGAGTTAGAAAGTAGTCCAAGAATTTGGTAAATGACAAACTCGTCCCGACTTTTTATAGTCCGGGTGAGTAATATTGATGGCCTACCTAAGCGACGGGTAGGCCACGAATGAACCGCCTACAGGAGTCATACAAATCTTTCACACTCAAGAGCTGGAACTACTACGGATTTTCTCTTTCTATAATTTGATTCTAATCTCTAATTTCCTACTTATATTGATGACCAGATACTCTTGATGTTTCTTAAGAGCTCCTGTTATCCCTTCAGAGGACGAGGACCTCAAAATATGCTTCAAGATCATAACATAATGTATCCTGCCCGGCGATAATCTATGCCTTCTCACTTTGTACACCTTACGGTGATGGAGAAGACACGTTCAATCTCAGTAGATCTACACTGGAATTGATGTAATGATTTTTTAATGAAACTGGCCAGCAAAGGAAACTTACTCTCGCTGATCTCCAGAACGTTGACGAATCATCATGATCTTGCCCTGAACAATCCACATCAAGAGCCATGCCCATTCTTCCTCAATCTCAGCAGTTTCCTCATCAAATGTACTCTTATTACATCGCAGGATTTCGCCCTCGTTGGGGTCCAGATCACGCTGGGAAGTAATCAGTACTTTAGCGACCACATATCGAAAGCAGAATTTCCCTTCGATTTGACATTTGATCCCCCATGGATACCCTAGACATCTTTGACACGGCGAAGCCTTAAGGACCTAATGGCTCAATTTTGACCAATGAGCTAACAAGGGCCGGATAGTCATGACTTGTGACTCTCTGCATTGTAGTCAGTAGTACTTTAGCCCTTGATGATTCAGGATTCGATTTAGAGATCGGAAGGTAATTCAATAATTGCAAGGGTAGTTTATGGGTAAATCCCTAAGTATATCTCTTGGCGCCGTAGGGCAATGAAGAGGAGCTCTCTCTGTAATTGATACTTATAGTAATTTCTGACTTCTTGACACAAGTCTTTTTGTCTACAGATATAAATGCAGCGTCGCTCATTATTCAATTTCGTTATGCACAAACAGTCTTTAAGCCAGACAGGTCATTTTGGCCCAATTGACTTGTCAGCTTATCCTTAGACTTTTCTGCAACTGAGATGGCATGATATAGAAATTCATTAGCTTCTACTATCAAAAAGGTGAATCGTGGTACACTTATGAGAACTATTTCACTGGATAGCCATGAATCTGTTACGATATATATAGTACTTATATGTCTGTAGGATCACTCACGGCAGTATAAAATGCCAGAAAATGGAATAATTAGATGACCATTCCGATAATGTTCTGCTGACTTGAGACATGAGAATTAGAGGTATATGCGTGCACACACTACATGATGATTGATGATGCATCTAATGGGGTTATGGGTAAGAGGAAATTTCAAATACACATGTGGCTCTGTGGGATGACGCATGAAGCTACATAGTAGATGTAGGTTCCAAATAATCCATCAAAAGCACCAAGGGTAGCTCTATTATGTACGGCACATCCCACTCATTATCCAGGTGTGGATCACTTAATCCTGGTATCGAAAAGTGATCTTCGTCGTACATTTCTTCTTGAGGTGGCCACTAGCATATGAACTACATTCCGTAGTTCCACCGTATTTTTCCGTTTTTTATACAAATCCAGATAAACATGTGACACCCCAGAAAGATCCACAATAAGACCCTTTATTCCGATTAGGCACATGTACTTTCTCACGTACATAAATGGTCAATTTCAACCTCAGCCTTCATTGAACATCATCAGTTTAAGATCAGAATCCAATATTGAGAACAACTCACTACAAAACAAGCTTCAAAACCATAAAGTATCATTAAACCCAAGTTATTTAAATAAGGAAAGCAATCACCATTAAATTTAATCAACCTCTTCAACAGTTGGACCGGAATCGCCGCCTGGAGCAGCACCACCTGGAGCACCTGGGAAGCCACCTGGAGCAGCACCAGCACCAGCACCTGGAGCACCGCCATTGGCCTGGTAGAACGAGGTCATGATTGGATTAGCAATACCCTCCAACTCCTTCTGTCTATCCTTGTACTCCTCGGTTGAAGCAGCTTGGGATTCATCCAACCAGGATATGGTAGATTCAATTTCCTTGGACAACTTCTCAAAATCGTTAGAAGGAACCTTCTCCTTGAACGAACTTTCACTGATGGTGTTCTTCAACGAATAGGCATAAGCTTCCAACCCGTTTTTGGCAGCAACACGGTTAGCTTCTTGCTCATCTTCTGACTTGAACTTCTCAGCTTCGGAAACCATACGTTCGATATCCTCCTTCGACAATCTACCCTTGTCGTTTGTAATGGTGATCTTGTTCGACTTACCAGTACCCTTCTCCACAGCAGACACGTTCAAAATACCATTGGCATCAATGTCGAAAGTGACTTCGATCTGTGGAACACCTCTTGGAGCAGGTGGGATACCAGCCAACTCGAACTTACCCAACAAGTTGTTGTCCTTAGTTCTTGTTCTTTCACCTTCAAACACCTGGATCAAGACACCTGGTTGGTTGTCAGCGTAAGTGGAGAATGTTTCAGACTTCTTGGTTGGGATAGTAGAGTTTCTTGGAATCAATTTGGTCATGATACCACCAGCGGTCTCAATACCCAATGACAATGGCGCGACATCCAAAAGCAACAAGTCCTGAGTCTTTGTATTAGAAGTATCACCGGTGATGATAGCAGCTTGGACAGCAGCACCATATGCCACTGCTTCATCTGGGTTGATGGATCTGTTCGGCTCCTTGCCGTTGAAGTAGTCAGAAACCAACTTTTGCACCTTTGGGATTCTAGTGGAACCACCAACAAGAACAATCTCATCAACTTGTGACTTATCCAACTTCGAGTCCTTCAACACTTTCTCAACTGGCTCCAAAGTAGATCTGAACAACTCAGCACACAATTCCTCGAATCTGGCTCTAGTGATTGAAGTGTAGAAGTCAATACCTTCGAACAAAGAGTCTATTTCAATAGATGCTTGGGCCGACGAAGACAAAGTTCTCTTTGCTCTCTCAGCGGCGGTTCTCAATCTTCTTAAGGATCTTTGATTACCGGTGATGTCCTTCTTGTTCTTTCTCTTAAACTCGTTAGCAAGGAAGTCGACAAGTTTATTATCGAAGTCTTCACCACCCAAGTGAGTATCACCAGCAGTGGCCTTGACTTCAAAGACACCATCATCGATAGAAAGCAAAGAGACATCAAAAGTACCACCACCCAAGTCAAAGATCAAAACGTTGTGTTCAGTTTGACCCTTTTTGTCCAAACCATACGCAATGGCGGCGGCAGTTGGCTCATTGATAATACGCAACACGTTCAAACCAGCAATCAAACCGGCATCCTTGGTAGCCTGTCTCTGAGAGTCGT
Source organism: Williopsis mrakii (assembly GCA_003706445.3). NCBI lineage: Eukaryota > Fungi > Ascomycota > Saccharomycetes > Phaffomycetales > Wickerhamomycetaceae > Williopsis > Williopsis mrakii. The sequence goes on from PPLH03000022.1 coordinate 63,339, forward strand.
TGAAATACGCAGGGACAGTAATGACAGCGTCCTTCACAGCGTTACCCAAGTAGTTCTCGGCAGTCTCCTTCATCTTGGTCAAAACCATGGATGAGATCTCCTCAGGGGTGAATACCTTGGTCTCCCCTTTGAACTCAACCTCTATCTTTGGCTTCCCACCATCGTTAATCACTTTGAATGGGAAGTGCTTAGCATCCGTGGTTACCTCTGGATCGTCAAACTTACGGCCAATCAAACGCTTAGCGTCAAACACCGTGTTCTTTGGGTTCATGGCAGCCTGGTTCTTAGCAGCATCACCAATCAATCTCTCTGTATCTGTGAAGGCAACGTAAGAGGGCGTTGTTCTGTTACCTTGGTCATTGGCAATGATCTCCACACGGTCATTAGTGAAGTGTGCGACACATGAGTACGTCGTACCCAAATCAATACCGATAGCTTTAGACATTTGTGTTAATATGTTTTTTTTCTCTCTCTGTGTTGTATGTTACAATTACAAAGAATGAATTCGCTGTTCAAGGGGCGAGTTGCTTGCCCCTTATATATTTTTGCTCGGGGCTCCAGAAGGTTCTATACAAAAATGCACATGGAACATTCGAGAGCAGACGAGAAAATGACAGAATTTACCAGAATAAACGCTGTAGGAGTATTGTTTCGGGCCGCAATTAGCTCCAACTGATTTTAGTGAGTTCTAGTGAGTTCTTCTACATATGCTACAATTCAATGGCTCCTCAATTGGCCCTGCGTTGCGGTTTCACTCAGTCACCTCCGTCACCTCCCTAAGACGTATGTGTCAAAAAAAAACACAAATGTGGGTTCTTCGGGATGCGCTAGCCGTTTGTTCCAAGACAGCGCGGGCAGGACGAGAGAGGACAGAGCACACGTAAACGATGACACTCAAGTACTTTGTGCTTTGTACTTTGTACTCACAACAGACACCGCACAAGCTTACCTTCCCCTCCCCGTTTGGATTTGGTGGTTGGGTGGTTAGTTGGTGTGTTGTACAATTCGTTCAGTCAGATATTCTACGGCCAGTACCCTCCTCCAAAAATTGGTGTGACATGTCTGTCAATTTACCATTCTTACGAAGACTCATAGACTCGTAGCACCGTAGTACCGTGTATTTTGTACGCACTACAGAATTGCTCTTGAAATCACCCGAAAAACAAAAAAAAATTGCCATGCTTGCTTGCTGTCTTTCCACAATGTTCTTTATTTTTCTTTGTCCTGGTTGTTGCCCCATGTGCAAAGTGGACTGACACAATAACATGACATGACAATAACGCCAACACCACCAACGCCATCGCGGGTTAGCAAGATTATGTAATATTGTAATATTGTTCTTATATGAGCCTTGTCTAAAAAATGTGACGATGGTATCCGTGTAAGAATGCAAGATGAGGTTAGTCAGAATGTGAAGATGATTATCTAAGCGAAGGAGTACTTAACTAGAGAAAAGGACGAGAGACAAAGAAGAAGCTTTTGGAGACATATTATTGGTAGACTGGTAGTGTTACGAAAGTCTAGACAATCAGATCTGATTAGAGTACATAAGCAAGGACTTCAGGGAATCCGATCTTTTGAAACACGCATCTAATGGATCTTTGGCCGAGCGGTTTAAGGCGCTCGACTCAAGATCGAGTATCGTAAGATGCATGAGTTCGAATCTCATAGGATCCATTATTTTTTAACTTCAAAGAAATTTGATACATTACATAACATTAGTACGAGTATTAGTGTTATATAATACCGGTAGAGACAGCAGAGCGGATAATTGTAGCACCGACTTCCGATAGATAAAATTCAATTCGAGTGTCACCAGACACAACTGTTCATATTTGACACATAAAAAAAAAACAAAAAACAAAAAGATCAGGCAACTCTCTTTGGTTAGAGCTATAGTGACAGCAGATACCTGATCGTTGAGATTACTCATAGTGTTCCTGGGTGGCAAATCCTGGTTAGAGAGGTTTCCCTCTGTTTCTTTTTGACATCTCTTGACTAGTTGTCCTCCAAATATAAATAGGGCGATAGCCCATTTACAACCACCATCTTACTTTCTACTGTGTCCATGTCATACAACAGCAAGAATGTCTCTGCAAACAACGTTCAACGCCTCTCTAACAGAAATATTCCGTCAAGGACTGCCTCAGAAGATCGCCATCGCTCTCAGTGGTGGGGTGGATTCGATGTGCTTGACGCATCTATTGCAAAAATCTGCCAAACTGCTTGATAAGAAGATTGAGATCTATCCGATCATGATCAATCATAACTTGCGCCCGAACAGTGCTCAGGAGATACCCGTCGTGCAGAAGGAATTGATGAAACTCGGGCTTCATAACAACTTCTTGACGAAGGAACTACAGTTTGATGAACTACACAACAAGGATTCGTTTGAAGAGGTTGCCCGTCTGAAGAGATATAATGCAATTCATGAACTGTGTAAACCATTGGGGATCAGCCATATCCTATTTGGACATCACATGGATGACCAATTGGAGACCTTTATCCTTCGTTTGTTGAAGAATAGCGGCGTGTTTGGCCTAGCTGGCATGAACCAAGTTTCAAAGGCATTTGTCGACGCGCCTGAGAAATTGAACATTGTGAGACCGTTGCTTGGTGTCGCAAAGAGTGAGATCATCCAATATTGCAAAGATAATAACGTTCAGTGGGTCGAGGATCATTCTAACCATGAAGAGGTCGCTCAGAGAAACATCGTGAGAAAGTGGTTGAATGAACACGAAGACCATAAGAGCGAAACTCTATCTAACTTTAGCAAAGTCCAGGTCTTTACGAAGAATATTGAGAGCAGGGTTTCCAAGTTGATGCAAGAGGCGCAAGTTGACCAATCCCAGGGAAGAACGACCATCAAGCTTTCCAACAGACAGCTAGAGGATAACTCCGACTTGGTCATCTCTCGTATGCTCTTCAAAGCACTCTATCCGATCTCTCCATCTACAAACTATCATTATAGTTTCAATAAGTTGCTAAATGTTACACCAAGGCTCTATTATGATGGTACCAGTTTCTCGCTGTTGCAGCTTCAATGGGATATCAACAAGACTTCTGATGGCATTGAGATCCAAGTATCAAGACAAAACCCATCTGAACCCATCGTTCAACAAGTTCCAGTGGGACCACGCACAACTTCGGAGCCTGTACTGTTCGATAACATCTATTGGATTACCATCCGTAACGACTCAGACCATGCTAAGGATTATACAATCAAAACCTTGTCAAAGGATGACCGTCAGAATTTTGCCGAATTGCCACATAATTTTAAATACTCCCAGAGCAAGAACTTACCTATTATCATTGATAACTCTACAAATAAGGTCATTGGATTTGCTTCAGACTTGGACTTTGTCGATTGTCATGTGAAAGAGAACATCTATGATTGCTGAAAATTGAAGCGAATAACTAATTTACATAGAAAAATCCCCTGTATATAGAAGCTCTGTCATATAAATACCCATATATCACCCCACTTCAAGGTCGTGTTCCTCACCATTAATTAGTCCTTGAACATTTATACCCAATCCTAAGAGCCGTGCCACGTTTACAAAAGATTTCAATGACACTTCTTCAAAATGGAGAACTTGATGAGGTCGTAATAGAAAATCTGCAAAAGCCTTATATTTTGTTACTGTAATACTGGAAAGTAAATGACCTCATGAAAGTACGCAAATTATGAAAAAACAGTCTTCATCGCTCTTTAACCAAATAGAACCTCCCAGTTCCAATCATGCATAACAGAACTCCAGTGTGCCCACGAGTTGATTCCTCCATTTTCTCTCCTCTTTCTCCCACTTCGACCATCCATACAACCTTCAAGAAAGTTCCAACATTCACTTTCAACAGAAGGTTCACCTTGCAGAGAATCTTTACGTCTCCAAACCTCATGAACAATTTCCACAGCTCTATCAATGGTTCCTAACCACATCTTCTTAGAGAGCAACTTCCAGCGATTTCTAACCCACATACGATCATCAGGATCCGACACCTCACAGGATGCCACTAGTAATGGGAACATATGAAGGACATAAGTCTTACTCGTGGTAGGTATGGAAGCCAACAACATGAGTACCTTCTCTGCAAGCTCTGCAGATGACTGAGAAGAGATTTCTGGAACAGCCTGCTCCAGATATAACAATGCCGAATAACGATAGGCCTCTGCAGTGGCGATACATGAGCTCCAGTCACAAACTGGATTCTTTAACAACTTTTGTTTCAAATTGGCATCAGGTCTCCAGGATTCAATTTCAGATTTCAGAATTACAGCTTTCGAAACTATGCTTAGCGATAACTTCTTCATTTTACGCACTCTAGCAATGAAGGATGTCACACGGCCAATGATGAGAAACAAATTACTGGCACAACCCAAAAATGGATCAACAACTGCATCGTTATAAGGGAGAATGGGCTCATCGAATAGACATAATGTTGTATCGAAAACTTTAGAATTTGACTTCAATAGGTTTAGATTTTCAGTCAGACGTCCATTTTCATCATAGTCAGAATCCACCTGTTGAATCAGTGACATTCTTGACAGAACATCATAATATAAGAACAGACCCAACAAGAAAGTGTAAAGCTTAGAATTCTTTTGCATGGTGGCTCTGTCAATCTTGTTGATGATACTCTTTGCACCTTTCAAGTGAGCAATACCTGCCGTTATAAGTTTATCCCAGGAGTCTGTGATGGCCAACGTCAAACAAGTAGCTAATGCAACGTCATATGGTATGGAGTTATTCACTAGTCCCTCAGCTAATTCAGACATAGCTTGACGCATGTAGAAAATACCAGACTTTCTCAAGAAGTCATCACCTCTAGCAACATGGAAAATAACCATCGACGCCAAAGACTTGAACAACACAGGGTGCTCCATCGCCAGAGGCCACATCAGAGTTCTCCATGGATTCCCTGTTGGACCATCCTTGATTGTCATGATGGCACATGTGTAATTGTCAAAAGCTTGCCAGATGTTATCAAAATCGGCACCAGCACATATATTGAACTTTTCTGCGTCCAATTGAGACATCTGACATAATATAGGGTTTCTTGGCGACAGTAAACTTAGATGTCCGAATAGCTCTCTCTGATATTGTTGAGTAGTATTCTTAATCAGTGAAGAATCCACTGATATCGCTTTATTGATCTGCCTCTCGTCTGGTGATAATATTTCTCCAATAAGCCCTTGAGGAACCGCGTAGAGCCCAGCATCTGCTGCGGTTAATCCAGCAGATGGAATAATGCTATCAAAATCGATGAGTGAACTAAGTGTGGTAGAAAAAGTTGGCGATGATACACCTAGATTGGAAATTGGTGATAGACCTGGCGCTGGTAGCTCGGCCACAGTCGGCAACATCTGTCTCTTTATTGTTGAAAATTCTGAACATGCTGCAGCAAATGGAGATGGAAGGCTGAGTAGCAGTGGTCCCAATGTTGTCGCTGATAGCGAGGGCTGATGCTGTTGATTAGATCTTTTTGAGCTTGTCGTGCAATCCACTGGCGATGGTCCTGGGGACTGTGGGATGCTTGGTTCTTCACCATTCTGTATCAGTTCTCTCTTTGTGAAAGGGTTCTTTCCCTGTTTCATCAGCTCTGTCTCTCTCGCCAGTTCATCGGAAGACTTTCCGGCAATACCCAGTGAAGCTTGCTGGATCGCTTCTTCCAACAGCTTGTGATTACTGAGAGACGTTGATCTTCTCACATACACTTGCGTCTGCAGCGCATCAGGAGGAGGCTTCTCTACTCCTCGACTTACAACAGTCTGTTCAAAACTCTTCCACTTGAACACTGTTAAGTATCCACCACAATCAATACCCTTCCTTATACAATTCTGACAGGCTGGCTTGGATTCATCGCATCTGAGTGTCTTCTTCTTGCACGTAAGACACCCAGTTCTGGATTTCTTGTTTTTCTTCTCTATCATTCGATTCACTTCTGGGACCATTGGGGCAAGGGAGTTGGAAATTGGATAAGGTCCTGAGGTTCAACTTTTTATTGCTCTGTTCTTAGTTGTTTTCGGCGATTATAACGTGAATGACTTGGCGACTGCTTATCAGATAAGCACAACTGGTCCGATTCCGACGAGATCGGCACTTTGTTTGTAGCAGGATTTTTTATTGAAATATTCTGGTGATATCAAGAAAGTGGGAATTATGGACATATCAAGTTATCACAATCGGAACGTTATGTATTTGGATGTACCGTTTAACTGCTTTTCAACATCGTTCTGTCATTTATTAGTCCTATTGATTGATTTTTCGGTATTGAATGTCCACGTTGGAAAACATTCCTTAAAACAGAAACTCTTTACGACAATTGTGAAGGGGATCCAATTAAAGAACTTCCCATGAGATCTTGATTTTTTAGATCAACTATGAATAGTGAGTTCTACTTGACAGTTAACAGCTGCAACCTTTAACCTGTTGCAAATTCTCTATGTAAAAAATCCCAATAATGGGCGAGCAATCAAATCAAAAACCTACAATGAAATCAAATCGAGGCACCCTAGCATATATTATGACAGCTCAATCGCTAATTACATATTTCACATCCTCATGACTTATGACTATACTATGTGCACGCACTTCACCATGGGAGCTCATCGCCGTCATACTGTAAGAACTTACCGTTATGAGTTTCTTGTTTGGCAGTGGCAACAACATACTTGTAGAGGCCGTCTGCACTTTCTTCAGGAGAGATAATGATAGACAGCAGTTTCTCGGATATCTCCTCTGGTAGCAAATCTGGAAGTTCAGAGGTCATATCAGTTTTAACAAGACCCGGATGAGTTGCAGTAATAGTGAAGCCTTCTGGTTGGAGCTCGTGGCTGAGTTCAACAATAGAGTAGTTCAAAGCCGCTTTGGACTGACCATATGCTGAGGTTGAGAGAGGGTAGTAACCACCAACAGAACCGAGAAGACTGGATGTGAAAACAGCAACCTTAGTATCCCTCTTCTTCAAGTATGGATAGACGACCTTAAACACTTCAATTGGACCAAGGACATTAGTTTCATAATGCTTCAACCAGTCATCTCTTGATGCCTGAAGAACTGGAAAGTGAGAATTGCTAATACCAGCATTGTAAAGTAAGTAATCAATACCATCTGGAGCAGCCTCAGCCAACTTTTCGCCCAATTGGAAGATAGACTCAGCAGAGGAGACTTCAACACTCACAAGTTTGATCTTAGAGTTTACTTTAGCGAACTCTTGCAAGGGAATAGATTTGGAAACATCACGAGCTGTTGCAATGATGGTAGCTTGTGGGTTCTCTTGTGCGGTCTTCTTGAGAAGGGAAAAGCCGATACCACGAGAGGCACCGACAATGAGGTAAACTTGTTCAGACATTTCCTGTGTTAGATCTTATATATTTATGCTTGATGTATGATATCTGTCCCTCACATATCGAAGACAATGGATGAACAGATCAAGGCAATTTATACAAGTGTGGGACATTATTAATTGAAATCGTATACTTGTAGTAATCATGTTACATCCTCATAAATTTTTCAGCAAAAGAGAATATTATATGAGACCACATGTGACGCATGTCCTTGAATTCAAGGAAGATGACAAATCCTACGCAACATACGCGCTTGAAACGATCAAAGAGGCTCAGGAGGGTGCACGATACGACTGATTCCTAATCCCAACGGCGAGTAAGGACGTTGATGGGAAAATTGCGGAAATACCGGCCTTTGCGGCGATTATTAAGATTTAGACTTTGTCTGCCACGGATATTAGAAATCAGTTGTGATATCATTTGCGTTGGATATGTCGTGATAACTCCTGGTTCATTAAACTTCATTTAAAATTGATATCGTATAGTTCGAACATAAATCATACCCATCGGATCACCATCATGGCCCACGGACGAGTCGGAAAAGAATGAAAATGTACCAGGGTCAAAAAAAAGATCGTCGCCCTCTATAACTGATCCATGCTTATGATCAACTGGATGCTAATCAAGATCCAATTCTCTTATCTTGTCTCCTTTAATCTGGTTGTAGGCTTCTTGTGCCTGATCTGGTAATGAGACATCTGCACTACGCTCAGCTCAATTGCTCGAAACCATGGCTGAATATCATACTAGGCTCTCGTCCGCAATGGGCAGGCGCAAGTACACACCGCGATCTATTCTACAGTTAATCAACTCAAAATAGCATACAATTGTCCTGCCGAAATATACTTGGAATACCGAAAACTATGCCTTCCCCAATACCGCATCGATGTTATCGCTTGAACTTGACAAGTTAACAGCATCCAGGTACTCTTCCTCATCCAGGTTCGACTTTGGACCAGTGTATTCCCTCTTCTTATATGCATAGAAGTACGCAATTGCGATGATCCATATACCACAGTTGATCAAAACAGCATAGTTCATTGTGGACTTGTCAACTTCTCTACTATATGGGAACATTGCTAGAATAACAATGAAAGTCATGAACAGCAAAGAGATGAAGTTCACGGTTAAGGACACCTTAGTGCCATGGTAGAACTGGCCAGGCTGGAACACGTCCCTACCACTGGTTAGTCTCAGAATTTGTGGTGTACCCCAAGCAACATAGTTGCCAACTACACCGATGGAAAACAATGCGCCTGATGCAGTGGACCCAATTAACACCAGAAGACCAAGAAGGAGTGAAATTAAAGCACTAAAACCAACAGCTCTCAATGGGACAGAAAGTGTTTTGTCAACAACCTTGATGAAAGAAGAAAACGGTAAACCATCATCTCTTGCGAAGGCCCATATTTGCCTTGAAACAGCAGTCATAATGCTGCATCCCATTAAAAATTGACAGACTGCAGTTAAAGATATAAAAGCCACAGCCCATTTCTTACCCATTGAATCATAGAATATTTGGGTCATTGGTTGTCCAGATGGAGTGCTTATAATACTTTCAACATCAGCACTCATGCAGGCGTTGGTTGTAAGGATAATAAAGAAACCAGTGATCCAACAACCGATGATAGAACCCAAGATACCTCTCGGAACAGATTTAGATGGATTTTGAGCTTCTTCTGACATATGAACACATGAATCAAACCCACAGATAGTCCATACAACAGGCATCATACCCATCTGGAAGAACGTCCAACCGTTTGGCCAATCTGCCATATTTTCATAATCTCCAAAAATGAAGGAACCATCGTTAAATCCATCACGGTTAATTTTGGTGCCAATAGGCAGAGCGATGAAGAACAAGACTATCAATAAATTATTAGCAACGATAGAAGTGGATTGCAGTTTCGCCACATATCCAGACGCTAAACAGGCAACAGCCAACTCACAAACGGTAGCAGCAACAAAGACTCCATAGGATCTGGCATTTGTGATCTCAAAAACACCATCACGGGCAACATAGACAGAACTGAGAATCTGGACACCGAGACCGTAATTAACCGAACATACACCACCACATAGAGCCAGAGTATTAGATACACCAATGACGAAAGATAAGACGGCTTTCCATTTTGGCGGGGCATAGTGATGAGTCCAGTAATATAGTCCACCAGAAGTGGGAATGGAACTTGCCAACTCAGACATACAATAACCAATGGTCACAATAAAGGCACCACCGATAAACCAACCCCACAGCCATGTGGAAGGACCACCCATTAATCCTGTGATCATTGTTGATGAGATGGCAGGCAAAAGACCCATGATGGAGTAAGCAATACCAAATACCTGTAATGGAGTCATATTACGGTTCAACTCCTCCTTGTAGCCGATCTGGGCTAGCAATTCGGATTCATTGCGTACCTCTTTAGCGTTGATGTAGTTGACAATACCGGCGTGTTTCGAAGTGATTGATCTTAGAGAGTGGATCGGGTGTGTTTCAACGGCAGTGGATTTGACTTGCTCATTCATTGATGTTAAAGTGTAATCCATCTGGATTGAGTTCATAGACATACACCCAAAGGTCTGGATTTATAGCATTTTTTTCTTTATCAGCTTGTAGCTTGAGGGTTTGTGGAATGTTCGAGAGATAGAAGAAACAGCGCATTGCTTCAAAATTCTTGCTTCATAGATAAGCTATACTCAAGCTGCCCAACAATATAATACCTAACCAAAGTATGATGGCTATAATAGACCTTTATCTTTCTTGTGTAGCTCCATGCAGCATCTTGCATTTCTTTACCTGAAACATTTGCTGACAGGAAAACGATCTGATATTATTTCCCGATTGAGAATGTACTAGCTGGTGAATTATGCACGTCTGGGTGCTGATAGGGATGACGGGATGAACTGTGGCTGTCAAGACAATCTCGCTTTGCTTAATCTATCTCCTTCTGAGATGTGAAATAGTATAAAGGCGTATTTATTCTAAATCAGGTTCATCAACGTTATAACTGTACTGTACATTCAGTGTGTCATGCATCACTATGTACATACCGCAATCAGAAAAACAAAACAACGGTTGATAACTCACTCACTCACTATGTGCCAACAACCATAGGTATACAAACCAGTCATAGTTGACAAAAATTGCGGTACAATAATACACTTTAACTTATAACGTCCGCATCTACGATTTGAGTTCACGGAGATATTGGATGCGACCATCAAAATTCCAAGTATTCATTAACTTTTTACTTTTTACAGCACTTCAACAATCTGCACAAAAACACTTTATAAGATAGATCAAAAATCAATGTTCCAACCACAATGTTCTCTAGAGAGGCGTACTTTTGGACCCTTTTTACTGCAGCAGAGAGTTACTAGTTGCAGGTGAATTCGTTGCGTTCGATCGCTTGTTCGATTGAAGTCAGAGAACCTAAGAAAGTCAAGAACTGAATCAAGAATCTCAATATCAGGAATTCTGGATAAGCAATTACTGGGGTCAATTCATTGTGCTCGCAGCTTGCTGCCTGTCTGAATGTCGATATCCTATCTTCTTCCTATATTTACCGGTTTGTTGGAGAAGTAAATTATTCAATATCGGTTTGTGCTGGTTGTCGGAGTTACGGATTCCAAGAGTCACTAAGAAAAGCTGAAGAGTAATGCTAAGAACATAATAGCCTTGAGTTGTGGGGTTATGTCGGATCTTGTGAGTTTCAACTTTCTCTGTCATTGACAAATGACTTGGCTGATAAAAATTTACACACTTGAATAGTAGATTAAACAAACGGCACTATGCTTTACAATGTCGAATTAGACGCAATAAACTTACGGCTTGCCATCATGGAAGCCATCTGGCTAGATATGAAATATCGAGGGATTGATAGATCACAATTTGGTACCTTCGAGAGAATTTTCGATATTTTTGTGCAACAGCTTTGGGGTCTTTGAGGAAGGCAGATTCACCACAACTTTCTGTAAATGCCGATTACTTCTACTCTTTCATCGCACGAAACTGGACCCTTTACCGATCTTCCTAGTTTTCTACTATCATCTTCAGGTCAAGATAGTGCTAAAAAAACCTTCAAAAATTCTTTGTATACTATTTTTTATTAGATTTTTCCAAATAGGACTCAATCTGTGGTATATATGAAGCACTAGGATTCTACGGATCAGATAATTTCTTCAGAGAAGGGTTTTTTGGACTGAGGAATAAATATGGCAATGTCTGACTTTAGACTAGATGAAGTTGCTTTGGAACATAAAGAAGATTGGTATTTCAATAAATTTATCACAGAATAGGAGCAGATAAGGATTTAGATGTTTTGCTAGGGGGTTGAGTTGCATTGGAGCACAACCATGACCTTACTTATAAGGTATTTTAACTGCGAGAGTCCTCAATACAGATATGGTTGTCTTGGATAGGTTAGGGACGTCTTGGATCTATCGATTGCTTTTCGTGACTGATGAACCAGGCATCTAAATGCTTCCAAATCTTTTGGTCTTAATAAGGTTTGGAAACTGAAATTTGGAGAGCAGTATTCGAACGAGCAAGGCACTGTTACTAGCGGTTCTAGGTGCATCCGATAAGAAAACAGATATACGTTTGGTTATTGGCAAAGAAGCACGTCAACCAGAAGGTCGGGGACCATTAGAATTTGAAGGAAGTTGATCAGAACAGTGAACACTACATTGTTGAGCTCTCAAGTGCGGTATTTCAACAGGTAGTAAATATCTGGTGCTTAAGTGAGAATTGACAGCTTTGAGAGATACCCCACCCCCTATTCCTGAAGAAAGCGACACTCGGCAGGTTAGCGTAATATGAAATTACAAGTCGATCTACTGTAGTTATCCAAAAGAGAGAACGTTGTGTCATTGATAAATGCATCCAGAAATCGACCCTTATGAAATAACCTTTATAGAAAAATCACAGCTGACCGAAGTACTTCTTGCCAACGTAGAAGTTGTAAGCGTAAGATTTCTCATCCCCTTCGACCTTGAAAGTAATGGTGACACCCTTTGGAAACTTCAAAACGTCACCGGCTTTTGGATGAACCTCATTTCCCTCACTATCGGAGACGATGAAGTCACCTTCAACCTCTAAGACTATCTTGAGCTCGTCGAATGGGTAAGTATAGACCATTGACTCACCAGGAACAACCTTAAAAAAGCCGGAAGTGATCTGGCCCTCCTTTGTTTCACCGGCAGTCATAATGTCGGCGAGGAAAGCATTCTCAGAAACCTTTGGTGGAAGAACGTCGTAAGCGTCTTTCTTTGGAATATGAGTAAGGGCTACCATCTTTCGTTATTGTTGCTGGAGTTTGAGATCTTGAGTTACAAAAAACCTCGGCCATCATGGGAATAGTTCTCCCTTTTATATTCCAGATCTATCGTCTATCGTAAATTCTATATATGCGATCGCTTGAATTTGGTCCTGAACATGTATTAGAGCTTCCTAAAGCGGAAGGAAGGTCCATGAACTTTAGATTTTTCTGGAAGAGTTCATGTGAAACCTCCGAAGGCTTGAGAGAGTATCTTTGGATTAGTGCTAGTGGGAAAAATCTAGACTAGATCAAAAACTCCAGAGCACTCATTGATAATTTCAGCGACCTAGTTTGATTTTGGGGATTTCCAGTGACATGGTAAAAGCATTATCAAACATTGTCAGAATACCCGTGCTTTACCTTGGTAAAGGAATCTATGCAGTAAGAATGCTGAAAAACCGCCCATGAAAAACTGAGGCATTGATTTATCCTGAAGTCTACGAATAACGCATTTACAGACATTGTAACAAGACACAAAAATGCCTTTTCGACTTTTGGCCCGCTATTTCCCTATCACAAAGCTTAATCAGCATCATGCAGACGCTAAAAAGTAGAGAAATTCTTAACGTAAGGATGTTCCTAGCCGCTTACAGGTTATGGGTGGAATAATTACATAGTAGAGGGGTAATGGAAAACTCGGAAAGCAGCAGTGGCTATATGAAAGTGGAGTAGCAAGTTGAAGGATCGGAAGGTGGAGGACTCTATAGCCATTTCTCATTTAGAATTAGGGGAATATGCATATTATCTCCTAATTCGGAAACTGAATCATTCGCCAATGGGTCGAGATCTGGATATTCATACAAAACTTTTTTTTGATAACCTAACGAAGAGATAGAGGTCAAACTATTATAACTGTTCTTCTAAGATTCCGATCCATGCTTCCTGTTCCGTGTAGATATGCGCTTCCTTGAAGTGCCTATTCATCGATGATCAGCTATCATCAAAGACTGATAGCTCACATAGATTCCCATTACAGAAATAAATACTTGGAATGATTCCAATAGGAAAATAGATACCTGAAATTTATTTGCAATGAACCCTTATATGAGCTATTGAAATTTAATCTCAATTTTTAAGAGCCATGAAAACAAACGCATGCTGCTGAAAAGCGGAATTCCGAGTATCGCTTTTAGACCACAGGCAAAGGACACACACAGTAAAAAGCCTTTGATCCATTGTGAATACTGAAAGCTTTTGACTCACTAGAAAGGAAGCCAGGTATTAGGTATGTACAAAAGGAATCGATTCCGTTAGAAATATCTTCATCCATTGCAGGTCCAACGTCAGAAAATGTGAAATTTCATGATAATTATGTGTTTCTCTCGAACACTATGAAAAACTTCACACTCACATGGAAAGAGTGCTTATGGGACCTGTTATATTTGTTCAATGTACTTAATCAGCATGATTGGGGGAGGGGCAGTAGGTAATTTTTGACAGTGTCCTACAGATATCTGAGAATAAAATCGTAAAAATCGATGAGAATTTCATGAAAGATAGATAAAGAGCAATATAGGGCATGGCAAATTTCCATCCCAGAACTTGACCTTCACATTTAAAAAGACAATTAGCGGTTACTTACCGCCCCTAGAAGATTATCCCATGTTTTGGTAGGCCAGTAGACACATGACTATATATCAGTAGCTTGGGAAGGCTATCTGAATACAGATTGAATCATCAATTCAACAAATGATCTTCTCGGATATTGGAAAAAAAGGATAAGCCCTTATCCAAAAATTTGTGATGAGGGTTGAATCCCATTCGAAAATAATTGTTTTAAGTGAGGCATTTCATAAGCAAGATATTATATTTCCATTAAAACTCGATAGCCCAAAATAACAAAAAATCATTGCGATGCCTTCATGATTTCAAGATATGTAATGTGTTCTTCTCAACTTCCTGCATCAGTCTCAAATGGCACAACATAAATGTCAATGAATCACCATAATATGACGAAACAATTCTCTACAGCAAATGAACATTGGTATTTTGCATTTGATTTTTTGTGAATTCTATTCACACTCATTTTTCTGTTTGGCTCGTCATTTATTATCATGATGCAGAGAATGTCTATGCTAGCTCTGATCTTGACGGATAAATTTGAGAAATTTCGACACACTGTCATCCATTTAGCCGTCACATTAAGCCGCTCTTACCAAGGATAGTTATCTTCCATTGTCCACCCTTTGCGCTCTTGCTCTTCCCACTTCTCTTTCAAATATGGTAGCACAACGCTACAGAATTTGCTGTATCCTCTGTACTCCCTAACATCATCGCTCCATGACTCAATACCCTTGTACAACCTTTCGGGGATACCCCTCTCCTCGACTAGCTGTGTCAATGGGTGGAAGTAAGTTCTAATAGTGAACACAATAGCTCCAGTGATGGGCAATCGACGGACACTCTGTCTCTCTGATCTATAGTATATTTGTCTAATATCAGTAACGGTATCAGCAGTGTTCCAGCCAGTGGGACAGTCTTCAGGTCCAATACTCACTGACCAGTCCAAGTGAGAATCGGTCTGGATAAGATAGTTGTTTCTCACCACTGGAGCCTCAGGTGTCAGCCGGAAAAAAAATTTATCCATAGCATTCCTCAAATGAGTATTATACTTTGGAACATTTCCTGAAGAATGAATAAGTGACAAAGGTTTGTTAATTTTATCTTTCAACCTCCAGAACCCAGAAAGCATAACGGCACCTCCTTTCAACCAATACTGAGAATCAGCTTGCTCCACCATAATGGCTATATCATCTTGTAAAAGCTGAGCTGCAATCAACATCGGATCGATCTTGGGTTTCACAGTATTGAACTCCTCACCAGTAGCCAAGATCCTGACCCCATCTGGTGTCTTGTGGAACAGTGAGGGATATCTAGCTGGTAAATACTTTCTCAGTTCTGCAATACATTCCATGGCACCAGGTCTTGCCTCTGGTAGTGTTCCGTACACTTTTGTGCCCATTTCTTTGATCCTCTTTTTCTTCAGATGGTGATACTTCAGCCATTCATTATCCAGCTCTATCCATTCGTTCACATCCATACTGCGAATTCCCATTGTGACGTTGTACTTCTGTTTAAAAGCCCTATATGGTAGTGGCGGCGTGGTATGGAGATCCCAATCCTTATACGGTATTGGCACAGGCAAAGCATAGTCCTCTGGTATCCAGTTTCCTGGAGTTCTGGACTTATTGTTGGCAACCCTGGCAGGTAATGGAATGATACTCCTTGGTTTTAGCAGATAATAAATGCCGCCAATAAGCCCACTAAAAATGACCCCAATCAGTGCCATTAGCCTATAATCATTCTGTACAGTAATTGAATCCTCCAGTCTAGTGATGAAATTCATTCTTCTTTCATTGTACCAGATCTCTACCACGGTAGGTGATCACCTTCACAGAAGAGACCAGCCTCCTTTATATATGCAAAAATATATAAATCTCAACATCAAATATTGTTTCCATGTCTTCTTCTCCAATTCGGGTAAAATAAACAGTTATCATGCCGACAAAGTTTCCTATGCTCGGTTGTAGGTTGATGCGTCATGATTCCCGCTTTGGGAGTGTCGAAGCGCTATTTATCTTCAGCACACAATCCAATAGGTTGTGCCAAAAAGCCTTAAATGGCACAGTTAAGAACCTTTTGTTATACATTATTATGTAAGCATTAGACTTTAATATGCTAGAGATGGAAGGATAATTCGAATAATACAAGGGTAGTTTAAACTTTATGGGTAAATGAGGCCCCATGGCCATGTGTAAGGTTCGAAGAAACCATTATCGAATCTCGATTAGTAAATCCTTTAGACTTTTCTGATTGATTGTATATCATAGCACAGTTACTATAAAGCAGGGGTTTAGGGATACTTATGCATTATATACCTTACGAATGGGTGGCTATGGACACCAGGCACCTGACTCATGGTATGGGATAACGCATTTGTATGATACTGACTTAGCCGTCCAGTCCTGACACCATGGGCCATACCTGGGTAAATACGCCAGGTAATTTCTCTGCATAACCATTCCTAAAATGGATATAATCGCACCAAACGCATAGCCAAATTGAACGCGTCTTCTCTGCTTCTCTTCATTCTTTCATTTCTTTATTCATTTTCTAGTCTTTGGCAACTCTACAGACAAGTTACAACTTCCGTCTCTTCTGTGTTTCTTCTTCTGTCCTCTTTTCAATATTTACTTAATTAATTTTATGAAAAATGAGAGTCTTCGCCTTTTTTCTGTTCACAAATCTGCGACTACTTAATGATCATCATCACCAATTTTGTTAATCACAAATCACAAATATAAACTTAATGAAATTCTCATTAGAGTTCCCATGTTGAAAGGCCAGAATGGCAAAATACAGGAATTCGCTGATGAATGGACATTTTTAGTCACTTGAAGAATATACTAAATTTTGAACAAGCTAGCAGAATAATAACGAAGGGAACTGTCAATAGCCTTTCATGAATGGATGAACTGTAAACCCTCTTAAGAAGTTGTCAATTTTGTCACGTTATTTTCTGGCAAGGATTCAATTTCTGGATTTCAACTTTCAGGCTCTTTCGCAAAGAATGATTGTACGGCGTAGAGGGATCCAACTTCTTCAACCTAGTTTTTACACAGAATTTACGTATGCAGGGTCCTAACGCCAGAGCAGCAGCAACTCATATGAGCAACATGTAGCCAGGGGTCATTTAAGGCCTGCATATATTAATTTGTGTGAAATCGGAAATCAATAATATATTTCAATGTTAGCGTACATAGTTCGGTTCACTTCTGATTAAGATTTATCCTTGAGTAATGTAGCTAACTTCTTGAAGCTTGAGCAAAATGTCCAAGCCCTGAGTATACTCGTCAAAGACTTTATCAGCTCCAGGAGCCTCTTGAACCATAATTGCGGCCTTAGACTATTAGTTGTGCTCGAGAATGCAATATGGGATAAGTACTTCTAGTTTAGTAGTCTACAGCTGGGTTGAGAGAAGATATAAATATATTCGGTAAATTCAGGGGATTTCTTAGCCATAGACTCTAATCTAATCGAACTGTAGGAACTTTTGGCATCCCTTCATATTGTCTTTAATCACTTGGATTTGGACTCGCAGACTCGAGCAAAGCAAACAGTCTGAGGAGCTTTTTTGACATTTTATACTATCAAACCTGGAGCCATAAGGATGCTCGAATTTCTTATGCAAAAGGTTCCTGATACTGATTAGAACATTGACAATTATTGAGTACTCTTTCTTGTGAGTCTTCAGTTCATTTAAGCATGCAGAAATATGAGTGAGACATCACTCTCAGAGGCTTGATACTGGCAAATAGATATTTATCAACAAATTGTGCGGCAAAAAACTTTGAAACTTTATAGATTCTTGCGCTTTTGACTCTCCAAAGTGGTCTTTCGTTCTTATTGAAACTCTCATTGGCATGAATTCAATAGACGGTTTCACAAGTTTCAATTGGCTCAACCGTGCTTCAGGAACATCAGATGCTGTCGAACACCATTATGGATTCTAATCAGATTCTCAATAATATATGAACCCGCGTTTCCATCATAAAGTAAGTCGTCATAATAGTACACAATCTTTTCAGAGTTAAGAACCAGAAAGTTTCAAAGAGGCTCTTTTACGTCGAATTTGAATATGATCATTGATCTTTTCAACGGAATCAGTTTCAGGAAAAGCCAAAGACCCCATGCTATCTTTCCCATATCATTTGGATTCTCTTAAACCGTTGAAGCAACTGGATCTTCGCAGTTCTCCATTGGAAACCATCTCGTGGAAATTTCAAGGAATTTCTCGTTATCAGTGATCTTCTATTCCAAGGGATCACCGAAAAGGAAACAAGAGTAAGTAGCAAGGATATCTCTCTACTATTCCAGCCTCTCAACAAAGATGCGCTACGATATTACGGACAGACAACGATTGATCAAGATAAAATTCCCAAAACAAAACTCGAGCTTCATCAACTCCTCCAACTTTTTGTCAGGCAACGGTCATCCCAACAGGGATGTCTATCATTGATTCGGCCCAACTCTAGTCTACCTTCTCCACGACCAATCGAAGTTCATTTCGCTTAATGGTCAGCGACAAAGTTCAACGCGTTCTGCTTGCATTCTCTTTCTCTGTTGAGTATGTCTTTTGAACATCTACCAAGGCTAATGGACCTTTACATTCGCGTTTGAAACATAACATTTCTCTGGCTGGGCCGTTTGCCTGACACCAAAAAAAATATCCTTAATATCTGGATACATTTGCACCTGTGTTATAGTGTAGTAATTCTCTATTCTATGCCTTCGAAATCATATCTTTGTTTTCCTTCAAAGAAAACACTGGTCACCTTTGCGTAGTTTTGAGAGAAGATCTCATCGTATCTTCTGCGGTCGAATACCGGCTCTTGAGGACATTTCTTCTCAATTTTCTTCGTTACACTCTTAATGATGACATCAATAATGGAATCTGGATCCTCTCCATTGACCAAGTGCTTTCCATTAGGGATCTCAATATACTCGCCTCTTTTTAAAACGGCCTTGATCTCTTCAATACTCGATTTTGGTGTCCAAGTGGCCATTTCGCCAAAAACCAAAACCACAGGAGCCTCGATAAGGGACAGGAGTTTCAAACCAATAGGATATATTCTCAAAAATCCCGCGTGATAGCAGATAAGCTGCATTTCTTTGGAAGTTCTTGTCTGAACTGTTCCATCCATATTCACAATTTTCTCAGCTTCAATGAAGTCACTCAAAATTTCTGGATGGAAGTCTCGATAGAAACTCTTCGTCTTCATGAACTTGTAATATTGAGCCTCGCTCTTGAAACGAGTCTGTATTGCATTTTTCAACGCCGGAAGAATCTTCTTCATAAAGGCAATGTTTTGATCGTCTTGGCCATGCGTAACTGGCTCAATTGCAATGACAAATTTGAACAGTAGCGGAGAGATCAAAGTTGAGTATAGTGATTGAAACCCACCCATCGAGTGGCCAATAACCACAGAATCACCTTGTAGCTTCAGGCTCTTGGCAACTTGAATCAGATCATAGGTGCCTTCTCTCCAGTCAAACTCCCATCCTAGGACACCGCCATTTTCAACTGCAGAATCACCGTGATTAACCAAATCCAACGAAACGCAGTTAACAATCTGCCACGGCAATTCAGAGTGTTGCTGTGAATACTCAAATAGCTTCTTGATATGATACTTCCAGACGGCTTTTGTCATACCTGTGCCAGCCATAAAGAATAAGTTCACCGGTTTTCTGAAATCGCTTTTTAACTGCTTGTCTTATCTGTAGTGATCAAAAACTACTGCGAGTGGTGCGCCCATAGGGATCGTAGCGTGCATCACCATCCGTGGAAACTCCGCCTCAACAACTTTTGTATAGCGCTGGTACATCTTTGTTGCTATCTTTTCGAAGATATCGAAGCTGTTGAAAGTTGCAATGCGCCGCTTCCAGGCTCTTTTTATGGTTTGTTTCTCCAAGACCGTCACTCACAGAGTAGCTCCACAATTTTTTCTTTGGCCGAGGCAGCAGGTATCAACGGAATTCCATCAACGGTTCATTTCAACTTCCGTCCCGCTTTTTCTTCCTTTTTCTTCGTTAGTATTGAATCTAAGAGTTGAAGTGCAAGTTCTGCACTCTAGAACATAGGTCAGTGACTTGTGACAAAAATAACTGTTCCCTCGGTAAGTATAAAGAGGAGGGGGCCCTATACTCTTTAGTAAGTGCCTACAGTCCAACAAAAGAATGAATGGGTCGTCTTTCACTAATAATGCATCAAGGTCATAGAACTCCATTGTTATATTGAATATCTTTATGGACTCCCTGGAGCACTGTCCGTAAGAGCCTCATCATTTAGCTGTGCCTGGGATCTCTTGTCCTGCTCACTTTCGCTGTCGGTCTCAATAGCATTACCATCACCGACAAGCTTAGTCTTGGCAATGACCTCGTCGGTAGTTCCATCTTTTTCGTCGCTCGAACCGACAAGACACTAGGGTCGGCTTCAGGACTATCATGAGGTTGCTCGGCCAGGGAGATCGTACTATCGAGTTCGAGGCTACTTGTGCTCGAGTGTGGGTTTCTCTTTGGCGAAAAACTCTAAGAAATGGCATGTAGAAAAGCAGCATTAGCTTACAACCAGAAACTAATGGATTCCATAGACCAAAAATGACCTCGCTTCGTCTTTTGTGGAGATAGGACTAGCGATTGAAGCTTTGGCACCTTGAAAGGACTCTATCGCGAAGATACCGATTCTTTGGAATCATCCATTGCAACATTAGCATCTTTATCTGATGTAATTCTCTTCAATTCAAATAACGAGTGGCTCATCTATCCATTCAAGTACTCACGAATTGCACATGCCAGAATTGTACGTATCTTCGTCGTCATTTGTCTGATTGATGGCTTCGATTCCAAATCAATATCAACAAACTGCGAAAGTCATTTCAAAGGTGATTATCTATTCACATGTGATAAAAGCATGTTCGTCGGCGTCAAGGGAATATTAGGTTTTGTTCCCAATATTTGTCCGCATGTGACTAGAAGGTGTAGTCGGTG
Organism: Williopsis mrakii; assembly: GCA_003706445.3. Classification (NCBI taxonomy): domain Eukaryota; kingdom Fungi; phylum Ascomycota; class Saccharomycetes; order Phaffomycetales; family Wickerhamomycetaceae; genus Williopsis; species Williopsis mrakii. Next base: position 84,558 of record PPLH03000022.1, read on the forward strand.
AGAGAATTGTGAGAACTGTATTTGTGAAGAATGGGAATATGCATCCCGAGATTTAAATGATGATTATGAGCGCCTTGTCTCAAAGCTCTTAGACCTTTTTGTTGATATCGCTTCTTGCTCATCGGTTTCAACAGGAATCAAGAGACGACAATGTTTTTCTGGCGTGGATGACTGCTTTAGTGAGCTCTTGAAGGCCTCCTTGTTGAGTTGTAGTGTAGTGTTGCTGCTTCACCCATCAGAATTAGATGCCTGTGGGCTGTGTGACGTCACTGAGTTGTCAACACTCTCTCTTAGGCCGTAGTATATCAGATAATTGATAAAATATATGATATTATGATCTCAATTTTCCACAGTTATAGTCATATGCTTCTCTGGAATTCTCCTGATAGAAATTTACTGCTATTGGATTGGTGACCACAGTCCAATAACAAAACTCCAGAACTTACGGATTACAATTTCTGGTTTCAGTTCTTCTTCTACGTCTGTTATATCTAAGGTTCCTGTAATGGACTGGCAATAGGATTACAAGAATTACTTAGTAAATTGCTTATGTCGGTCAAGATCCTTTGTAGTATGTACCATAGAAAATGTGGTGTGGTAATTAAGACTTCAGAAACTGGAGATCTGGTGAATCGTGATTGACGGTCTTCAGTTTTACCTTGTTACACGATTGGTCATAGATTATAAGGTTTCCTTTATTAAACTAGACTGTAGAGACTGTTGCAATGGAGTTCTGAGAGCATTCTTTGCTCAGTATCAAAAGGTTCTCCAGAGATAATCATCAGAACTTCGTAGAACAACGACAGGATTTCAAATACTCACAACGAAAGAACTGATAGAACAATTTCATTTTATTTTCGCAGGACTAGGATTTTATATATCGTCACGTCTTGGAGAACGTCTATGGCCGTTAACGATTACAGCAAACTACCCATGCACACAGAAACAGCCTCTACGTATATCAAACATTTCATATATATAGTCACACATCAACCACTACAGGGCCGTCTTCTTCGTCACTCATCAAACCATCGATATTAATGCCGAATTTCGAAAGCAAGAGCACTTTGATATCAATCACGATTTTCACTAACGAATGTAGGCCGAGTTCCTTAACGGTGTAGTCGAATTCACCAACATACGTCTCCAAGAACGACTCGTCGACGAACTCATCCATATATTCGTCAGGAAGGTGCTTCAGCATCAGGTAGAATTGGTTCATCAATTTGGAGAAGAATTCTAATCTGCGCGCCACCAGGTCTTTGCAATTGAGTGATATCCTTAAGATCTTTAGCCATTGTGTTGAAGAGCTATAGTTTGCAAATATGACCATATTGATGAATGATAGCTCGAACTCACCTAAAAAGGCCACATCGGAGTTGTTATACCCACTGATCAACAAGCGTTCTAAGAGCCAGGACTTATCCAACGCATCTTTAGTCTTCTGCTCCGGTGAGCTATTCGGCCTGACTTTCACTGCAAGGTCGATGATTGTGAACTTTAACTCGACGTCACTCTGGTCGATTATAGAGTTCACTATAGGATCATTGGCGATGTTCCTCTCTTTAGCATGCTCCTGTAATGTCTTCAACAAGAGGTTATTCTCATCACTTGAGGTCATCACACTATCAATGCGACATTTCGGAAGGATGTACTCTAGCTGTGACCACTTCATATACCGTGTCAGATCTCTCCACGTAGTAAGGTCGCCAGGGTATGCAATCATATAAGGATAAAACCCGCTCAGGCCGTCCATTTGTTTACGGATGTTCAACTCACCAACTTCATCGCCTACGTGCATTGTTTCATTCTGTGAGTCCCAATATAGCACGATCACATCACCTTCATGGGCGTCAAAGAAGTAGCCAAGCCTTACACTGTTCGGGTCCTGGGCCCAGTGCACAACATGGATACCCTGTGGTATAAGTTTAATACCCTTCAACAGGTTATTTGTATTGAAAAAGTGGAGATCGATGCCGACTGTCCAGTCAGATGGAAAGTTGTCGAAGATAAGTGTTGTTCTTGGTGGACAGGACATTAGGTGCTATATCGGTAAAATCATAGAGAGATCCAAAAAGAGAGCATGATAAGAATGTAAAAGCATCCGTAATCTCATCTCCGAGGGCGAGAAACGTTTTCGCGGCCTCGGAATGTGATTTCCTTTTTTTCATTTTTAATTTTGACTCAGCGGCCGTCAACAGTGAAAAAAAATGGCAGGAGCTCATCAACAAAGCCAAAATAAAAACAACAAAAGAGGTTGAAAAGGAGGATTAAAAGAGAATGTCTGAAGAACAACAGGCTCCCTTCTCCTTCCCAAGGGAGGAGGAAAAGATCTTCGCTATGTGGGAGGATATTGGTGCCTTCCAGAGATCCATCGAGTTGACAGAAGGAAAGCCAGAATTTGCCTTCTTTGATGGTCCACCATTTGCCACCGGTACGCCGCATTACGGCCATATCTTGGCCTCCACCATCAAGGATATTGTCCCAAGATACGCTACAATGAATGGGTTCCACGTTGAAAGAAGATTCGGGTGGGATACACATGGTGTTCCAGTGGAACATGAAATTGACAAGAAGCTTGGTATCACTGGTAAAGCCGATGTCATGAAGATGGGTATCGACAAGTACAATGCCGAATGTAGATCCATTGTGATGAGATATGCTGACGAATGGAGAAAGACCATTGGCCGCTTGGGTCGTTGGATTGACTTTGACAATGATTACAAGACATTATACCCAGAGTTTATGGAATCTGTGTGGTGGGTCTTTAAGCAATTGTTTGATAAGAATCAGGTGTATAGAGGTGTTAGAGTCATGCCTTATTCCACTGGGTTGACCACTCCTTTGGCTAACTTTGAGGCTCAGCAGAATTATAAGGAGGTGGCTGATCCAGCTGTCACGGTTGCATTCCCATTAAAAGATGACCCAAAGACTGTGCTGGTTGCATGGACCACTACACCATGGACATTGCCATCCAATATCGCACTTGCTGTCAATCCAGAGTTTGAATATGTGAAAATCTATGATGAGAAGACAGACAAGAACTACATCTTGTTGGAATCTTTGATCAAGGTGCTGTACAAGAAGCCACAGAATGAGAAGTACAAAGTCGTTGAGAAGATCAAAGGTAAGGACTTGATTGGCTTGAAGTACGAGCCATTGTTCGACTATTTCTATTCCAAATTCGAAGCTACAGGTTTCAGAGTCATTGGTGGCGATTATGTTTCTTCTGATTCTGGTTCTGGTATCGTTCATCAGGCTCCGGCCTTTGGTGAGGAGGATTTCAACGCTGCCACTGCCGCTGGTGTCATCACTGAAGAGCTTCTCCCACCAAACCCAGTTGACGACAATGGATGTTTCACTAAAGAAGTTACCTTGTGGGAAGGAGTCTACGTTAAGGATGCCGATTCCAAGATTATCAAACACTTGACAGAACAAGGGAAACTGTTGATGCACTCTCAGATTCGTCACTCTTACCCATTCTGTTGGAGATCTGATACTCCATTGCTTTACAGAACAGTTCCAGCATGGTTTGTCCGTATCAAAGAGATCATCCCTGATATGTTGAACAATGTTGACAAGACCAGATGGGTGCCAAGTAACATCAAGGAGAAGAGATTCTCTAACTGGATTGCCAACGCTCGTGATTGGAATGTTTCTAGAAATCGTTACTGGGGTACTCCAATCCCATTGTGGGTCTCAGATGATTTCGAAGAAGTCGTGTGTGTTGGTTCCATCGAAGAGTTGAAGAACCTGTCCGGTAGAGATGACATCACTGATCTGCACAGGGACAAGATTGATGATATCACTATCCCATCTCACCAGGGTAAAGGTGTCTTGAGAAGAGTGGAGGAAGTGTTTGACTGTTGGTTCGAATCCGGCTCGATGCCATACGCTTCTGGTCACTACCCATTCGAGAACGAGGACAAGTTCAAGTCCAGATTCCCAGCTAACTTCATCTCTGAAGGTTTGGATCAGACCAGAGGTTGGTTCTACACTTTGACCGTGTTGGGTACCCATTTGTTCAATACTGCTCCATATAAGAACGTTATTGTCTCTGGTATTGTCCTTGCTTCTGATGGTAAAAAGATGTCCAAGCGTCTCAAAAACTACCCAGATCCAACTATTGTGTTGGAAAAGTATGGTGCTGATGCTTTGAGATTGTACTTGATCAACTCCCCAGTGTTGCGTGCAGAGACCTTGAAATTCAAAGAAGAGGGTGTTAAGGAGGTTGTTTCCAAGGTCTTGTTGCCATGGTGGAACTGTGTCAAATTCTTGGAAGGTTCTGTTGCTCTCCTGAAGAAGAACGATGGCGTTGACTTCAGATACGACGCCTCTATTACCTCTGATAACGTGATGGACAGATGGATCTTGGCGTCTTTGCAATCTTTGATCAAATTTATCCATCAGGAAATGGAAGAGTACAGATTGTACACCGTTGTTCCAAGATTGTTGAATTTTATCGATGAGTTGACCAACTGGTATATCAGATTCAACCGTCGTCGTCTCAAAGGTGAAGTTTCTCTTGATGATACCAAAAAGTCCTTGAACACTTTGACTGAGGCCCTTTTTGTCATGTCTCGTGCCATGGCTCCGTTCACACCATTCTTGGCTGATACTATCTATCAAAGATTGAGAGTCTTATACTCTGACGAAGAGCTGGCCAAGTACACTCAAGATGTCAGATGCGTTCATTTCTTGTCATATCCAACTGTCCGTGAGGAGTTGTTTGACGAGAAGATAGAGACCGCTGTTCAGCGTATGCAAACCGTTATAGAATTGGGCCGTAACATTCGTGAGAAAAAGACCATTTCTCTAAAGACCCCATTGAAACAATTGATCATTCTCCATGGCGATCAAGAGTACCTGAACGATATCGAAGAGTTGAAGTCTTATATCACCGAAGAGTTAAACGTTCGTGATTTGGTTATCACCTCTGACGAGAAGAAGTACGGCGTCGAATACAAGGCTGTTGCGGACTGGCCTGTTCTTGGTAAGAAGCTTAAGAAAGAGATGAAGAAAGTGAAGGATGCTTTGCCATCTTTGACTTCAGCTGAAGTTGAATCTTATGCTGCTACGGGTAAAGTTACAGTTGCTGGTATTGAACTTGTCGCTGGTGATTTAACTGTTCAAAGAGGCTTGCCAGAGAGCAAGACCACCGAAGGTCAAGAGGTTAGAACGGACCAAGACGTTTTGATCATCTTGGATATCAACATCTACCCAGAGCTGAAGACTGAAGGTTTGGCTCGTGAGTTGTTGAACCGTATCCAGAGATTGAGAAAAAAGGGTGGTCTGGAAGCCACTGATGATGTTATAGTTCAATATGAATTGGTCAAGGACACTATTGACTTTGAGAATGTTGTGTCCACCCATAAAGACCTGCTCGATAAGACTTTGAGAGGCTCGTTGGAGCCATTCTCCGAGTCTTCTAACGAGATTGTTGTTGATAAGGAGGAACAGGCCATCAATGACACCATCTTCAACCTGAGAATCCTCAGACTTTAGATATTTTTAAAGCACATCCGGTACATCTATGTATCTATACAAAGATCTCAGTACTTCCCCGTAACGACCGCAATACCCTTTATCATGCGGTAAGGCCACATTCCGGAACTGTTTCTAGATTCCGACCTTTCCTTATCGAAGATGTCAAAATCTCTGAAGGAGGGGGAGGGCGCAACGCCACCACAAAACTAAACAACAAACAAAACAACAGAGGGAAGAACTTCAACAATACAAAACACATACTGCATACTGCACTCAGGTGAAGAAACTAGCGTACATACAAGTAAGTATTGGGTGGAGCTGTTATCAATGCGTTTGGCGGTGGGAATAATCGTGGTTGACCGACCGAACTTGTTATATGTCACCTACCCCCCTCAGAAGGGGTATGTGTCATAGCGGTTATGGCCATTGACGGCGTATTCAGAGCAATATGATCCCTCTCTCATTGCTGAATAGACACTAACGACACCACAGACTACAACTACAACGAATATGAGATTTCAATTCAAGGACGAGCATACTTTTGGTGAGTATCTTGGCGCTTCTACCCCATTAGGGTGGCAATCGGTGATCGATGATGAAAATACTAACCGTTACAGAGAAGAGAAGATCAGAGGCGGACAAGATTCTGACAAGATTCAGAAATCGTATCCCTATTATCTGTGAGCGTGCCGAGAAGTCCAACTTGCCTGAGATTGACAAGAAGAAATACCTTGTTCCTTATGATTTGACGATTGGACAATTCGTTTATGTAATTAGAAGAAGGATTGAAGTTCCTCCTGAGAGAGCCATCTTTATCTTTGTCAATGACATCTTGCCACCAACTGCTGCTTCGTTGAGCTCCATATACGCTGAACATAAGGATGAGGACGGTTTCTTATACGTGTTATATTCTAGTGAGAACACGTTTGGTGACTTGAAGGACATTCCGGGTGTCATTGAGCTTGAGTAATTGTCACAAAGTAATACAAGGTGGGGCCTTTTCTCTTCTATCAACAGCTAATCTTGTCCCTCTTGAACGTTACAAATTCTTCAATTCGTGTTTTTTTTGATGGTTAGCTATATTAGCTATACCATCAACCACTTTTTTTTATGTCAACTTGGTGCAATCGGTTTATGACTATTATGGGAGTTTTGAGTATACCTCAATGAGGTTATTACTATTTACAAGGATTTTAAGTGTTTATTGTCACTCTTGGTTGTAGTGTCCTACGTGCATCGTACGCATCATCATCATCCATCACACAGGCCTCCAAAAGTCATCGATCGTATCACTAAAAAAATAGACAACATCCACACATCGACTTTGCAATACAGCAGACTGCCTCTACGGTTTGACAAAGGCCTTTGTCTTCTCCAATGCCCTCTTATAAGCCGGTCTATCACTAATTTCATGGGACCATCTCACCAAATGGGGGTATTTGGCCTTGTCCAAAGCGTCACCCAATCGTCCACCTAGGATACATAGTTCAGCCACAGGGAAACTCAAGATGATGTCAGCACCAGATAGCTTATCACCGACGAAGAACACATCTTGGGAAGAGCTTGTCACTTTGCTGACATTGGTGCCGATGTGATGTTCGAGTAGATCCAGACAGCTCAGCGCCTCTGGGTAGTTGTAGCCTTGAGCAATCTTATGGTTATACTCAGTGACGACTTTCTTGGCTAGCCATGGCGCTTTACTACCAGCGGTATCGAGCACGACAAGGAAAGTCAGTACCGGTTGAAGAGAGCCTTCACACATGTGTGTAAAGTACTCAACTTCATCAAAGTGGTCATCGTTCACTGGGGTGAGCTTGTTGTTGTGATCAAAGTTTCTGATCAAGAAGCTGATGATATGTCCACTCTCGGCGACGACCTTACGCCTGCCATCCAGATATTCCACCTCGAGCACAGGGGCTTTACCCAATGGATGTACCTGCTTCAACTCTGGAGGAGCACGTGGTCCATCTGTTCTGAAGTATGGCTTGATAGTGTACTTGATCTCTAGTTCTTCTAGTAGCCACACAATACGTTGGGATCTTGAGCTGTTGAGCCTAGGGTGTCCGTGTTAGTGTGGTTTCATGGGGGGGGGGGTCTTCATACTAAGAGACGTACCAGTAGAGCGTGACCTTTGGTTGTGACATCGCTGATGACTGAGATACCACTGTTGTCGGTGAGAAGAATAATACCAGGGGTTCTTGTCTACATGCTTGCTCTGCCGGCAAGCGGATAGAGAAAGAGGAGGAGGAGGAGGAGGAGCTCCCTTGCGGTTACAGTAGACTAGGGGCGGTCACACGCACAGTGTTCCATCTTGCTATTCAAGGAGCAGCAGAAGTTGCTAATCCCACTTCTTTTATTGCTGAGACGCAATAGCCGTTTGATGAACTTGGCAACTAAACTTAGAACCCTCTGTATCACGCAAAATCCTGGATCCTGATAATCACTAGATCAAGCTCGAAGTGCCTGCTGGGAACCTTCCCCGGCCCGGAGGGGTATCATGGTTTCAATCTAAGAAGTAGTTGGGGCACATTCTCTTCTGTACACGTACACATCACATCGACACTACATATACATAATATGATACATTGCCACTGTTGGCTAGGTAGCTCAATGGTAATAAGGTTAGTTTGTTGGTAATCGCCCATTTATCCCTCTTTCACTTTTGGCCCTGTTGTTGGAGACCTGAGGTCCTTATCTCTCACCGGCGCTCAAAGCAGCCGAAATATTCCATTCTTGGCCCACTTGAGCGCCTAAAGACCAGGTCGGTCAGTAGGTAAATATAGAGACGTTGAGGGCTTCTGACATCTGTTAAATGAAGATCAACCTATTACAGCAATTCTTAGCCAGCCAAACTATGTAGGTCTGTAATGTCCATCACGGATAAACCTCCCTCCCCACTAGAAGCAATAACCGACCCCCTGTGCTTTGATACCGCCCCGGTGGTGGAAAAGCCGTTGGGCGCGGGCGGGATGTTTTAAGGCAAAATGTCTGAAATGTTACTGCAGGGTTCAGAACTTAACTAAAGTAGCCATCACACGACCCAGGAGAACAACAGTACCGTCAATACCTCACAGATCCACCACTTGAGAGACAAAGCCATGCTGTTCTTTAGAAGGCTGCTAATAAAAGCATCCAGGCGCGTCAATTGGGTCTTCTCTAAGGCAGGACGAAAGTCCACGCTGAACCCTCTCCAGAAGAACCTGCAGCTGAAGTCTATGATCCTCTTCGTCGTCGCGTTGATGCTGCTCACATCCACCGTGTTCCTATCTTCTTTGGTGTTCAACGTCTCCAACTACAGCCACTATGTTGAGGCATCCACCAATCTTGAGCTTTTTCTGAAGTTGCATAAATCGCTGTTCCAGATAGGTGGCTTCTTGAAACAGTTTAAGATTTCTGATGATCCCAAGCCATTCGTTGGAAGAAACAGGGCATTCAACTCATTTGACTACACGTACTCCCCCGTTGCCTACTGGGCCAAACTGGTGAAGATTTACGAGGCAGAGGAGGACCCTGATACCTTTTTGCACCACCATAAGCTGGCTTTTCACTGGGCTGATTGGGTTGATACATCCCCTGCTAATGCCTTCATTTCCGCATATGACTCCATACTCCAAGAATTTGACAACGACGAAGCTAAGTTGTTCAAGAAGATAAACAGTATCTGCTTTGGTAAGCTCTTTGACAGCAAGGACTCATGGCTTGACGAGGAGTCTCATAGACAGGCCCTTTCAGTATTTGAGCATCAGCAGAGTATTGGGATCTGTTCCGCCATTCACAGATACTATTACCAGATGCTACCTGAGAATGTCGTCTTTGAGACAGATTTCAACTACTTTAAATGGCCAGTGAAACAGTCACGTCTGGCTGAACCTCTCGGCGTTGAAGGGTTAGCAAGTGTCTATTATGATAAACCAAAGCCTTCATCTGAAGAGATAGCCAAGTTTGAGGAAAAGCATTTTACCGAAAAGCTTGAATTGGTCCAGCAAATGAAAAATGTCTCTGAAGCCAAGAGGCTCCCTGTCCAAAAGATCTCTTTGAAACAATACGCTAACCAAAAATTCGAAGATTTCAAACAGCCAGATATCGACCAGTTGATCAAAAAGTACAACACCATCAAAAGACCAACTAAAGAAGAGAAGAAACGCTTGGATTTCTTGACGTATTCTAAGGCTAATGTTGGTAACGCTGATGAATTCTATTTCACTTTCCCATTCATCAAGGTTGACACCCGTGCGGAACTCCATCATTACACGTTCCCATGGGTCAAGCAAATTATCTCTCCAAAGGAGCGTGTTGTCGTGGTGCACCACCTGGTAAGATCCTGGTTTAAATTCTGTGAACATGCCGGCGTCATATCTTGGTTCAACTATGGTAATTTGATTGGATGGTATCGTAATTCTCGTAACATGCCATGGGATAATGACGTCGATGTTCAAATGTCAATCAGCGACTTGGACATCTTGGGTAAGAATTGGAATAACTCACTCATTGTGGAAAATCCAGAAGCAGGGGATCGTCTGTTCTGGTTCCAGACCAACCCATACTACATGCAACAGAAGGATAGTCAGTTCGTCGATGCCCGTTTTATCGATGTCAAGAGCGGTATCTACATCGATATCAGTGCCCTATGGCACTCTGACAGAGGCCCACCAGCTGAATACAAGGATACGGAGAAGAAGGAATCGCTATACCACTGCAAGCATTACAACTGGTTCTCTCATGACGAAATCTTTCCACTAAGACGTACGTTGTATGAAGGCGCCCAGGCGTATGCGCCAAATAAATATGACTCCATTCTTATGAAGCTCTATGGCCAGAAATCTAAAAACGAAACCAACAACTATGATCATAACTGGCAGGAAGACATTGGTGTGTGGGTGCCAAACGAGGTGTGTGAGAATAGCCGTATTCCAAAGAAAAGATTTGACAATAGCAGTGAGTTGACTTTGTTCGGCGCGTGTAATAATACTGATCTCTGGCAAGAGTGGAACATGACTCGAATGGCTTACGAAATCCATAAGAAGGAGTTTTCTTTATTGCAAAGAGGCAGAAATGCCTCTTATCTGTCTGAAGCAGATCTGCCCGTGTTTAGGCATTTTGATTATAATGATTATCGTTAGATGGTGATCAGTGATTCATGCATTATTGAGGTAATTATTAATTTGATTTAATGATATATGTTAGAGGACTTCTGCTCTAAACTAGAGCGAAAAGCGTAATAATATTCTTGCTTGTCCCAAGGAATCCTATTATTGTGCTTTAACAATCGGTCTGATATTGTCGGAAGCTGATAATCATTTGTCGACCCTCATTCAGTATCGATTTGAAGCCTCGATCTAATTCATGCTTATTAAACCCAGATGAAGATTGCCGTAACCTTTTGATATGTAACTCGTAGGTTGTGGTTGAGCGTTAGACTTGAAGAACTCGACTTTTCCCTCAACTTCATTCATTAAACCATACATATCCTGAGCAAGCTTGAGAGTCAACAGCAAAGTATAGTCCGAAGTTATTCAGAGCTTTTGGTCGATATACTACGGATACCGGGCGCCCGCTCAAATTATATTGCAACAGGGCGAGGCATGCACCCCATGCTGGATGATTTGAACTCTGATCTACCGCGTTATGCACCTAAGTCTGCATGTCTCCGAGTGCCTTCTGTCGATTCCTCGTTTATCTGGGATGAGGGAGGGGTTGGGCCTTGAGAATTTAGCCTATGATTACCGCTTATTTATTGTTTTACAGGGGGTCAGGAAGTTGACCCTATAGGGCATTTCTAGTATTAGGTCAAGACCGTGTCCTTCCTACATATGGTTATGGTTCAGGGCTCTCTGAAGGCTGTAAGTTGAATACTTTGTAGTAACCTTTCAAATCTATTTAAGCAACTCACGACCATCATGGGGCGCGATCGCATAGTAGAGATTTAAGGTTTAACCTGTTGACAAGAATGCCACGCACATCGATGGCTTGGCCCACTTTATTCTCCTTCATCAAAAAAGCAAAGCAAGTACAACACCCTCATTTTGGCATACAACCTGCAGCTAAGTGCGACCACATAGCATGATCACAATTCAAGATAGCTCAAACCGCAACTCATCCTCCATGGGCCTTTGGCCTTTTGGACTGGTTGATGATCTCAACTACATATCTGTCCAGAATGTGCTCGAAAGTCTTTTTTTTGGGGAAACCCCGGCCCGAAAATGCATGTGCCCCACAGAATTGCGGATTAAAAATGGCCAAAGTCACAGAGTTTCTCCGGACATTTCATACAGTTCACGCTACGCATCTTGCGAGATTGTCATCAGTAGACTTTACAACGGAGCTCGCATGGTCGATCTCCCGGGACAAAATCGTGTAATGACGCTTTCATTAAGCTTTACGGTGATCTGTGACCCATGGACAGACATATGTTGTGGAAGGGGTTGGTCAAAGGTTGCACAGATATTTGTCTTGCTGGGGAAGTCCGTAGTGATTTAAAAGCTATATAATTTCTCAAAGAACTTTCAAATCCCTTTTTTTCACTGTAAGAAATAGCAGCAGGAAACAAGCATTATGGATACGAAACCGGAGATTGTGCATGTTGAGACCAGTGTTGACATTGATGAAATTGTGAAGCCAGTGATCAATGAAGAGCTTCAGCGCAATTTAGATATTCCCGATTCCCTGAGAGGCTTGTCCGAAGAAGAGCTCGAAGTGCTTGACAAAAGGGTCACCAGGAAAATTGACATGAGAATCTTGCCATGTTTGGTGTGGATTTATATCCTGAACTACCTTGATAGAAACAACATTGCTTCATCCCGTCTCGGTGGGTTAGAAGAGGATTTGGGGCTTCATGGTAATCAATACCAAACGTGTATTTCGATCCTGTTTGTCGGTTATATTCTTATGCAGATTCCGGCCAATATGATCGTGAACAAATTGGGGAGACCTTCTCTTTTCATCACTTGCATCATGACCGCTTGGGCTGTTGTATCAACTTGTACCGGTGCAGTTCAGAACTATGCTGGTTTGTTGACTATCAGATTGATTCTTGGGTTCGTTGAGGCTGGATTTTTTGGTTCTGCATTGTACTATCTGTCCTGTTGGTACACCAGAAAAGACTTATCATTAAGAAATGCCATCTTATACTCAGGATCCTTGTTCTCTGGTGCGCTTTCCGGGTTGATAGCCGCAGGAATCATCGATAACATGGATGGTACTAGGGGAATGAGATCCTGGAGATGGCTATTCATTATTGAAGGTTCCATCACTGTAGCAACTGTTCCTGTCGCTTATTTCATCTTACCAGACATGCCACGTAACTCCAAGTTCTTGAACCAACAAGAGAGGGATCTGGTTCTGTGGAAACTGAGAAAGGAAGTCGGTCAAGATGATTCCGATAATTTAAGCCAGGAATCCTATTGGACAATGTTCCTTCTGACCTGCAAGGACATCAAAGTTTGGTGTGTCACTGGAATTCTCTCTTTCCTCGTTGCCGCTTGCGGCGTTACAAACTTTTTCCCTTCTGTCGTTGAGACTTTGAACTTTGACAGAATTACGACACTTGGATTAACTGTGCCACCTTATATCATTGCAGTTGTTGCCACATTCATTTGGGCAAGGCATGCCGATAAGACAGGCGAAAGATTCCTGCATGTTGTTATCCCTCTGGTGCTCTCTATGATTTCCTTCATTATTGCAGTAGCTACGACCAACACTGGTGCTAGATATTTCGCCATGTGTTTGATGATACCGTCCTTATACTGTTCCTTTACTACCATATTATCCTGGATGTCTAACTCTGTTCCAAGGCCACCGCTGAAACGTGCAATTGCCATCTCGTTGATGAACTGTCTGTCCAATTCCACCTCGATTTGGAATGCTTACCTATACCCATCGAGCGCAGCACCACGCTTCTTGGTCGCCTTTATCTGTAACATTGTGTTTTTGGTCTGTGCAATCTCCATAGCGTTGGTGTTAAGGACCAGACTAACGATCTTGAACAAGCGGATCGAAAATGGCTTTATGGATTGGGAAAAGGAGCTTGGTAGGGGTAACGATGGCTCAAAGGTCAGCCCGGATTTCAGATTCTTGTTATAGTCTTATTTAATAGTTTGATGTTTTAAAGGAAGTGCATTTGCGTCCGACAGCGATAGTCGTTTTGTGGAAGATCAATAAGATAAACCCATTTACAGGGTAAGCGAACGAAAGGGTCCTTTCAAATGACGTCATAAACAGGAAACACCAGCAAAAATAAGATCAGTAAAGGCCAAGAAGATGGAGAGAGCGAGCGCTGCCGATGCTTCACCTTTCCAATAAATTTATGTCTCTGCTACTATAGAGTAACAGTTACATCTATCTTCTCTTCCACTTGCATCTTTATTCCGCCTCTTTTTTTAGACGCCTTTTCATTGGATGGTTGTATGAAGTTGGCTGCCTCCCGGAACGTGTTGTCTGAGAAGGTAAATTATTTACGAGCACATCAAGGGGAAAGAAGGGGAAACTATACATCACCCAACAGAGATGGGGTAGGATAGGGCAACTGCCCAACAGCGGACTATTCCACTTGTCGGCTGGCGTCGTTTAACATCCGAGGCCAGGTACCAAGTGTGATTCACGCTGCACGTAGTAAAACAGGTCACATCAGGTCAGTCTCCATCACCTGCCACCAATGAACCGGAAGGAGACGGCGGGGCCGCGAATCCGTCACAAAGGCCCGACACCCGCGCGCTGACATCAGCAGCTTTCCTCCTTTTTTTTTTTTTTTTGCCCTCTCTCTTTAAGCTTTTGATGGGGCGGCTATTTCCCTCTCCCCTGTTTAAAAGTCTTGGAAAACCACGTTTAGATTCTCTCCATCAGTTGGAAGAGAACGTTAACAACAATACTTGCTACGAAAGAACAAATAGGGCGCTAGGTTTAAAACAGCTATACCAGTTTCACAGACACTCAAAGACCCTAACTACCAAAGAATAGGACCAAGCGCGCTACTCCCTCATCCCCGAAGCGGTTGAAGATCTTGCAACCGCCCAATACAAAAACGACATACCCAATGCCAGCCACGGAGGTAAACAGGCAGCCGCCTGAGAAGAAGAGCAAGAACCCCATCAAGCTGTTCCGCTCGTTCTCGCACAGTGCTAGACAGCGCTCAAGCACAACCTCAGGCAACCACCACCACCCGCCAGTGCCGGCACCTCAACCCATCAGGCGGTCCAATACACTGAATCACAAAGTGCTGGACGTTTCCCATAATCACAATCCCTTTCTGCCAGGGGCTGAGTCCGAAGCGAGCGCTATACTGGGCACGGGATCTCAGATTGCAGGACCCAGACACGCTCCTACCGCGTCACCAGGTTTACCGCCAGTGTCTACTGTGATACCGCGTGTCACAGGAAATATCACATCTCCAAGACAGCTGATATCGTCATCTTCCTCACATCATGGGCTGTTCTCAAGTTCATCGAACCCTTCGAGATCATCGACTCAGATGAGTGTATCTACACAGCAAGGTGTGACGGGAATATTTGAAAAGGACACAAATGTGTTGCCATTCCCATTGGCTGAACCTAATTCTTACTTACCGGAAGATATTGCCCAGTCCGAAGATACTGTGAACGTTCTTTTCAATGTCACAGATCAGAATAAGATCAAGAAGTTGGGATCTGGTGGTGGTGCAGTGGTGGTTGGTGCTCAGCACAAGGCTACCCATAAATGGTTCGCCATCAAGAAACTCCTGTTATTAAAGGCCGAACAGCCTGATCACTTCTATAAGCGTGCTGCTAAGGAATTTATCATCGCGCAGGGTCTGAGTGGCCATAGACACGTTGTTGGTAGTTATGCTCTCTTGAAAGTTCAAAGTTCTACAACGATCGTAAGAGGTTGGGCAATCGCAATGCAGTTCTGTGGACACGGTGATTTGTATGATCATTGTCGTAATCCAAACTATAAATCCATGATTGGCTACACCGAGAGATACTGTCTTTTCAAGCAAGCTGTCCAAGGTGTGAAGTTCCTCCATGATTGTGGCATTGCTCATCGTGATTTGAAACCAGAGAACATCCTTATCGACGATAATGCATGCCTCAGAATTACCGATTTTGGAATTGCTGATTACGCGCATGAGGATCCAAACGATTTGTCGAGTCCATTGGTTGTGAGCAAGACATTTGTTGGCTCTCCACCGTACGTCCCACCAGAGGCTATGGATTTGAAGGACCCGTCAAAGAAGAATGCATCATATATGCCATATGATCAGGATAATTGGGCGCTTGGTGTGATATTCTTTGTGATAATATATGGCGAGTTTCCATTCACGCAGGCTTCAAAAATCAATGCCGCATATCGTGATTGGATTATGTCTTATGGTACCCTGGTAAACTCTTTGCCGTCCTTCAGAACTGCGGATAGAAACCATGGACCAGGTTATGAGTTCAAATGGGCTAAGGAGTTCAAGAGCATACATGCTGCTAGAGTCGCTTGGAGACTGTTGGACCCACAATTGTCAACTCGTTATAAATTGGAGGACGTATTGACTGATCCATGGTTTACGCAAGTAGAGTGCTGCGTTGATGACGATGATTTCGACGACAGTTCGAACTACATGTCCACTTGTGCTTCAATATTCAGTAAGCCAGAGTCACGTGAATCATCTAATGCACCATCTCCAATTGTGAGAGCAAAATCGATGCTGGATCTGGAGGTTGCATCGACTGAATCGAAAAGAATTCCTTCTCTCGCGGCAGTGAGCCCTAATCCTATTTCCTCAAGTTCTCCAGTTGGGTCACAGCCTATGGTTATATCGACTTCACAACCATCTCTTCCAACCCTAGCAGAGGTTGAGTCTGAAGGTACCGCTGCATCACCTATGAATAAATTTATGGATTACTTTGCTGGAGCTTCGATTGAACCAAAAACTGAAGAGCCAGAGGAAGTGCTCGATGCTGCGAAGGAAGCTGAAACCTTAGAGCCAGTCTCAGAGGCTCCAGAGTCTTTGGAGTCCGCACAAGAATCTCTAGTAGATGAGAAAGGCACAGCTGAAGTCCCAACGCCTGAGACGCCAGTCCAACAAACTTCAGGACTGGAAATGGCGTCTCCGTTATCTACAATTCCGGCAAAGGTCATCAACCACAATCCATTTGGATCTACAACCCAAGGCTACCATTTGGAGAACGGGGACGTTCCTCCACTTGTAAAGCGTGGTTCCAGCTTCTCCAGCTTAGCTTCCAGAGGGAGTGCTAAATCCCTCAGAAGTCTCTCAAATACTAGAAAGAAGAAGCATAACCACTTTCTCTGATGTTGTTTATGGTATTTTTTTGGAGTATGTGGTTATACTATTTATTTCCGTAATGGGTGTTCCTACTTCTCTCGTTCATTAGTGTGGATTAAATTTTGATACATATGATTTTCTTTGTTTTTGGAATATTATGTTTTAATAATAGGTTATTGGTATAATACAACGTGTAGAATAATTAGTGTGTCTATTCAAATGTCTTCAGCTTGATGTGTCCATTTTCTGTCTTCTCTTCTAAGATTTTTCCCAGTTTAACTAGTCTCTCGACTTCGTGCTTCTGAGACTCATCTAGGTGCGAACCAACAACAGCTTTGAACGAGTCAGGCGAGAGAGCAATTAGAGCCACCAGTCTCTTGTGAATATAATCCTCCAAGTGCACGTGCACATCACCGACTTGGAGCAAGAGTGGGATGAGAATACTGTACAGCTCAACCGAAGGATATTGCTTAATAATGACAATCAGAAGCTCAATGGAGAGACGAGGGTCCTCTCTATCCAAGGTTAATATAACGAGTTCAGGGATAAGTTTCTTCAGGAGAACATTGCTCGTGATTGTTTTGATACCAGCAATGGACTTTATAGACTGTGTAGCATATGGCACAATCTCAGGATCATCAATTCCCTTGAGAAGACTTGATACAATAAGGTCGATATCTTCGTGTGTTACTTTCAGATCAGCTGATGCACTCGAGAAGAGGACAGTAGAGGTCAAGATTGTGATGAGCGGGTTCGTCAAAGTTGGCCTTATGGTTTGATAAAATTTGTTCACAGTGGCGACATCATTCATCTCTATCACATCTCGTAAAGCATCCTTCAATATCGGAAGAACTTGAGGAACCAAGTGAACATTTGCACTTGAGGAGTATATCTTAGAGAAGACTTCCAATGTCGTGGCATACAGATCTTGCTTAATCATATCCGGGAATTTCGAGACCATCTTAATTGCAGAGCCTAATCCTTTCTTCACTAATTGTAGTTCAGTACTGTTCAGTTGCTTTACTGGAGCTTCGTCTACCGGGATATAGCGTGTGACAGTCTGGAAGTTTACTCTCACGAGTTCAAAGAGTTTATCGGCATTTGCAGCGAAATCTTCTCCTCGATTTACCTCAAAGTAATTCAGGAACATCTTAGACGTGATATCCAGTAACAGCAATTGTTCTTCTTCCTCACCTGTAACAAAAAGTCTCTCAAAGATCTCCATACTTTCATGGAAGATATCGTCATAGTAGATCAGTTTGATCAGCTCCTTATACTCTAAGATCTTCACAAGAACAGACAAGATCTTCAAGCGATCTTCGTTTTTAATTAACGCAAAAACGCAGTGTGCATAGAGCATATAATAGAAGCCCAGAGCATCATTCTTCAGAAGAGTCTCAACCTGAGAGGACTTCATTCCAGTGATACAACCAATCGCATCAACAAGGTTGATCCAACAGCTTTGGAAAAGTTCATCATCGAGACCCTTACCGTGTCTCATCAAGGCAAACTCCTTAAGGGAAGATATCCAAAGTGGCAATAAAAGCCCAAGATGATCTTCAACGAGGTCTTCCAGATCTTGATTTTCGCCATTACCCAAAATCATTAATTCTGCCCATGAGTTCAAAATGGAAAGCTTGATTCTTCTTCTTCCAAGCTCACTAGTAACCGCAATATCATTAACCTTGAACTCATCATCATGTTGAAGGTCTTCCAGAGCATCAGTCAAGATTTTGAACAGTCTTTCAAGCTTAGAAACCTTCACAATACCTGAACCAATAAACGTAGCGACAATCTTGATCGCCTCAGATGCAAGGAGAGGGGTGGAACCTTCCTGGAATGCAGGGATAAGGGCAGAGGTAATCTGGGCCTGCTGTTGTTCCAAAAGAGAGATGGTTGGGTAGATTGGGTCTTTAGCCGGCCCATAGATAGTGATAATATCACCAAGAAGTCTGATACCAGAAAGTCTCAGAGGCAAAGCGGATGAGGTAGAAGAGGCAAATGATATCTTGACGAGCTCAGAGATTCTTGAGGCAATTTGATTGTAGAGTTTCGAATCCCTTGAAGCGTACCCCAAGAGCTGCTTGAGGAATTCTAGAATCTTGACCTTGAATTTCCAATTAACCGATTCTCCTTTCTGTTCTTCCTCGCCCTTACTAGCGATGGACTGAGATTCTTCATCTTTGACATCCACCTTGACCTTCTTGTGCAAATGCTTATTCAGCAACTGATCGTTGCGCCTCGTAATAGACAAGTACAGTTGTTGTTTTGAAGCACTGAACAGATTGTGCAGCTTTATGAACCAGGAGGAATCATAGGTTTCATCGAGCCACTGGATTACTAAGTTCGAAAGTATTCTAGAGTCTGGAAACTTCTCCAGGGATATCCAAATAAGTGGCTCAATATGAGATATAAATGTTTTATCCTCGGAGGTCTTCACGAGTTGCGATGTCAGATCAAGAGCAACTTCAAGAGACTTAAAGCTTGATGTCATTGGGAATACTTCATTTTCTTCTTCATAAACTTTCAACATGAGATCTGATCCGATTGACAATCCCAGGTTACCTTCGATGACACGTTTGAGGACGTTGATGACATTGGTGAATTCCAAGCTTTCGTTATCGTAGACAATTAGTTCTTGAATTAACTTCAAAGCCTCTAGGCGAGGATTAGTGTCATTTGAGACCCAAAGTGCAAAAAAAATCAAGTTCTCAATCTTGTCCTTATGCTCTTCATCAAGTTCTTTGACTGCAGGACCTAAACTGTTGATCACACTTCTGAGTACTCTGGTGATAACAGCAGTTGAATCAACGTCACAATTAAGATTCGAAGATGCTGTCGTTGAATACTTCCCAAATTTATCCTCAAGGAGGCATCTCTCTAAAAGCCCTAAAGTGTCAGCAGCTTTAGATTTATTCATAGCAACATGTCTCTCAATGATTGTGGCCAAAGAGCCCATACTCCAGGCATGAACGATAGGATGGGCATCCTCTGACAGTTTTAACAACATTTCAAGTACATCGCTGAAGTGAGAGGCATTGTAACGGTAGATATAACTGAGAACTAAGGAATTGAATGCCCTCGAGTCAGATTCTTTTTCGTCAATGATCTTCTTCAAAAATATTGGAATTTGCTCTTTCAAATCTGTTCTAGATATCAAGATACCAAGAGATTCAGAATTTAGCGTCAGCAGATATCTTGAAGGGTAGGTAGTATAGAGAAATCTGATGGTATCAAGTAGCACTGATCCCACTTGCTGATCAAATGAAAGACTCTGCTGATGCGCAATCGCCATGATACCATGCATGACGATGGTGGAATTTAGTGCTTGAGCAGTACGAGTCGACTCATCGGTAGTCTTTGATAAGAGGTGCGTTCTCAAAGTCTCAAGCAAAGATAGCTGGACTTTGGTAGACAAATATGGGAAGGACTTAATAAAAATCTCCATGAAAGCATCGACAATGCAAGTAGTTGAAGGGGGGGAGTATTTGTTTTGAATAGAGTAGCGACCGAGAATGGGCTGGGATGTGTCATTCTCTAAGCAGCAAGATATTGGAGAGTTTAAAGTCGTCTCCAGTTCATCCACCCACGTAGCATCCGAAATCCAGCTCTTAATAGAACTCAATTCAATCGCTCCGATTGGTCTTTGCCTACTATCAATAGAGAAATCCTTTTCATCACGATACTCAACAGTCGAGATATTGACCAACAACTCATCAATCTCATAACCTTGGAACTTTGAGGTGATCCCATTACTGTATCCATCATCCTTGGTCCACGGAGTAACAACTTCGTTCTTCAGAATGGCGTCATAGTTTGGCAGGTCTGAAAAGTTTGAGACAGACTGAATGATGATGGAACTGTTCTCAGCTTTAACATAGTCTATACAGACCAGATATATCTGACAACATCTCTTCAAAATTAAATCTCCCAGAGATTCAGTTTCCATGGTCGCCTTGACGATACCTGTAAGAGTTCTCAGATGGGAAGCGGATTCCACGAACAGTTTGGAGATATTTGAATTAATGTCAATGTTTCTCAGGAATGACAGAGCAGCAGTCAGAGCATGACCGATGACTGTCAATGCTTCGGCCGGCTTAGTACTAATCAAGGAAGTCATATCCAAACTTTCCCAGATAGACAAAAATTGATCCACGATCGAGTTCACATAGTGTTTGTCATGATAAGTGAAGACACCAGCAATTGTTATCCAACAAACACTTAAGGTATGATGATTTGCCTCGGTCATTCTGGGATTTTCCTTTATCAGTGTCCCACATGAGTTCCAGACCTCCTCGATAACTAACTGTGGAACATAGTCCTTATCAGCCAAAGACACCAAGTTGGAGATAATCATGGCCAATCCATGAGATTTGACTGCAATCTTATCCGAAGACTGCTGCTTGGAGTTGTTGATAACCTCATGAAGTGAGGCCTCAAGAAGTTCTTTCAAGATACTGGGGGATTTTTGAGCGATCTGTTTCAGAACTAGTACCGCATATGCCTGGACATCAGGGTCTGCAGACACACATAGCTTCCAAATAGTGATTCTGTATTTCTCAGCACGTGAATCTGATATACTTGAAATCTTCGAGAGCAAGAGTTCAGATACATTGAGTAATAGAAGAGTCTTCCACACCAAGATGTCTTTATCAAAAGCTGGAATGATACTATCCAAAAGCAGCGTCTGCGTTGACTCTGCAACAGAGTCACTGATGGTGTCCAGCAAGTAAATGAAGTGATTCAAAGTGCGATACTTGCGATTCAACGAAAAAGCTTGAAATCTCTCGTGTTCGAACAGTTTCACGAATGACTCTAGTATGAACAGAACGTTGGAATTCAGGAAATCTTGAGCTCTGACATTTTTCATAGCTGTAAAGTGAACGAAAGACTCCACCAGGCCAAGCTGTTGCTCGCGATTAGCACTATCCAGGTACAGATCAATATAGAACGCCAAACAAGTCTTCAGGTCCCAATCAAGAAACACGAAGCTCTCAGCGATGGATTTGGCAGTAGCAACGCGTACTTTCTTATGTACTTCAAACCCTGACAATATAAGTGACTGATTTGCGGATTTGAAAGTGACAGAATCCACCGGCTTATAACTTGAGACGTATCCGAAGGACCCATATAGACTAGCCAACGCTTCAAACGATTCCGTGTTTTTTAACAGCTTATGATATTTAGAAATCAAAGAATCATTCATCTCGAGAGCACCGCCATTCCGTAGAATTACATACCATAGATCGCATAAATTCAGCACAAACTTCTCTTTCTTCAGGTGCTTCAAGATAGAGGTGAGTAATATAGGGATGAATGATACAACTTCACGGCCGAAGCTTTCATATATAGATATCAAGATCACACAAGAAAAGTTTTTCAACTCACTAGGTCTCTTTGGTTCAATGAACGTGGAGACGAACTTGTTTGTTGTGTCAAACAGTCTAGTTTTATTCTTCGTAAGTAAAGCGGCATAGTTCTTCGCTATAGCAGAGCACACAGGCTGCGTCAATAGGGATAATAAATCACTGTTATTATCATCATGGAACAGGTCAGTGACCGAATCCAACATAGGAAGCATTGTGTTGACGTTCTCAACTTTTCCGCTAGTGATCTGAGCATAGAGCTTCACCTGTGAGCTCAACAGCACGTGGCGCTGATCATTGGAGCGCCTTAGTGAGTCCACGAGCGATTCGGCCGTAAATCCAGTAGTCATTGGGTTGAGTCGCCAGGCTGTAGGCCGATTTCTGGGTGGCCATTCGATGGTGACGGTTCCAAAGTGCTCTATAGCTGACGCTGTCTGTTTGTGAAAAAAACATCTTAAACTCCCTGAACTGGGAAGCTGCCTTATCTGTCCTATTCCGAGGATGAAATTTGATTCTCGGAATCATACCGATGAGCTCCAAGGTGCTAAAAACCCACAAACAGAAGACTCACCACTATTGGCATCAAAGTCTCAAAATGCGGCAAATAATGATTAGAAAGTGGAACACAAGGATTGTGGTACGGTGCGTAAGGCGTTACCAGTCCACTGTGGACACGCTGGTGTCCAAAATCCAGCATGACACAGCGAGACAAATCTCACCATTAGCATCTCATCTGAACTCTGTGAATGGAAAGATCACTCCAAGGGAACTACTTAAGAAGAGTAGCGTACTGAATAAAGATATTGATAATGCTTCGAGTTTCATCGGTCTAGAAGATCAGGTATTAGTGAATGTCATGAGTCAACTAGAGTCAAGGCTCCACAACAATGAAGGTCTGCAAACTTTTCTGATCACAGAGTTGAAATATCTGGCGATGAATAATGACGCTGCAATCTTCAAGAGAGTTTTGGAGACGCTTCATGGCGATATAGGGTTGTCAGCAGGAAGACTGGCTTCGAGGTTGAGTAGTTCAAAACAGGTGAATCAAATGACGTCAATGATGGAGATCCTCATTGAACTTTGCCTTCACTGGAGAAACACATTGTTGGCGGCGTCCACTATACTGAAACACAGATTCGATGATAGGGTTGTGACGAGTGTACTGAAAAGTCTTATGCTGAAAGACCCCAGATATAGCGAGATACAGCTCGATTTGATCCTGAAAATTGCATCCAAGTACAACTACAAATTTGATGAATATGAGATCTCCCAGCTTTCTGAGAAGCTCTCAAATATCCATGATAAAAAGACAGTTTTAGGGAAGGTCACGCTATTCTTGATTGACCATTCCAAAGTCAATAATCGAGACGAGAAAGTTAAAAAGATCTACAGACTCATACTGAACGACTCTCTAATCCACAATAGAGCAGGAATGTATTCCAACTGGAGAAAGATCTCAAAGCGCTACTCAAAAATAATGGATCACGATGCCAAGATCCTCTCGATCATGATCAAAGAGTTCTCATACTCTAAGAACTATATCAAGCTCGCAGAGGAAATAGTCCAAGAGATCCCACAAGAGCACTATACACATGCATTTTTGATAGAATCCATGATGGAATATGCCTTCAAGAAGAACAATATCGATATGATAAATTTAATAGTTGAAAGACTGGAACCGCCTGTTTCAAGGCCCGTGCTGAGTCAACTGCTGAAGATGAACATGAAAATTGGCGATTATCAAGGACTGGAGAAGATCATGGCCCAGATTTCACAGATTGGTATGAAGAGTGAAGACTATGCCACTATTGTTCACGGGCTGTTGAAAAGAGGTGATTTCATGGACGCTTTGACTTTTGCACAAGGGATACCTCCAGGACTGGCAAGTTCTGCATACTTGAAGATTGTGAACCATCTCATAAATACAAGAAAGGAGTTTCAGGAGAAAGAATTAGTCATTGTTCAAAACATCGTTGATAAATGTAAAGGAGTCTACAACATGAAGCATTCATTCTGGACAATGCTCTCGTCCCTATTCATCAAGTATCTCACAAAGAACCAAGGTAATGTTGGCGTGTGGAATTCCAAGATGATCTATGAGCGCTCAACAAAAGATTATTTACTCAAGGCATATGCGGAATCTCGAATAAAGAGCCCAGTTTTGGATGCAAAGATAACTTTGAACCCATGGAGCGTCCCTCGAGATCGTCGCCATTTGATAAGACTTCAAATCGGCACGAGGAGTCGGCCAATAGTTACCAAAACCATATTTGATAGGGCAAAGAAACTCAAGATGGTTGAAGTCATGGATTGGGCTTTGCTGGAACTCACAGAGTTGGGTATATCGCCTAGGGATGTCAAGATTGACGTTACAAGATCCTATAATTCCCACGCTTCCAATATCGGGTTCAGAGATGACGACAAGGATGAGGTGTTCCAGGAGATCTGGGATCGCGGAGGAGTTGATTGTGTTAAGGAGAACAAGGCACTGAAGAAAGTACCAGAGAATATTATAGAATAACGTGTAAATAAGATCTAATGAGCATAAGTTTCCTTTTTTTTTCCCTTCCATGGAACAAATTTCATCGTGCTGTTCCAACAGGCGTGCTTATACAAGCCTCAGTGGCCCCAACCTGCTCGACGTTATCAACAGGTTCAACAGTTGTACTCAAAATATCTTCCACAACTTCAAAAGTGTTATCCGCCTCATCAATGTGCTCCAAGTTTTCAACTTGTTTAGCAGAAAATTTTGAAACAAAACGCTCCTTCTTATCATACGTGATAATGATAGTCAAAGAATACAACAAAGACAAGAAGTAAAGCCCAACCAAGTAAGTTACAATTGAGATCACAAGCGGCAAACCTTTACCCTTGTGCAAATAGACGCCAATTGGCGGCACGCTGACACATGCAACCCAAATAAATAGTTTGCTGTGGAGAGGACCATATAGGTAATCTCTCAACTTGAAGAAAAGTAAAGTAATTTTACCAGCAGTACCACGGAGCATTGTATCGTATCTCTTTGCGAATAACCCCAGCCTTTCTCTCAAAGTTAGCTTCAGCTGAGGAGTGTTTGGGTACTCTGGTTCATCTTCAACGAGTTCCATCACGGCGGATGCGAAAAAGACAGGCAAGATGAGGAAACCGAACACGATAGATTCAATAAGAATCAGGAGTCTCAACATTGTGTAAATAGTTCCTCTCTCTCTTAGAAACACACTAGGGATTTTTCAATCTTCGAATTCACAGCGAGAAACCCACAACGCCCGCAACCGTTCTGTAGAGTGTCTTAAAAACGAAAAACAGTGTGGAGAAGAAGCAAGTTTGCTTTTGTCCTTTTTTTCTGTGGGATCACTCTTAGTCACACCGAACGAAGTATTTATTGTTGACTCTTAACTTCTAAAGTCTAAGTTTTTAAACTACTTGTCTACGATAATCTGGCATGGATTGTTAAAAATGTGCACAATGTTCAACAGTGCCACAAAATGGAGAGACTGACTTCTCTTTTGTGTCAAAAATCCTTCGGTCCCGGTGTTTGTGAATCGGATAACTGCTGCAAAGCCGACGGCACAGCAGGTGAGAGAGAAAAAAACGAATTCGCGAAGTGATACCAACCGAGATCGGCTGGGGCAGCAGCTTTTCAACGATTGTTCTTTCTCAGGTATCTGTGATCGATCTTTGGAGCGATTTCTCATTTCTCATCTCTCATTTCTCATCTTCCATCTCTGTAATTGAAGAAAGAACCTATTACTGCAGACATGTCCAAATATCTAGCCTCGGGAGTAATTGGTGCTGGTGCATCTGCTGCCATCGCAAACTTCTTCTGGTCAAAGTCTTCCACTCAGACTCAGACTCAGGTCCTCGAAGCCTCCCCGGTGATTGTCCCAGGTGGTAGCTCAAACAATGTGCCATCCCAGTCCATGGTCAACCCCGGTGAGTTCTTCAAGTATGGTTTTCCTGGCCCAGTACACGACTTGAAAACTCAACAAGAATTTGTGTCATGCTATGATAGACAGAAGAGAAACCCTTATTATGTTGTTGAACATATCACGCCACAGTCTTTGCAAAACGCCGGTGATGTCGATAGAAAGAAGTCTGTGTTCAAAGAAGACGAACAAATCCCTCCATTGTTCAGAGCCCAGTTGAGAGACTATTTCAGATCTGGGTATGATCGGGGACATCAGGCACCAGCTGCAAATGCCAAGTTCTCCCAACAGGCCATGGATGAGACTTTCTTCTTGACGAATATCTCTCCACAAGTTGGTGAGGGTTTCAACAGAGACTACTGGGCACACTTGGAGTTCTTCTGTCGTGAACAGGCGAAGAACTTCCCAAGCGTGAGACTCGTTACTGGTCCGCTGTACTTGCCAAAGAAATTCCCCGATGGAAAATGGAGAGTTTCTTACGAGGTGATTGGTAACCCACCAAATATTGCTGTGCCAACTCATTTCTTCAAGTTGGTTGTTGGTGAGAAGTCCAATGGTGATTTGAGCGTTGCTGCCTTTGTGTTGCCAAACGATGTCATTGACAATACGACTCCATTGCAGTCTTTTGAAGTCCCATTAGAGGCATTGGAGAAGTCATCAGGTCTGACCTTCTTGCGTAATGTGGCCCCAAATAAGAAGAAACAGCTGTGTCAGGAGGTCAAGTGTGAAATAACCGTTAGGGAATTCAACAATGCTACAAAAGCACTTCCTCCAAAGAAGGATATGCTCTTACTCCCACCACCAAAATGAGCCATGAGTCCAACCACTTCATTATACCACTTGCATAAGATACAGAAAACATGGCATAGCTAAAATAGATAGATGATATACAAGATTCAGTAGACCCCCTTATCCTAGGTGCATCAAGCACAGCTATAGCCCCCATTCACATCCTCAACTCAAGTCCACAAAAGATGAATAGAAGATTTTGACGTCGTTCACATTCAAGATATATCTGATCCTATTCTCAAAATCATGTGTAGTGAAATTATTAATGGTCTCATTCGTGATCTTCCCCAATAGGTAAAGTCTCTGCAAGTTCGGGATATTCTTTAAAAAGTTCATAATCTTATAGGTGATGTGCAAATTCAACTGGTTGTGGTTAGATATGGTCAAGTATTTCAAGTTTGGTAAGTTTGGATTATGCAAGAATTCTCTAAAGCGTTCACTCAATATGAACTGATGGTTATGATACGTGAGTTGTAACTTCTCAATTTTGTCGCCAAAGAATTTGAGCTGGAATGGATAGTTCCATGAACAGTTGATCAACTCCAATTCTGATACTTGGATGTCTGAACCTTCAAGGTCATCCGTGTCAAAGTCAATACTAAACCCGCTTATCTGTAATTTCTTCAAAGTGTGGAATGTTCGACAGTGATTCAAGTTGAATATGCTGCCTTCATTTAGCGTGCTCAATTCCAACTCCACAACTCTGTTCAACCCATCGTTATACTTCAAGAAGTTCGAGCTTCCCTCTATGTTCAACTTCAACTCTTTCAAGTTTTGAAACTGCCCAATCATCTGACCGAATTTGAAATTCCACTCATTCTGTAGATTACTATCACACACTCTGATCTTCTCGACGAATTGCCGTACATTCATAACGTGTTTCTCCTCTATACTTAACACTGACACCCCCTCATGATCGCGCTTCTGTCCACGGCGGATCAATAACGAAGGAAACTGCTTCAAGATGAACTCCCAATCGAGTGATACATCTCTAAAGATATAAGGCCGTAGTCGTTCCCTCATCTTTATGTTGCATTGGCTCAGATTCAACAAGTCACGTCTCGATAGGTGTTGGAAGATCAGGACTAGAACCTCATGTGGAAATCCTACTGGTCCGATATCAGTCATTTGTGAGCTGTAAGGACCTCTATGATGGTGTTTTCCTTGTGTTGCAAGTCTATGATTTTTGTTTTGATTTGTGGTTTTGGGGGTGTTTCCGGGGAGAGACCTCTCGAAAATTGTGTGGGGATGGGGGGGTCAACGGTAGGAGCGTTCGCAGATGTATTGGAAAGGAATTTGTTCGTTTCTGCTCTAACAGTATATGTATTGATTTCTTAGCATCTGAAAATTTCTCTTAATTGGCCTGATTTCTTTCATTTTAGCTTGTAATCATCTATATATTCCCAATTTCGTTAAGAAATATCACGTGACCCTTCGCTTGTCTTTCCCATGAGAGATTCTATGGGTCCACTGTGGGAAATGTATGATGATGTCGTCCCTATATTGACTTTCTATGTGAGCCTCTACGAATAGCAAATATCTGATCTAAATTCTTAAAGTTGAGTGTACCAGCTGACACCAGAATTGACCGAACGAGCTATTAAGATTCGAGATCAGTAGTCACGAAAACCCACCTTGGATACTGCAAGTTGACGACGTATCATTCTCCATGTATCACGTCTGCCAAGTCCATCATCTCTTTCAGCCTTTGCCCCATCTGGGATTGCACACCTTCTCTCTCATACCATCTCGTTTCTTCACACTTTCCCAAGTTGTGTAGCTGATCAAACTGTTTAGAAACAACGTATGCATTTCCTACCGGTAGCGTCGTTCCTATTAGCTTACGACCACGAAGGTATGTAGTGTGCTCTCCATCTTTAGTAACCACTTCGAAATGTGTTAGCTCTTGAGGTCCCGTGTATCTGATTCTGACTGGCACCGAGTGGAGTTTGTAAATCTTTGATGTCTCTGGAAGTTCCATATTTTCATATATGGAATTATGTGGTTTAAACCTTTGAAGCAGTCTCAAAAATATGTGTCTTTGTGTTTCAAAGTTCGTGTTCTGCGCGTTTGCAATCTTTGGTTTTCGGGTGGGTGAAACTTCCATCAATAGAAAAACAAATGACAATTCAAAGACGGCGAAGGCAGAGCGAAGATGAACAGATATCTGATCTCCAAGTGAGTATACACCCATTTTAATCACTTCAACCACAGCAAGAAAAGGACTGACCTCTTCCAAAAGGTACATAGACCCACTCTTTGGCTTCTTTGTGGGCACTGCTGCTTACTACGCCCATGAACAAAGAGTCGGAAGACCAGAGGGCCACAGCCTCAATGAACTACTGAAAAAGAAGTTCCAGAAGGTCTAACTACGTTGTATGTCGAGGTATGAGTGTATGGCCTTGTATGGTTGTAGATCATAGTTTTCCACTGAGAATTGGGAAGCAATAAATTCCGTCATTTTTAATAATTTCATGGATTGCGGTAGAACTCAGTGAGTCTGTTGGACTTTGAGGGTATCTTCATCATCATGCCAGTGGACTTATTTAAAGGGTCTCGTGTTTATTTTTCTTTAAGAATTCGACATTATCTTCATTACCTTGTTGAAATACAGAATCATATTCAGATGTAGAGCCATCCGATATTATAGGCTCTTTGGAAAGCTCTGGGTCGTTTCAGTGTTCGTCGTCCTCTCTTGGGCCCCGTAGAGAACTGGTGGGTAACAACAACTCACGGGATCAAGATCACCTTTTGATCAGAAAATATAATCATTAGGGTCAGTATTAAGCTATCGATGATTTGCGACTCTAAATAGTTGCTGAAGATAATGCAGTAAGTGGAGACGGACGTTGTATTGCTCATCGAACCTAAATCATCATTAATATGTCTTACTTATTGGGATGGTACTGCGGAAATAGAGGGCTTAAAACTATAATGTTGTTCCCATGGATACTACATGAGCAGCGCATCTGTAGGCAGGTTTGTTTGGGACTTCATAATCTGCTTGTCGATTTTAATTTTTTGATCTTCATTCTTTATTTCGAGTTCAAGCTAACATTGCAATAATCTTAAGTATCTGTATTTGTGAGGGCCCAAGGACCTATCGGAGCTTAGTGTCTCTATGACACCCAAATCTGGGGTATAAGAACACCCCTTAGCCTCTACTGTATAATCGCTCCATCTTAACAATAGAATCAATCAATTGTGAGTCTAATTAAGCGTCTTTGCCCTTACAATATCATCAATATTTCATTAATATAAGGTTAATTGAGCACCCATCTGGAATGATACAGTTTCTGTAATCACATTGGAAATATTTCACTTGCTCCTAAAGGATACTGCCGAAATTATGGGGACATTTTCTACCTTTACTATCAAAAGATGGCTTGGAATCTCGTTCCGGGAGAAGGGATGATCCTGAAGCATTTTTCAAGGTCTTCACTGTTTGAAGAGGTAGCAGGATTGCCCGTGGAAACATCAGAACAATCCAATAAGCAAAATTAGATAGGAACTTAGAAATTAAAAATTGAATATAGAGAAACGAAATCCTGTAGTTAGAGCTCCAACGAGCATTCTTCCAGGAACTACGAAGCACTCCGTCGGGAATTTCCCCATTCGACTTCTGCAAGAACGGTTTGATTTGAGGACGATGTAATCCACAAGTTGCCCACAGGTAGTCCTTCGTCACTGCTGTTCTGTGAATAGGTAGTACTTGCCAAATTCTTGATCTATCTACCAAGGATCCTTATCATCAAAATTATTAGAGTTCTTTTCGACGTTCTTTGTTTATGGGTTACATTTAGTCCAGTGATATTCCGCGGTGTAACAACCACGAGCTAAATTCTTAATAGATAGATGCTCCGCTGTAGCCTGTTGTCTTCGAGCGTTGGCTTTCTGTAATCGAAGTTGATATAAAAGAGAGGACCAATGCAATCTAGGCTCATCGAGTTGCGGAGTATTAAGCTCAATCTTTCTAGCTCCATGATGAGAAGAAAGAAGAGATGCAAAGAATGTCACCAAGATACTGGATTTAAACTAGATAGTTCACCACTTATTCTCAGAGCACATCTCTTTGCGCAGATGTAATGAATCGACGAAAATTAAAACCCTACATAAAACACCCTCAACTGTAAGAGTTCAAACCGAGTTCTGATTGCCAATTGATTATTGGCGAATCTGTCCCGCTCAAACTCGTTTTCATCTACCCCATCCTACCAGTGCTCAGAAAAACAAATTATAAACTGTATTTCTTTCCCATACCAATTGACAGCAGACTGATGTTGATATTGCTGTTTCATAATTCATCATCAGACAAGCTGACGTTTCTGGTAAAACAAAAGAGATAAGGTAAATGTTAAAAATAATCTTCCCTCACATTCTCTTATCAATTTCACGTAACGCTATTAATTATTATGCCAAGAAAGGCTGATATTTTCTACCACTTCGTCAAAGTGTGTAATGTTTGAATGTCGCAGACAATCGATGAGATAACCAAGTCTCTTACCAGTCAACCAACAACTCTAACTAAAGCGGCAAATCTTCGGTCTCGGAATCTCTGATTTCGGAATCTTCATCTCTCCAAACATATATCTGCTTGAACAACCTTGCAACTACAGTCAAAATCAAAAGAACAGGGACTTCGATAAGCGGACCAAACGTAGCTGCAATGGATTGCTTGGATCCTGAGCCGTAAATAGAAATTGCGATTGCCAAACTTAGCTCAAAGTTATTCGACGCAGCAGTAAATGTTTGCGTAACAGTGTCCTTATAGCTTGCGGAGCAAAATTTCTTCCATGTACCAACTTGCGAAGATTTTTCACATCCACATAAAAGTGGGTCTGTCTCTTCGTTCTTTTGAATTCCCTTCTCCCTCTTGTAAAATTCAGTAGACAGAAATCTCATTAAATAAAAGGTCCCAAACCACGTAATAAGGAAATAAAGAATCAATGGAATAAAACACTTGAACGCCTGACCAATCTCCTTTATGAAACTGTAACCTCTACTAATGAAAATCACAATAATAGTGTACACCAATGCAATCAAAGACCATGGAGCAATGAACGGAAGGATGCTCTTCTGGAATTTTTGCTTACCAAAAAGTGCAAGACATCCGAATCTTATAAGTAAACCAAATCCAAAAGGAATGCCAAGAAAAGCGCCCACACTTTCGGCGACTGCTGAATATGTCACTGATCCAGTTCTCGGGGTACCAGTAATCACATAACAAAAGAATATCTGGAAAGGAGCGTAGAGTATAATTTGCAGTATACTGTTCATCACCACAATGATAGTACACAGGGTGTTGTCACCACCGGCCAGTTCGTTCCACACCAACACCATGGCAATACACCGCGCGAGGCCAATCATAATGATACCGATCCGATACTCTTCTTGATTAAATAAGACCATCCAGCTTAGACCGAACATAACAAACGGGCAAACAATCCAGTTTAGTATCAATGAAATCACTAACTGCTGATGAACCCGCTTTTCTCTCAACGTGTGATGGATAGTTTCCCACTCCACTTTACAAAGCGGAGGTATCATCATGATGATTAATCCCACTGCTAAAGGAACCCCAACACCTGCTAACTGAGCATTTGAATCGAACTTAGTTCTAGCATCTGGGACATACACAGAAATCAGAATTCCAATGATAATACTTAGGATAATGATCAACGTTAAAAGCCTATCAGTCCATGATAGTTCTTTCACCAGCAGGGATAGCCGTTTCCTGATAGTTACTTCAGTCATTCCTGTATGATTTCACGTGCAATTATTCTACGTCTATTAGCTATAACTGGTGCTTGAAAATATTGCCTTTTTTTCAATATAGAAAAGTAGCATTTCTCTGTTTCTTTTTTTTTTCGACGGATCTGGGGCACGTGGATATCTTGTAGCAAAGTCGCTTTTCAGGCAACTATTTATGACCAAGAACAGTTATAATATGAGGTAAGCGAAATGTACAACCTAAAATATGTACACACATATTCAACTGACTCGATCGGCTGCTGATAGCAAATTTACATGCCCATATGTTTAACATTGTTAACACTACACTACGTGGCATCATGGGGTGGCCTTTCCTCCGTATAAGTTAGGGATAATGGATAGGTCGTTTTTGGCTTTTTTTCCGTGTTACAAGGTAGTATTTATCCAGCCGTACCCTACATGCGCATAAGTTTGGCTAGATGTGAATATGGGGATTAAAGTGTGGTGAGGTACCTTCAGCTCCGGCGTGTTTTTTGGCCTCTTCGGTCGCCAATTTGTGCACTGAATGATCAGGACCTCAAGCTCAAGCCTCAAGAGGGATTTTCACTCTCACTCAAATAATGCTAATTGGATACAGGTGAACGCCACAGGCAAGAAGGAGTGGCTATTTCCTAAAGAGTATGCGATGTCCATAGCAGGCTTCATGCGTCAGACTGCTACAAAACTATCCTTTTACATCAATTATCTCTATATACCCAAGTTGCACCACTTAAGATGAACAATAAACCATTCATGGTCTGAAGAGATTTGCCCCACTCCAATAAGTTTCGGATTAAACTGAATAATATTTGAATCTCAGGAAAGTCCTTAGATTTGATGGTCGGTCAGTCATCGCCTCGACTCTCGTGAGTTCCGCCCACGTTTCTGACAAGAGAAAAATCAAAGATCAAAAAAAAATATATCCGCTTTGCTCACTCCTTTTAGACCAACGACAATAGACTCAACGTCAAACATATAACAAAATGACAGAGAATGCCCTTCCTAGAGTTTTATTTGCCTGTGTTCACAATGCAGGCAGATCGCAGATAGCAGCTGCGCTGTACAAAGCCAAAGGTGGATACGGTATATCTGCTGGTACTAATCCTTCAGACCATATTCATCCTAATGTTGAAAGATGCATGCAAGAACTAGGTTATGATTTATCTAACTCAATCCCAAAGAAGCTAGATGAGGCTCTTGTCTTAGAGCATAAGATTAATTTTATAATAACAATGGGATGTGGTGAAAACTGTCCTTACATCCCTGGTGTTAAAATTATATCTTGGAACATCACTGATCCTAAGAACATGAATGACATCGATACTAAGAATGTGATTGAACAAATTGAATCTGAAATTTCAGAATTTTTGGAAACATTTCATAATTTGTAATCATTTCCTTAATACGAAAATAATCAATTAAAGTGCCATCTTTTTTCCTATCATTTTTTAAATAACCTTGATAATTCAAAAAATGATGAGGGCGTTCTTGCTTTTATCTGAGTTTACTGCGGGCTGTCGCATGCAATCTCTTTAAGATGCAGCGTTTCGTGACAGTCAACGCTGATACTGTAGGTCATCAACGCCTTAATGTTTGCAAACAGCAGCAATTGTAAAATGTACCAGATGACTTCCGGATTCTGCTCCACTTTAACGGCAACTTTAACAGCCGTTGGATTACTGCACCGTACTTGGTATGGGTTGTCAATAAGTGTGTTGTGGATATCCTTTTGCTATTGGATTTATGTGACTGAGGCTGGAATCAACTTATCAACTGAGAATTCTTCCACAGTGTGGTTAATTGATCCTTTGAAGAATTGACAACTCTATACATGGACTGTATTGCCGTAAGTAAGCAAAAAAGAAAGAGAGTAAAAGAGAAAGAGAGACATTATGGATTCCCAAGAGAATTGACATCCAACCTGAAGCGATTCAAAATAGACTTTTTGATGAAATCAACAACACCTGAAGTGCCTCGACTACGGCGTTTTACTTTCATTATCATTGCAGCATTATATCATATCGAGAAATATTAATAACGAACACAGTAGCAAAATCAGCAGGAATATTATCAGCAGATATCATCAGCAAACATTATCAGCAAATACGTCAACCAAAGAACCAACTTTAAAGGGCTACCAAGGGTGAGGAGTATTTCTCCCTTCAGGAAAGTTACGCAACGAAGCTCTGACAGATTGTTCAACAAGTTGTCCAGCCCTTTCATGGGTAGCCAGTACAGCTCTTTTAACAATACCAGGCATAGCTTCAAGTTTATCAGTGAGCTTCTTCACTTCATCAGAGTTCTCCTCCTTCTTAATCTCATCAGAGACATTCTTACTCAAAATTTTCAAGTTGTTATTGACCTCCTTGAATTTCCCTTCAAAATTTCAAGACTATCGTCAACCATTACCTGTAGGGATTCTGATTGAATATTCGAGAAGACCTTGGCAGCAAATCTCTTTCTATCACTCAAATCACCTGGGATTCGATTATGTTGTATAATTTACGTTTCAAGCTGTTAACATCATCAGGAGGGGTAGGAGGCTCTTCCATATCAGCAGTTCCTTGCTCCTGCCCAGCATGTCTTCTCTTGCAGGCACTCGTTATTTGGCCTGAGATTTTTCCTTCGGGATCGGTCATGCTTGTGACCGAATGCTAATAATTGATTGCTTGGGAATCAAAGGGTTGTAACTTTCTAAAGAAGAAAGAAGAAGGCGTAGACTTTCTGAAATTGTGTCAGTTTTGGCCACATTCATTATCCGAGAAAGGTCAGATGAGCTTGTCCTGAAGTCTGGTTCGAGACCCACCAAGCTCATAAACCCGTTATATCGTATATGTTACGGCAACTCGTTGAATAAATTATCGAAACGTGGATTGATTTTAGGTCCAACTTCGAAGGATCTGTCACCTTTTCCATTTTCTCCTGCTGGTGATTTTTTTTGTGTGTGGGTGGTAGGAGGTTCACAGAATAAACTCGAGCATTGTCATAAATGTGAAATGAAATGAGCATTTCCCAACAGGATGAGCAGTCAAGTTATCTTTAAATTGAATCTGGCGGTGTTGCCCCAACCCCCAGAGTTTAAAGATCGCGAAAGTTTAAATAAAGTGACGTCCGTCCCGTGATTGACAGGAGATTACACAGTCAACTCGAGCTCGCGCGCGTTTTCTGATTTGACATGAAAGTGAGCTGCATATTAGCAACCTCAGATCTTTTCAACGTCTCAAGACGATAAAATGTCCCAGGAGTGGCTTCAGGAACCAGTGTTGTCGAAATTAGATTCTCGAAGCTCGCAGTTTTCGAAAGGGCCGAAATATGGGAATCTCGGAACAAGCAGGCACCACTTTTATATCATGAGAAAGACGTAGATCAATGACACGAACTGCCCCAGAACGTTAAATATTGACATAGCATCATTCTTTGGAAGTAGTAAAAGTATCAATTAGATAACTTTTATAAGAAGAAATTTGTTCAATCTCCCTTCATAGCTGGAATGTGTGGAGTGGCCTTCGTTTTGTGTGTCCCCTGTCGAGGACTTCTGGCACCTGTCACTTGGGCGATTAGAATGTCCTGCAAGATGTAAATCTGTTGCACAATCTATCTTCCAGCTTTTTTATTCAACGATATTTTGGGTTTTGCTAAGTAAGATTCGAAACTAAGCTTTGACAAGTACCGTGTGGCTAGGATCTGTTGGTAAGACTCATTATACGACGCAATTTTTCAATTTTCTGGATTGAGTCAAATACTATTACTTCGGCAATGGACTCCCTAAGTCCGTGAGGTCTATTTCTTATGGTTTAAATTTTATTCACTACTAACAACCAAAGACCCGATCTCACTAGATGGATACATTAAACGAGATTCAATATCTACGTATCAAGGTCGTTATGGCATCAGCCATTCATCAAATCTCTGAAGCATTTCCTTCCAGAGTGGAATTTCTACATAGAGCACTTTCTTTCCAGATTGTACTTCATTTCAATTTCGTTTGCAGAGGCGATGCGAGAAAAGCGTCTGCTTTCAAAAGTCCTATACAATGACATGAGAAATCTTCACCAAGATTACAAAAACCAAGGAATTGCGAAATGTATTAGAAATATCTCTTTTTAAAACAGAGATAACTGAAGGAGAAGGCCAGCTCACCATTTCTGAGACCCATGAGTTAATAACAAAGATGGATTTGAAGGCCAATTCTCTTAAATGCCAGTATTGAGGAAATTCTTCTAGGTGATACCTGTGTTGACTGTTTCAATTGCTTCAATGTCTCTTTTTGTTGTGTTGAAAGCCTGGCCATCTATAGCACTTATTGAGAAAAACAGGCTTTCCAAAACTCCATTCGAGGTAATATAGTTGCTGATGCTTCTTCTAAGTAGCATAGATTCATTGATTTTCGAAGCTATATGAACTCTTGAATGGAGAACTCGAATTTGATGTCTCAAAATACACAAATAACTAATTTTTATTCCCAAATTAGTTGTGTGGATGCGGATAAGTCGTTTGCTACAGTAATGTCATTAATGCTCATATAGTTGACCCGTTCAGTCATATGTTGGAGAGTGGTGCCCGCCAATGGAGGTGACATAGACTTGGGGGTACATTAAACATACTTCTGGTCTAATGATCTGCTTTCTTTAAGATAGATGCTGCTCTGCAAACAATCTTGTCGTGATCAAGTTCTGATTTGTGTAGTATGACGGGATCTGGTCAAAACTGTTTGAGTCGCTGTCGAACTGTTGGAAATGTTGAGTTGCACGAATGGGGGGGTTGCGGTATCTCCCGCGGTTTTGGCCTCCTTTTCGGTATCGATGGATTCTTCGGCTATGTTTGCTTCTGGAATTTCCGAACTGGTGTATGGAACCATGGCGAATGAATCAGAGCACTAATAAATCAGATGAACAAATATTATACCTGCTCGACCCCCATGTAAGGTTTGATCAGTAAATCTTTTTGTCCTTTTTGATTGATTGTATATTACAACATAGATGCTGTCAAGCAGGATTTATAAGGCTGCTTTGATATGGGCTGACATATCTGTCTGATGTGACAGCATGTCGTGATAGGGGCCTACGTAACCGACTGGCGCTGACAGAGGGTGTTCATAGAATAATTGAATAAATAAATAAACCACGCTGGGGTCCTAATAAAGTTTCGATGAGGAATTAGATTCAGCGAACAGTGAAAATAGAAAGTGTGTTTCAATTTAACTGCTGAAGAACCGAAACGACGATGGAAGCATGTGGCCAGTTGATAGGTCAAAATGAGAATGACGTAGCAGGTTAGGAAGTGCATGAGTCTCAGAGAGCAGCCACTATTGTGAAATTATATAAAGGGCCCTCGATGCCCCTTTGGTGAGGGCTTAGTTCGGAATACAATAGATCAAGCCGCACGTACCCATGGAAAGAACATCTAGCCCGGCTGAAGGAGAAGACCGGCCTTTACGGATCGTTGTCTCAACAATCGTAAGCGTGTTCGTTGTGTGTGCCCTCTACACAACAGTGTCACTTGCAGGCATCAAGTCGGACCTTGATGTCATTGCTGATGCGAGCAGAACTGCTACTGTGGGATAATTCCCAGGCGTTGATACACCACGCAGCATTTCACTAATTAAGAGATCAGATATCAGCGTCTCTACCGATGATTTGGTTGAGCACCCGCACTTGAGCGGGCTGCTGACCCTGCCAATGGTGTACCCAAACAACAAAAATCTGTCTTTTCAAAGCATCAAAGTACTTCGCAAGCTTAGCACATGCCATTCTAGCCACTGATCTTAAAGATGCAGATATGACAGAATAACTGCAAGGGATAGCGCGAAGTTTAAACAAATCATTGACCTTCGTTGGCGTGGTAGCCTCGGTTATGTCTTTCAAAAGCTCTTCAATATAGAAGAAAGCGTTAAGAGCACCTGAACGAAATAAATGATTGCGACTTGTTGAAGATGCATGTGAAGTTAGAGAATGGTTCTAGTATGTGGCGCATTAAATTGATCTCCTGCCACTCTTTGTTTGAGAAAGCCAAATCAACAGCTTAACGCACAGTTTCTCCAAATGGTACTGAAGATCCCAATTCCCGTAACTGATTCTTAATCCTTTCACTTGCGTCACTATAGACTGACTTAAGGTAATCGCTTAATGGTTGTATAAAACGAAGAAACCATAATAACAGTTCGAACGTGGGGGGTCCATCTTGTAGCAACGCCACCAGGGGGGCATTGTGAATGCAATTTTACAACGTTGGCAGAATTCTTTCAACTTGCACCTGTAATAAACTGATAATCTGATTATGGACGCTACCTTGCGAACCTAATATAACATATCATTGAACTCCACATATTCGTTCAATAGTAGTCGGGAGCAAATGCAAAATATGAGATAGACAATGGAACCATGTATCTGCATCGAATAGAACGGAAAGTTCTTGCATAGCATCTTCATCTTTCTCAGTCCAATAATTTCTATATAGATTGTCCAGTTCAGTCATCATGTTGATGTTGTTTGATGCTCCGTCAGTCGTTATACCGGTGAGCTTTGATGTAATTTTATCTTCTTCAGGAACAGCAAAAATTGCCATAGCAATGTTCTGACCTGTGTGTTGAGAGCCAAACTCACAAAACGAAAGTAGGACTTCACGGTACGCAAAAGACTTATCGACAAACGTTCCTATCAAACTGATAAAGTGTTTCTTGCTTGGACTCTGCCAGAGGTCTGTCTGCAAATGAATAGAAACGAGTTGATCTGATAACAGAATTTGTTTGACTTCAGCCTCAGCAATAGCACCTCTCTCTCGAAGCTTAATGGACAATGTGGTAAGACTCTTAAATGGAAGAGAGATACCATTGACAAGATAAGTATTCTCAAAATCCTTGTTCTCAATCATTTGAATGGAATGGGATTATTTCCAAAAAGCGTCAATGATGATTTGGTGAATTTTGCCTTTCTTGAATCATCGTTAAATTTCTTCAAACTATCGACGATAATGTTCCTGGAGACCTTGCCAAGGAGCTCTTCACGAGTTGCAGATCCCTCGAGATCTTCCTTCCTGAGACAATGCTTTGTCAAAAGGTGCTTCCTCATATTGCTATTGGGTGTGTTTCTTTTATGATCAGTTGTCGAATACTTGCACTTTCCAATATTGCATCTTAATAGGTGGTAGAACTTTTCTTCACCATTCCTGTCCACGTAAGCAGTTATCAATGGTGTAATATCAAAGAAAGACCAAAACACAGAGGCTGACCTGTTACGCACGTGGTCCCGTCCCAAATTAGCATCATTCAAAGAGATTTACCATGCCACCTGGCGAGATCGTAACTGGATGGAACTCCACTTATGAGCTTCTCTTATGGTTTTTAAACATGAATCAACCGCTGATTGATCACTTGAAGATTATGTATGTCGACGCGAGCGAGACAATCCGTGGAAAGCTGAGAGTTTTGGGTCAACTGCACCATTTGGCGAGGTTTTACCCATGACATGGAGCTGATGTTCTCAACACAAGAGTGGCGAGAACTGGAGCTAATGAAGAAACTCATCGAGCCCTTCTACAACTTTACCTTAAAGTTCAACCAAACACAAGCTTCTCCTTCCGAAGCTCTGACCACATTCTTCTATTTCGAAGAATTCCTGAGAGATATGGGAGAGGCATCAACACCTAGTGCGGTCACTTTCTTCTTCGGTCGACAAGGAATCAAGGGCTACATGACGAAGTTATCACAAGAACTGAGAGATACTATTCATGCCAATGCTCGAAGCTCACGGAATATTTCGAAAGAGCTGATTTAATGGATTTCATGTATCATGCTGATGTGATGGACCCTAGGTTCAAAAACAGTGTGATTCTCAAAAATCTTGGTATTCATTCTACTGGAATAATCAGCCTCTGCAGCGAAAAGATCCTCCAGATTGATAGCTTACTCTCTAAAGGACGAGCTAAAGCTGAAAATGAAGTCCATCCGATCATACGAAGACACCAAAGTGACTTTGACAGAATTGTAATGAACTGTATCGCCGGCGATGACGAAACTCAAAGAGTAGGTACAGTTTGTTTTAACAGCATAGAAACCGAGTGGAATACTTACATGCAGTCTCCTAGATCACTAAACTCATCTGAATTTGAGACGCTCCCATTTTGGAGAATGGAATCTGAGAGATACCCAAAGTTGTCGAAAGTTGCTCGAGTTGTGTTCGCCTTTTCAGCAACAAGTACTTCATGCGAAAGATCCTTCAGTCATGCCAGAAACAGGATTGGATTTCGCAGACACAGGATATCTCCTTTGACCCTCCAGCGATTGGTGCGCTCTTCATACCGTCGTATGGCGTTAGAGAAAAAGGATATGCCTAAGACACTAAGTATGGATACTTCTGGTTCAGATGATGATTGGGATGACGAGAACACCTCATCAATATTCTTAAAGGCACTTGACTTGTAGTTGCAGGACTTACGCGCTGCTGCCCAAGATATTTAAAGCACGCCTGCTGCGGTATTTGCTATTCAGGATCGATTATTCAGAGCGGTGCTAGGAAAGATATTCACAGGTCCTTAGTCCCAGCTTATGTTTTTCCTTTATTGCAATGGCATGAACAAGGAAATGATATTAGTTCCTGCATTCAAGGTGGTTAATACAGTTATGAGAATAATATTATTGGATTTCTGCACTTCTCTTGGGGTACATGCAGTCGCCATAGACCTCATAGAGCACTCAGAATAGTAAAAAATCCCAAAAAGGAAATTATTCGAACAAATATTCGAATCGAATGTCGAATAGACTTTTTGTATTCGACCGGGTGCTTGATGTTATTCCCAAAGACTTGAATCTTTTAACAGTATACTCTAGCCTCTAGATGCCTGCCAAGACATCATAGAATAATACATCTGATTCAAATCATCGTATGGCTGTTATTTCTGCATAGCTGGCTCTCGTTGAAACGCAGAAATGTTCACATGACGCGTTCAAGACAGATTATTATGATCCACGGTGCAGCGCATGTACATGGTAGTGTGGTGCCATTGCAAAGAGCTTATAGGATATCCATTTGTACCATATACATTGCTTATAGATTCCCATTCTCACTCTATACATCATAAAAGGGCCAAAAAAGTAACTATTCGATCGAGTATTCGATTCGAATATCGAATAAGCGTAGGGGTTATTCGATCTCATCCCTACTCAATGATCTGTGAGTATTATTGGGCCTTTTTTTAATGGCAGTCCGCTGGGAACCTTGCCCAGGGGCCACTCTTACAAAGATTGTCTTTTATCTCACATAAATGCTCGCCGAAAGCTCCATGATCCTCAGAACGGATAAAATTCTCAACTTCTTGATTATCAATCGTAATGCACATCCTGATCTGGACCTGGCATCCGCTGAAGTTTTTGCGACATAATCATCATTAAATGAGGCTCGCAAATCACATTGATAGAAGAGAAAAGATCTCAGGACGCGCAGCCAACTTTGTAGAATCCTATCAAGTCGCTACAGATGAAGCTTGCTGTTTTAGCATTTCGAGTTAATATGTTTTTATCACGTAGTACGTATTATGTAGAACCGGTCACAGAAGTGCCGTGTAGTATGTAGTATACTAGTATGTACTTGTTGTTGAAGAATAAAGAGCCAAAACTAAAGAGCAATTTTAAAAATTTCAATTTTGTTGAAGAGGATGGAAAGACATTGTACATAGTTGCAGAGGTGAAGCCGGATCGGTTGTCTTTGGTTTATCAATGATTCAATATCACATAAGCATTTCCTTGGATCAGTATCAAGACCCACTTCCAAAAGAGAAAAGAAAGGCGTACGGGGTGAATCGTGATAGCTTCCGTTTTCACCTGGAATGATAGAATAGAAAGAATGCAATATTCTTATGTAAAAGACTGACATCATGTATGCCAGATTAGAGCGTTAATTTCACTTGTTCGAGGCTACAGGCTACAGGATTGATTTTTCTTGAGTCAAATGTAACATCACCACTTGTAAACTGATCCAGAAAGAGGTTACTTGTTAGTTGTACCCATTTAACTGGGATCCTATGATTGTAATAATGGAGAATAGTTACCCTTTAGTCTACAGTCTACAGAATGCCAATTTCAATTTCTTTTTCAAAACTCAGAGCCCTGAACCGAAGCAGTGAGCACATTGGAGATTTCAGAGTGGTGACAAAGATGGCAGATCCTGTTACCCCCCTGATATCGTCAATGATTTGATTTCGAGTTTCCTCGAACTGATCAAACATCTTTTTCGTTTTTCTCATTTGCCCCCCCCCAGCAAAGGTAGAAAGAACACCATCGAAATCTAATGTCCTACAAATTTGCCCTTGCGAAGTTTATCAAGTCTCCACAAGCGTTTGGTAGAGATCAAGTTTTCGCATACAACAATGACTATGTTGTTGTGCCAGATGGATTCCCCAAATCCACCTTCCATTACTTGTTATGTCCAAGAGACCCTAAAATCACTAACGAATCACCATTGTCCTTTGAAATTCTCCCATCTGGGATTGAGTTAATGGATAAAGTGAAGAAACATATTATCGAGGAGTTCAAAAAGAGATATGGTTATACCATTGATGAGTCATTCATTCAAGTTGGATGCCATGCTGCACCAAGTTTGGCTAACCTACATATCCATATCCTGACAAAGGATTTCCATAGCGTGAGGCTAAAAAATAAGCAGCATTACAACTCATTCAATACAGATTTCTTTGTTCCGTTGAATGAGTTACCACTATCTCGTAAGGATCGTCGACGAAATGAGTCTAAGATGGAGGATTTAAAAAAGGGTGACTTGGTTTGTGTCTATTGCCATGCAAGCTTCTCTAATAAGTTCAAGCAGTTTAAAGAACACTTAGAACAGGAGTTCGCTTCATTAATATCTTAGTGAGTTAACTATTTCAATCATTATCATTATATTAGGGGAAAACTCTAAGCAATTTTTTGTACTTCCTCAGGCATACGCATTGCTGCTAGATCAATCCTTGGCTTGTTCTGATCTGGTGTATTATTGGCGCGATCCACTGCTCTTGTAGTAGGTGCCGCCGGTGATCTTAGTGATGGACCATACCCATTAATTCCAGATGGGCTTTGAATATTTGGGCGTTGATGTTGTTGATATGAAGGTTGTGCAGAAGGTTGAACACGTGGTTTTGACAGTTTTTCACCTTTTATCCATAATTTCATCAGTTTGGCCTGTATATCATCTGATTTCAAAGTCTTTAGACTCTTGGAATGACCGTCGGAGCTCTTTGGCTGCTGTTGTGGCGACTGGAGTGAGGCACGCTTCACGGCATTGATTAATGGATTAACAAAACGACGAACATTCATAAACTCACGGGAAACTCTTTCAAACTCACGACGCACGTGTGGATTCATTGCATTATTCACCTGTGATATATCCAACAGAGAGTTTTCTCTCTGTAACCACAGCTTTTGTTGCGTTCTGGTTTCGATATTGGATCCCGATGACTTCAGGAATTGATTAAAATTTGAAGGCGTGCCGATCGGTGTTTCATTATTCACTGGATCAACCTTAAATGAAAGAGCAGAAGATGATGTTTCGCCCGAACTTCCCAATTTGGACAGCGGTGCTATCGTGAACTGTCTCAACGAGTTGGA
Source organism: Williopsis mrakii (assembly GCA_003706445.3). Lineage (NCBI taxonomy): Eukaryota > Fungi > Ascomycota > Saccharomycetes > Phaffomycetales > Wickerhamomycetaceae > Williopsis > Williopsis mrakii. Next base: position 128,712 of record PPLH03000022.1, read on the forward strand.
TGACTTGGAAATCGACTCCAATGGTAAAGTACCACTAATATGATCATTCGAATGGATGTAGTGTAGCCCGTTATTATTCTTATTCATCTCATCTCCAACAAGTGAGTTTTGGAATGGCTGGTCCCCAAAGGCTCTAACGACGCCTGTGGATTGCGAAAGGATCATATTCTGGTAGTACTGTGCAATCTCCTTTTCCGAAGGTTTCTTCTGCGTATGTGCCACGTTTTCCGTTGTTGTCTGGTTTAGCTGCTCCGAATCAATGAGGGACTTCTTAACAGATTTTGCCACTGGCGCATCATCTCTCAGCGGTGAACCCTGAGGAATATTCATATGGCTGAACTGCGGAGGTGCCTTATAACTTAGTACCGTTGGAGGCTCTTGTACCTCCTCTTGTACTTTGGTATCGTCATCACTAAACTGGTCTACTTCTTCCTCTGCGATATCAACTTCGTGATCTTCGTCACCGGAGGAATCTTGGGCATGATGCAAATCAATAACCACTTTCGACGACCTCGATACCTGCTGATGCGATTCGCTCCTTGTTAGCGGATGCAATGCCGTCAATTTTGTGAAACTCCGGTTCCGACGTCCCAGATTTGACTCCGTACTCCTTGATCTATCCAGCTTTGGCCTTGTTGGCAAGTCATCAGTGCTGGTTATTCGCCCCAATCTGTTCAAGTTGCGGCCATACGAAGCCGATCTCGAATGAGCAGGTTTGGCAGAGAACTGCTTAGTGGCCTTCTTGTCTTGGGTCTTTGGCATGATTATCTAAATCCCTACCCTTGTTGCTTTACTCTGACCCTTATCCTGCCTAGATGGGTCTGTCGCCAGTTGTCTACTAACAAACCGTAAGTGAAAGTAACCGCCGAGGGAGCGCCCTGGCGCAGAAGTACAGAAGAACGGTAGGCGCAGCATATTTCGGATTACGTCAGGGGAGTATTCAATCAGGTCGCGAATTCTGCCATAATCGAACGGGCAATTATGAATTGTGTCCGCACGCCTGTGGTAAACCCCCATAAGAGGCACAACATAAAGGCGAAGACATTAACTCCAATAGATTGCCTAATTGTAAGGTCACTTTTAGGCAAGGAGAGAATTGCAAACACACACAAATATATATATTATATTTTATATATATATATACGCAATGGACTTGTATCAAGTGTCAGACTTCTATTTGGATAGAATTGTCCAGATCCAGGATAGCAATGCCATCTCGATGGCGGAGTCATCGGCTATGCCAGGCTCCAGGATCAGAGTGCTGTTGTTGGATCAATATACCACCAGTGTGATTTCTTTGAGCGCTACACAATCAGAGCTTCTACAACATGATATCTACTTGATCAACAGAATTGATAATCAGAATAGGGATAAGATGAGACATTTGAGGTGTATTTGCTATCTAAAGCCGTGTGAGGAGTCTATCAATGCCTTGTTGGATGAACTGAGAAACCCAAAGTACTCATCATATGAACTGTATTTTAACAATACAGTAACGAAGACTCAATTGGAGAGATTGGCTGAGAGTGACGACCTTGAGGTTGTGACGAAAGTCGAAGAGCTGTTCCAAGATTATCTAACCATCGATAAGAGTCTGTTCTCCCTTGGATTGACGCCTCCAAAACATAGAATTTATGGTGACTCAATTGGGTCATGGCAAGGTCAGGCGTTCAACACGTCTACACAGGGTCTGGTATCTCTCCTGCTGTCATTAAAGACCAAGCCAATCATCAGATATGAAGCGAACAGTAAGATGGCTTCTAAGTTGGGGAAAGAGGTAATTTATAACATCGATAAGACCAATTCTGCGTTGTTTGACTTCAAATTGAGAGATACACCTCCTTTGCTGTTGATCTTGGATAGAAAGAATGATCCAATCACCCCACTATTGACCCCGTGGACGTTTCAATCAATGGTTCACGAACTCATTGGCATTGAAAACAACACTGTGGACTTGTCAAATTGCCCTGGTATAACTGAGGATTTGAAGAAAATTGTTCTGAGTTCTAAACAAGATAAGTTTTACGAAGAGTCTATGTTTCTCAATTTTGGTGACCTGAGCGATAAGATCAAAGACTATGTTTTTCAATACAGATCCAAGACTAAATCCTCAAAGGATATCAATTCAATTGAGGATATGAAAAAATTCATTGAAGAATTCCCAGAATTCAAGAAACTGTCGGGAAACGTCTCCAAACACATGACATTGGCGTCAGAGTTGGATAGAAGGATCAGTAAACTACGACTTTGGGAAGTCAGTGAGCTGGAACAGAATATGTCTTCGCATGATCAGCATAATACCGATTTGCAAGAGTTGGAGAAGTTATTGTTGAACAAGACCGAACCGAACACGAAACCGGCAGCTGCACTGTCAGACGATACCAAAGTGAGACTTGTCGCGCTATACGCCCTTCGCTATGAGTTAAATACGAACAACCAGACGAGCAGATTGAAGAATATTTTGAGAGATCAGGGTGTGTCATTATACAAGATCAACATTGTGGATCATCTATTGAGTCTAAGTGGTGCTCGCTCAAGACTTGACGATGAACAATCCATTTTTGATAAGGCGACATCTAACCTGATCTCTGGATTCAAGACAGTGCACTCCACCGATAACCTCTATATGCAACACATCCCTAGAGTTGAAAACGTCCTGAGCAAAGCCGCAAGAGGAAAGCTGAATGAGAAGCATTATCCAGTTTTATCACCATATAGCTCAGAGTATCAGCAGCTTGGTACCGAAAAGGCACAAGATATCATTGTTTTCTTCGTTGGTGGTGCTACCTATGAGGAGGCCAGGATTGTTCATTCTTTGAACGAAGTCAATAAAAGTGTAAGAATCATCATTGGAGGTACAACGATTCATAACACTCAGAGTTTCATGGATGAAATTGAGGAGGCCGGTTCTAGGTGGCCAAAGAGCACCCCAGGCGAAAGACTACATGCTAGAGTTAACTGAATATACAGCAAGAACGAATCCTAAGATTGAGAGGAGTGTAGCCGTGTTTACTTCACTTATCACCGAACTTACCAAATTTCTGCTCCCATACTAATAACTTTCTCGTGAGTCCATCCATTATTTCCAAGCTTCCATTATAATTCTCAAACATCTTCTCCACTGTTAATTTCATGGAGTCATCTTCAACGTATTTTGTCAGTTCGCTGTGATCTTTTTGTTCATTTGCGATGTCAATCTGTGTACGACCGATGAATTCCAGGATCGCAGCCACGCGTTTACGCATCTCATACACTGTTGTGCGTTGTTGTGGTAGACGTGGCTTTGTTGGTTTGTTGAAGTCAATCTCAACGTCTTTGTCCTTTTGCGAGGACCTCGAAGAAGGTTGTGTGCTTCTCTTAGTACGTTTTTGCTTCTTTTTCTGGGCGGAGTTTGTAGTATCATTCGATTCAGATTCATTGTCGCCAGACTCTTTCTTGAGTTTCTTCACACGAGAATCGCTAAATGGCTTATCGGTACTGCTCTCAGGATCGCCTTCGGGATCAGAGAGTCTCGTTATCTCACCTTCGTCCATCAGGTCTGTGTCATCCTTGGCTTTTCTTCTGCTTCTTCTCGAACCCTTCTCATCCTCGGTATTTTGTTCTGGCAGTGCATCTTTTTTACTCTCCTCCAGTACTCTCTGTATCATTGCCTCATAACGTGCATCCTCTCGCGAGTTGAGAGTAGCTCTTTCACGACTTCTCTTCTGCTTAGCATCCTCTTTTTCTTCATCGTGAACACGCTTGCTCTTTCTCTTATTAGAGGTATCTTTGGACTGCACTGGTAAGTACCTAGATATCTTCCCTTGTGGCCTTATAATAATGGAGTGCAGTTCAGGTTTACACTCCTCGCACCAATACTTCTCAGGGACGTTGTCCTTAATGGTGACACAATAACCGTGCTGCCATACCGAGCACTTTTCACACTGAATAAACAGACCATCAGCATCCGGTGGGTCCATTTGGCCACAGATACACCGTGTTTCAGCCTCCTCCTCTTCTTCTTCATCAAGGATATCATGCTGTTGGTCCTCGTCTATTGGGTCCTCGTCCTCGAAGTCGTCCACCTGCTGTCGTGGTTTCACAGTATCTAATCTTCGTGTGCTTCTCAATGCTGGCATCTTCTGTTTGTTTATACGCAAGTCCAATGTCAGGAATTTATGATGGCGACGAGGGATGGGGTTTAAACCTTTGTGTGTTTCCCTTTCCTTATTAAAAAGGCAAAGGACAGAACAGGATTAAGATGGAAACACTCCAATCCGGTAATTACTCTTCGTGGATATTATTGCATATCTGACTAGTGTTACCCGGCTTAGATTTCGCGAAATCTTCAAATGGTAACTTGGCCGTTGGCGGGCATAAACTAAGGCTGCAGCGGAGAAACCTATGAATTTCTTTTTTCTTCTTTCTTCCGACGTGCCTTACGTTGCTTGTCCCACCACATTCCCACAAGTTTGTCCTTCTTAACTGTTTTGTTGACAGCTGGCTGCTGTATGGCGGGCTCATTGGGAATTGGGCGAATTGCTCTATGAATGAACACCAGTGCCCTTATCTGTGGCTCCTTAGCCGTGCGTGATGTGGAAGATTGTGGCTTTTTATGAGATCGCAAAAGAGCCGCTCAATTGAGCCTCTCATACATGCAGGTTCTATGTTAGAGATTTGCATGTCTATGAGACCAGAAGAGACTTCGACGATCGGTAGTTACTTTTGTGTCCTGTCTGTGGGGGGGGGAAGAAAAAAATTCTGCATATCAACAAGTGCTACACCATCCCACCTTCCCGCACGGCGTCCAAAAGAGATAGCGCAATTTGACACTAATGGCTTCTTTAGAGAAACGTGAAAAAGGTGAATCCTATCAGTTGTCTGAGAGGGAGATCACGGTGGGTGATTCAACCCTATTCCACAGAATCAAACACTCTTTTGCTAGAAAAGAAGTTTCTATTCCAAAGGATATCGACCTGGATGCCTTGGACGAAACCACAAGGCGTAATGTGATCCTCGCTCATCAGCCATTAAAGACGTCTTTAAAGACTCGTCATCTTCAGATGATTGCCATTGGTGGTACTCTTGGTACTGGCCTCTTCATTGGCCTAGGATATTCACTTGCTCAAGGTCCTGGTGCGTGCTTAATTGGGTTCAGTATTGTCGGTATCGGTATCTACTGTGTCGTTCAAGCAGGTGCTGAGATGCTTATTGCTTACCCTGTCAACGGTTCTTTTGCCACGCATGTTACAAGATTCGTCGATCCAGCCATTGGATTCACCATTGCTTCCAACTATGCTCTTTCATGGCTCATCTCTTTCCCTTCAGAACTTATAGGTGCCAGCATGACAGTGTCTTATTGGAATTCCGAGATCAATCCGTGTGCTTGGATCGCTATCTTCTGGATCTTTATCGTGTCACTGAACTTGTTTGGCGTTAGAGCATACGGCGAGTCTGAGTTCTGGTTATCCATCATTAAAGTGATTGCCATTGTCGTATTCATCATCATTGGTATCGTACTGATCTGTGGTGGTGGCCCAAATTCTGCGGGTTACATTGGCGCTAGGTACTGGCATGACCCCGGTGCATTTGTTAAGCCTGTGCTAAAATCCATATGTTCCACTTTGATCTCTGCGGGCTTCTCCTTTGGTGGCTCTGAGCTAGCCATCCTGTCCGCTGAGACGGAGGCCAAATCTATCTCTCGTGCTACAAAGCAAGTTTTCTGGAGAATTTCTCTATTCTACATAACAACTATCGTTGTGATTTCTTGTCTGGTTCCTTACAATGACCCTCGATTGCTTGGTGGTAGCACCTCTGAAGATATCTCTGCCTCACCCTTTGTGATTGCCCTTTCCAACACTGGTTCTATGGGGACTAAGATCTCACAATTCATGAACGTTATAGTTCTGATCGCTGTGCTTTCTGTGTCTAACTCTTGTGTTTTTGCCTCCAGCCGTGTCATTCAAGCATTGGGCGCATCTGGCCAACTGCCAAAGATCTTTGCATACATTGACCATGAAGGCCGTCCATTGGTTGGAATTTTTGTTGCAGCTCTCATCGGTCTCTTGGGATTCCTCGTTGCCTCTGCTGATCAAGGCACAGTGTTTACTTGGCTATTCTCCTTGTGCTCTATTTCATCTTTCTTCACGTGGATGTCTATCTGTATTGCTCATATCCGTTTCAGATTGGCCCTAAAGAAACAAGGAAGATCCACAGAGGAGCTGGGTTATACTGCTACTATGGGCATATATGGTTCCATTCTGGGTGTTATTGTGATGGGTCTTGTAATCATTGGAGAAGTTTGGATTTCTATCTTCCCAATGGGATCACCGGCAGATGTTGAAACTTTCTTCCAAAACTGTCTTTCTATACCACTTATGATTGTCGTCTTTTTGACGTACAGACTGCTCACAGGCAAGTCTTTCAAAAGGCTCTGGACACCCCTAAACGAAATCGACTTGGATACCGGTAAGAGATACCCTGACGTTGATCTGCTGATCCAGGACAAGAAGTTAGATGCTCAGAGACTGAGGGCTAAGCCACTCTACTACAGGTTCTACAGATTCTTTTGTTAATGTTCTAATGATATATGTATTAATTCCCCCCCTCCGCCCTCTTTGAATATTAAAATCTATTAGAAAAAAAAAGTAGCCAAAAAATCGCATCTACTTTTGCTTCTTCACCTCCTTCTTCTCGGTCTTCAATCTCATTCTCTCCTCTCTCTCCAACTTGGCCTCCGGACCAGCCTCCGTATCCAAAGTGAAATCTAGCCATCTGAAAGAAGAAGCGTAATTACCAATGAAGTAATGGTGGTGTAAGTCATGGTGGTCAGCGCCAGCCCAGAATGGCAAAAAGTGGTGCAGAGACCATGGGAACTCATATCCGGAATGAGCATCAACGGCTTGGAACAATCTCAAAGTGATCCATAAGCACACAGTGAACAAGTGCAAATCCTTTGTGATACTAACCCAAACTATTGGGATACCCACCGTACCAAAGCCTAGCAGCGCAACCTCGATTGGATGGGCATACTCCGCAGCCAAGCCGAATGGAGCAGCATAACGGTGATGTTGCTTGTGAATATACTTGTAGAAGACACCGTGGTGGAGAGCCCTGTGGAAAGCGTAGTGCCATGCATCTTCCAACACAAAGAACACAGCCAAGTGTAAAGCAATAGAAGTAATTGGAGGAAATGGGACTTGATACTTGATACCAATCTTATCACAAATTGGATGGAAGAACCAAATTGGGAAGGCCTCAACAAGGAAATGAGAAGTGAGCACAGACTTCAAACATTCCCATTGTTCTTGGTTTGATGGCAATTTCGTTGGCTGGATCTTGTACTTTCTGAAGTATGGGATACAGTCAATAATGTACCACGGTAAACTACGACCAAAGTACATAATCTCGTGCAGACAGAAGAAAAGAAGACCAGTTGCCATGATGTCATTGCCCATGTACAAATAATACGCACCCCATAGCTTCTCCAACCAGTTAAGCTCAGGGACAGCGGAAAGATGGACAAAGTTCTCAGCGAACGAAGCGTTAGCCACCGCTTGGATTTGAGTGTTCAAAAGCACAGCACTAGGGATTGTCGTTAGTAGGAGATATCTCGTGAATCAAAAGGCATTAAGGGAAAGTGAAACTGACCTCATCCTGTCTCTTTACTTATGAAGTGAGCCCTGATATCTGGAGCTAACTGTTTTTCTTTGTGCTTTCTCACCTAAACGAGCTTGGTTTTCTTTCTCGCGCTCATTACATAATCAGACTTTGTTGGCATTTCTCGACTTCCCCGAATGGCAGAGCCAAAGAGAGAAGAAGCATACAAAATGAAAGGTGTTTGGGTGAATTTTTTTGTGTCAAACGGCAAGTTAAAGCTGGAAAAAGACAACTCTTGTTTATGGGGGTAGTGGTCGAAAATTGGAATATAGAAATTATGATATCTCGACAGAAGATAGCATCTGTATTCTAAGGGCTCTCCACAGAACCAATGTTGTTGTTGTTGACATCGGTGATATTGGCCATTTTGAAATCATATTTGGTCAGCATAGCGGTGCGGAGGTCTATACGTTTTCGAGACATAATGAGAAGACGAAAGATGCGCTCAAGATGGGAACACATCTCTATGTTTCACGCTCAGAATACAATTCATGGGCTGACGAACTTCATGATCAATGAATTTGATAAATTGCCACAGATTCATTTAGTGGATAGCCCTGGAAGAAACTCTTCCATGTCAAGAAAATAGGAGGGAGCATCATCAGGGCTGCAAAATCAAGATTCATGGAAAAACTGAGTATGAGATCATTTTCTCTGATCTGTAACTCTACAATCTATTGAATGTTTCCCTGTAGCCCATTGGAAGCTTTAAAGGGATTGATATCATGATGGCCGTTGTTGCTGAAAATGGCTTGAAGTTCTGAATCGAGACAGTTCCAATCAGCGACGAAAGAGCCGGTGAAGCTTTCAGACAAGTTTCTACTAAAACAAGATATAAAATTACTTTAGTTAAGTGTTACAAGATGGCCGGCAAGAACGGTAAGTGTGCTTGCTGTCAAAATTAGGATTCTCATGGGGCTTATAATTATATCCAAGTAAGTATCTAATTCAGCGCTGATATCAAGCAAAAAAAGTATTTGAATTCATCCCAGAGCATAGACTCGAACGGCGAGCGAAATGATGCCAGAAAAATGGCAGGTATGATGAGTTTTACTAAGATATGAGAGGTAAGAATGTGATGGGAAAATAGCAGCCTCTAAGAATATCGATGAAGAGAATCATGATAGCTGACAGCGCGGGGTATCCGCCTTGTTGCAACTTCAGTTGGCAGAAAACAAAGCTTTGTTCAACAGAAGCTGGTGGAAATTGTCTATTAGTTCTGATAATATATGCAATTCGCCATCCGAAAGTCTTCTTAGAAGAAATACCAGACGGCAAGATCTGCATCACAGATCTTCCCAATAATACAAAGACAGAGTATTGAGAAAACTAATACTTCCCCCTGATATTCGCAAATTTTCACAAGCAATCTTCATTGGTGGAATTTCTGGGGCAGAGATGGCTTTTCAGAATCACTGAACGGTATTGGACCCTTTGATAGTTTCAAGAAGAACCTGGGCTTTCGGTGAATTTTGAGAATGTCCCCCGCCAAGTGCTCTCCGATGAATGATTTGCTGATGTCTCATGTACATAAGTTCAAAGGTCCAGAAGTGAAGTTGATGTGGCTTAACGGCGTCCCACTGACTGTTGATTATTTCTTTCTGAAACTAAGGGACTGAATAGAGAGCGCAGACCGACATTTTCGCAAATTACTTCCCAACAGGGAATGATGGGTGACACATTACACGAATTTTGCCAGGGTTGTCTAGGTGATCAGGGCGTATTACCAAAGTCGGCAATTTTCGCGAAAGTTCTTTGTTTACAAAATTGAAAGAAACGTAAACAAACCATCACATAAAAATCAAAACCAAACATCTTACTTGAAACCAGAACGACAGGGCAAATCAAATAATGAACGATTCTCGCAATAAAGAGAACTGGACAACGGATAGGATTGAAGATAATAAGGTTAATCGTCGTGACTCTCTCGGGAGAGGAATTCTCAAGTATAGGAAGGATGACAACAATACTGTCGCTCTCCCGCTTAGAGACTCCAAGGTTGGTCGCCTGTCCCTGGGTGCTAAGGAAAGCTACAGAAGAAGAGTTTCATTTGCTCCAGAAGTTACGTTGCACAAAATTGATTTGATTCCTCACGTCAGTTCCCCTGAACGACGCCAACCGAGAAGAAGAGAGACGATAGCATTTGCTCCTCATACCCCTCGTGAACTCTCACCTCTTCCTCCTAGCAATATTGAACATGCCAAAGACTTCGAAGCCGAGGAGATTATCTTTGACAGCTCAGATGCTGAGATGGAGGATGATAGTCATGTCTACTCCTCCCCTAGAAGAGCGCTGCCTTTCAAGATCCATCAAGATGATGACCAAACGGCTGAGATGAACATTTCTAAACTTCCAGAAGAGGAAGAGGAAGATGACGATGAAGAGGAAGAGGAAGAGGAAGAGGAAGGCGAAAATACAATGGACTTAACGAAGCCCTTGGGTATCATCCAAGTGTCTTCATCAACAAATGGCCGTGCAACTTCAGCTCGAAGCTCTCCACGGACGTACCAGCAAATTGGATCTCAGCCATTTACCCAAGATTCCATTGATGTTCCATCCTCAAACAGGCCATTTGGTGCGATTACCTCCCTGTTCCTTGACGAGGATGAATCTGACGAGGCCGACATGGAACTCACTCAACCAATACCACGGCAACTGCCTCCAAAGATAACACCTGTTGTGGAACAGCACCCTGAGCCTCAGGAAGTGGTCGAATTATCGAAGGATATGGCTAAGGTATCAGAGGCTAATACCCTTGGAGAGAAATCAACGACTGAGACTCTGATCGAGACTTCAGTTGCTGAAACTTCGACAGTTGAAGAGACGATGGATCTCACTTCGATTGCTGAAGGCACCACTGATAAGATCACTCTACAGAACACGCTTCTGAACAGACAAGTCCTGATATCTCCGGAGGGGCAGCATTCCGCAGAGATGGATCAAACAAGAGCTTTCGCATCTATCATGTCACAAGTAGAACAAGGTGGTGATGCTACAATGGACGAGCCAAGAATGTTAGGTGCCACTCAACCACTGGATACTACACCGAAGGCTCACAGTTCCGCCTCTATGAATGTTGTGAGATCACGAACACCGAAGAAAAGGGCAAGTACCACCCCGTTGAAGGCTGCAAGATCCCACACTTCAGAGACGGGATCTCCAATGTCCTCAAAGAGAATTCGTTTGGATCAAAACGAAACGGCTGACCTAAGAGAGAGGATCAATTCACTCACACCAAGGAAAAAGGTTGTTCGAGCAGAGCCATTACAGAAACAAAACATGATTCCTTTCGAGCCCGTCTCTTCTGTCTTATCGTCCCAATCCCTTTCGCAGGAAGAACTCAAGTCTTCTTTCACTCCTCTCAGATCCACAAAGAACAGTTCAAGAACATCTATTCTGAACTCCGGTCATATCGAGTTTGGCCTTACAGAAAAAGTGCCATTGGCTCCATCTCATGAGAAATTCGAGGTTCGAGAAGAAGAAGAGCAATACCAACCAGTGTCACTTGAGCAATTCTTGAATGATCTCTCTATTGAGTTCTTCGATGATCTTAATGTCAATGAAGACTTTACTGCAGAGATCATGCCACTTTCTGACGCAAAATCTGCCAGTCCTCTTGACTTTACCATTGCCAAGAGCATAAAGATACCATGGCTTGAACTATACAGTTTCAGCTGTGACGAGCTCCAAAAGAATATGAATGGTTTAAAACATCTGTTTGATAATCTAAGTGAAGAGTTTTTGGAGGAAAATCCAAGAATGGTACGTGAGTACTATGAGACATCGAGCATTCTGCAGCAGAAGAAGTTCGGCGACCATCTGATTCAGATGAAGCAATATTCGGACCATCAAGCTGAGAAGGCATGGTATTCATGGCGCGAGAAGTTACTTGACGAGCTTCATTTCAGACTTGAGAAGAGCGTAGATGTATTAAAGGAAGATAACGACGTTGTGGAAAGCTCATTAGAAGACTTGGAGATCATAGAGCTTTCACTGAATGAGGAGAATAATCAATTGGAGAGGCAGATTGCAGAGTTGATCGAAAAGAAGAATCTGATTGAATCATCTGAAAGGGAATCTTTGATTCAGAGAAGAACAGAACTTTTGGGTGAGGTGCAAGGCTATATCGAACTCAAATCTCAAGCCGAGAGGATGGAGGTACAAGTCGAACAAGTTCAAGAAAGGATGATTGACACTACAGTGGTAGAACAAGAAGTTGAGACCAAGAAGGCCTATATTCAGAGACATACCCAGGATCCATTGCTGAGATTGGTTAAATTGACAGAATCTTTTCGCCAGCTTGAAAGTCTTACTGGCAGTGAATTTCACTCTCTGAACGGGACCAAAATCTTCATGTCCTTGAAGGAGCTAGACATTAAGACTGAGGTAGACTTTCTTTCACTGGAGAAGAAGGTCACACTCTCGAATGTGAACTCTGAAGTGGTGAAAAAATACTTGGAAAAGTACATCGCTGACTCGCAGTCATTGGAGCTTCCTCAGTTCTTACGGGGGTTCACCAAGCTTTGCAATAATCTTAAAAAGTTTGTGACGGATCTTGAACAGATTGATTTATTCTGGCCATGTACAGTCAAAATAAATGAGGGAGTGGATGTCAAAATCAAGATATTCAACAAGCCGCTAAGGTACAAGTGCGACTTAGAATTGAAGTTCAATGACATTTCGATGATGAATGACTGTGAACCGACATCGATAGTTGCCTCTCGGATCTATGGCCCCGCTGACTCAGAAGTGATACTGGATGGCTTCAAGTCAAAGAGAGCGAAGGGAACTTTCCTCCAAGGAATCAATGACATTACACTTATCCATAGATAGGACGCTTAAATTTTGAAGATGATTTACTTTGTTGTATCTGAAGATCTTTACAAGATGCGATATAGGGTAGGATCCCTCCATTTTGTATTATTATAAAATAGCATTGAACGAAAGACAGCACAAGCGATGGACAGAGGATATCTGTAACCATATTAGAATTGCAATAAAATTTTAAAGTTTTAATGACGCGTCTTTCTTTCAATTGTTTTCTCTTGTGAGAACATAAAAGAAAGTTTTCAAATAGTTCAGTCTCTCTCGACCTTTCTCCACAAACTTAGATCAAGTAGGCAATGAGAGCTGCGACACCAGCAGCGCCGGAGATACCTAAAGTGGCACCTGCGCCGGTAAAAGTGGAGATGACAGGGGTCTGAGGAGAGATTGTGTTATTGGCTATAGTGGTTGGGTTAGCTGGGGCTGTTGTCTGAGGACAGACGCTACCTGGGCAAGTAGAGGTAGTGATGGTTGTGGTACTCTCACCTTGCCTGGTGACTGGGAGAATAGTGCTGAGCAAGGTTGTTGTAGTGGTGGTCACGCTTGTGTTTTGAAGCTCCCTGGTGATTGGGAGGACAGTTGCGTGCGAAGAGGTGACGTTAGAAACTGGAGAGACTGATTGAACCTGCGTGGTTGGCTTCACTTGAGCAGTAGACTCAATCGTTGAAGTCTTACTGCGCACGCTCTTAGTAGAAGTGGATTGAATGGTAGAAGTCTTACTTGACTCAAGATGGGTAGTGGATGCCCTGCTAGTTGAGGTAGCCTCAAGAGTGCTGCTGCGAGACTCTGGCTTAGAGGATGTGCTGCGCACAGAAGTAGAGACGACCGTGGTAGTCTTAACAGATGAGCTCTCTTTAGAAGAAGATTTCTTGTGGTGGTCACCAGCAGCGACGATAGAGGCGAAAGCGGCAGCAGCGATGATTGGAGTAAATTTCATAGTGTCTGAGTACGAATTGGTTAGGGAAGGTGTGATAATGAGAGAGTTCGATGTTGCAGGAAACCATGGCCTTTATACAAATTCGGTGAAGGCGGATAATAACTGCTCCAGTGTTGCATAACAAGTTATTCTTCTCGGTTTTTGTAGATCAAACACCTCTTTTCATGGGGTCGCATTTTTGGTGGAGTCTAAAGAGCTAATGTTTTTTTCCCTCAAGAGACAGGTGAGACAGCCATTATTTCCTAATCTGATGGGACATGAGTGGAATTTGCTCATCTGGTTGGACGATAAAACAAAGGAGAGAGATGGCCAACTTTATAGGTGAGGATTAATATTTGCAAAATAATAGACGTATTTTTCTTGAAGTACGTTTGTAAAGCTACTTCTTTATCTCTCTCCTTTAGAATATGGATTCCAGAGTCCGAACTTTGAAAAGATGTCATAAAACACCCGAGCACCCAATCGTTAAGCAACCACTATGAGAACAAATGAAATGAGCAGCGGAGAGATCCGCAGCTGCAGCTTCTTCAAAGCAGTTTACAGCTGAATATTAGACACCAAAAGTTTTTGTTATACTTCTCGGAGGGGTTCGGAATGGCTGTTAGCTATCTCTATTTATTAAACACTCCATATCAGGTTGACATTTCTTCCATAGCCCTTGCCTGGACCTTATCCTCTATCTGCCTAGCTATTGGTTCAAAAGCTTGCTTCATGCTGGTGCTTTGATACTGCTGTATTATATTTTGAGATTCGACACATCCAACGAAGGATGGATCAATAGGCAGTTGTCCCAATAAAGTCAACCCTAGATCTTCACAAAGCTTAGCACCACCTCCAGAATTGAACACATCTGTGCATTCGTCACAATGCGGGCACTTGAATCCACTCATATTTTCAATAACACCGATTATATTGAATTGCACTTTATGACAAAAGTTGATCTCCTTCTTCACATCATTAATGGCAACCATCTGAGGTGTTGTCACTATGACACAACCATCAACCTCACGTAACTCTTCAGCAAGCGCAATATGCTCATCACCGGTTCCCGGTGGAGTATCGATGATCAAGTAGTCCAGATACCCCCAATGTGTATCTCTCAAGAACTGTTGTACCATACCGGTCTTCTTTGCTCCCCTCCATACGATGGAGTTACCACGATCACTCAAAAGGAACCCGATACTCATGAGCTGTAATGTTGGTGATGCACGCACCGGTAGCCAACCTTGTTGTCCTTGTAGAACCTTGTGAGATTCTACACCGAACATTCTTGGTAAAGAAGGCCCAGTTATATCGAGATCGAGGACACCGACTTGGGCATTTTGAGAGAGTTGAAGGGCAAGCTGGAGCGTCACAGATGACTTACCAACTCCACCTTTACCTGAAAGCACGACAATTGTCTTCATCGGACAGCGTTTTTTTTTCACTTTATTAATCCTTTATTATTCCTTTGCGGATGTTTATGGTTTGGTTTTGCGATGTTTCGCCACTACAAAACGAGGAGAACAACGAAGAAAATGGGCAAACAGTCGAATCAGAGAAAGGTAAAACCGATTGATGTGACAAGTCTTCCTACCTCGCTGTTCTACAGCGAACCTTCGTTTGCCACTGTGGACATCATTCATCCCCAAATTATGGTGATTGAAAACTTCTACTCCAAGCAGTTCATCAAGCAACTACGTACCGCTCTGAGCTCTCTGGAGTTGGAGACTACACCGCCCCCAAAGTCCAAGTTGTACGCTGCTCGCGTCAATGATCGTATATGCTTGGAGGATACAGTGGCAGCGAAGAACTGGTGGAAACACCTCCATTCTATTGTTGGGGATATGCCCCAGTTCGCCGGTGCCAAAGGGCTTAACTCCAACATTAGAATCTACAGATACACAGAGGGCCAGTTCTTCGGTGCCCATATCGACGAGTCCGTGTGGACAGACGGTGGAAGAACCAGATGGACTGTCTTGCTGTATCTGACAGGCAAGTCTGAGGGACTACGAGGTGGTGAAACTGTGTTTTACGATGAGGCACAAGTGATAAGCGTCACCCCGAGGGCTGGTATGGTTTGTCTGCACAAGCATGGTGGCGACTGCTTGGAGCATGAGGCTTTGGAGGTAGTTGGCGGTGAGAAGTGGGTTGTGCGTAGTGATATAGTGTTTTAATGAGCTGTTAAGCAGCCTTTATGTAGTTTGTGCGGCTTGATGTTCTGATGTTCTGATCTTTATCGTAGGCCGAGGGTTGGCTTTCTCGGGCGGAGAAGAGGAGATGATTGTTTATTCCTCCATTTAGACCAACCAAGAGAACGAACAGAACAAGTAGAACAAACAGAACAAGAATAACGAGGAAGGGAAAAGGGAAAAAGAAAAAAAATGCTCATAGCTACGCCCCGTGTCACACAGCTTGACGCCCAGCTCCTCGACGATGAGCTCATCTCTCATCTCTCGAACCAGATCACAGACCATAAGGATGAAATGACGGTGCTGTTGAAGCTACTTCTCTATAAGCTAACCATTGGCAACAACAGCCAAAGCTATGGTATGTTCCTCATGAACCTGAGGTACAAGAACCTCCATACTTGGAAAAAGCACGCCTATGTGTTGTGGTTGGTGTTGAACAAGTATTTGGGAGAGAAGCTGAGCTCAATGATGTACGATGGAGACTCGGCATATTCAAGATGGTACAAAATGCTAGAAAGGGGGTATACGTTACTTGACTCATTGAATTTCTTGGTCTTCCTTGTGAGGGGATCTTATCCTAATTTAATGATGCGTTTATTGCGCATCAAGATGTCTTACAATTCGCTAGAACTCGCTACTCAGAAGGGCAATGTGTCTTACGAATTCCAGAACAGACAGCTTATCTGGAACACCTTCTTGGAATTCATTCTGTTCATCCTGCCAATCTTGCAGAACTCACAAGTGAACACCATATTTTCCAAGTTGTTGACTAAACCACCACAATTGAAGGATTCTTTGGATTTCAAGCATTTGAAGGAACGTGAATGTGCGATATGTTTTGAAGCTAGTGGAGAGAAGCAAAGAATCGTTTCCCCTGTGGAGGCAAGCTGTGGATGTAAATACTGCTATGTCTGTCTAGTGACCAAATTGGAGCAGGCAACT
The DNA here is from genome assembly GCA_003706445.3 of Williopsis mrakii. Classification (NCBI taxonomy): domain Eukaryota; kingdom Fungi; phylum Ascomycota; class Saccharomycetes; order Phaffomycetales; family Wickerhamomycetaceae; genus Williopsis; species Williopsis mrakii. The sequence goes on from PPLH03000022.1 coordinate 145,224, forward strand.
GGAGCAAGTGAGAAATGGAAATGCCTGAGATGTGGTGAGCCAGTACGGTATGGTATTCCATACGTGGATATAGATGAGAATGCTATTAATTGTGTACTGGAGGATGATGATGTTGTGGAGAGCGTGACTCAGGAATCAGAACAGGAGTTTGATGAGGATTTTAGTGAAGAGGAGAAGAACTACGAGGAGGATTATGATGAAATCAACGACCTGGATGTCGACCATGATCTTGAAGAAGAGATGGAGGAACTTGAGGAGGAGATGGATGAGTATGAGCTATGACACTGAAATAAAATATGACATCGCTTAATTCTATCCTAGGCTTTGGATCAGAGTAGTGTTTTCTTATTTCCCCATATGGATACTTATTGTCTACCCTGACTTTGAGATATTTGTTTTGAATTCTCTTATTGAATTTCACCAGAGATCACCTTCAAAATGGTGATAGGTCATTTACAGAAAGGTCTAGATGAGTCCAGTTACGATAGAGAGTTTCATAGAAAGTTAAATGGAGAAAGACGAGGGAAAAAGCAGGCTTGAAGAAGACATCTTAAGTCCAACGTGTCTGATCGTCTCCTTTGAGGGCTGATCCACGTTGGAGATATTGGTGTCAACTAAGTGGATCCCATAACAAGAACTCGAAGTTGAGCCATTGACGTCCAGTTAAGCTCCTGCAACGAATTCGTGAGATTGGATTCGAATCCTTTTAAAATTAATGTGTATGACTTCTTGTCTAAATGTCGGCTGTCGACCCAGGATATATTCCTATTTCTAGGCGTTGCTTTCAGCTTTGTTCCTAGTTGAATGTACATATTTTGATAATGAGACCTTGATATAGGACTGTTCACCATAATTTGATTATATTTCTAAGATATACAGTCAATTCTTAATGGTTGTCAAAAGAACTCATACGCTGTTTTTTCTCATTCCTCACCAGGTGGACGGAACTTCAAAGCTTGTCCTTCGATAAAGATCTGATCCAAGACATCCTCAAATTGACCAGAGGCCTGTAGTTCAAGATACCTTTTATAGATCATCAATGCAGTATGTGCATCTTCAATAGAGTCATGGTTCCCCTGTTGAACTTTAGCATCCAGTAAAATGTAGGCCAGGAATCGCAACGACAAGATTCTTTGACCCTTATGGAAGAAGACTGCAGTATCACGAACCTGTTCCTTAGGAACACAGATATTGATGGTTCTGAAATCCATTGTCAATCCATGACCAACAAAGACACATCCAAGATTGAGTAGAAGCCATAGCTTTCTATACACCGTTTGGCGGGTGACTAATGACTTACTACTTGTGGATGGATCCAAGTCACCTTGCTCAATGCCACTGTACGAGGTCAAATAGTCATGAATTCCATCGATCACGACAACGTAGTCGTCGATGAATGGAACACCGAACTTCTCACCATCATCGCCTCTCAGTACAGAGACGCGAGCCAATGCCGACTTCTTTGGTTTCAACAATGACCTTACACCGTTGTTTCTGATTTCAAATTGTTCAGCCTCCAGTGTAACAAACTCAGCGTCAATTGCAATTAGTGTACCAGGTTTTGGGGCTTCCTCTTTTGTCAAAAGCTCATATTCAATTCTCCTGGTCTCTCTGGTACCAGCTGCAAAATGATCACGGAATAAAATCTCATTATTCAAATTTATCTTCCACGCATCATATTGGAAAGGTACAGGACTCTGAGGGACTCTTCTGTAGACTACAGTTAATGGAGTCTTCCACCAGTAAGACATATTGAATACCTCAGCTTCAGGTATCGGCATCACCAGGAAGTCATTGAAGAGATACCAGCTCTTCACGCCAGTTGAATTGTCAGGAATCTGAGCAAATGTAACCAAATGACAGTCATTGTCAGTCTCGCCAGCGATCTCACAGACAAATCCAACAGCATTATACTCCTTATAATACTTACTCTCATAAGGTCTCGGTGGGGTATCTATCAGGTTGAAGCCTCGCTCGTTACATGCAGCATAAAAGGCTGGTTTGAACCAGTCCTTATTTGTTCTAATCATTTTCTTGTCCTCAATTGCAAGGTTAATATTGCACGACAGAACTGGAGGAAGAGATGTGACGGTAAAGCTTGTCTCCTCAATATCTTGGAATCCATTATTCACAACCGATTGACGGGAAAGCCTATTCATCGACAATCTGATGAGTTTCACGATGGAAGGATTCTTAGCCAATTCTCTTGCTGCTTCTGGATGAATGTCAACCGGTGATGTCACTTCCAGACATTGGATATGAGCTTGTTGAACACTGGCTTCATGAGAATAGTAGTACCTCTTCGCTCTTTCTGCAGATATACCAACTATCTGTGGGAATACATTGAAATTCTGTGACCGAATATTTTCAGCCTGTTCGTCCATGGCAAGTTTCTGCAATAGAAATGAATTAAATCTCTTAAGGCGTTCTGCCAATCCAGCGGGATTTGTATGTGTTGTGCCACTGTCAGTTGTAAGCAGCTCAAGGCGAGCAGCATCCTCGTTTGCTGATAGCGTATGCTGGAAATTTGTTGGACGATAGTGCTTCCCATCAGCTTTGACAAGCATATCATATAGATAACCCAATTCCGTTAACAAGGAATCTTGCTCCAAGTTCTCAACCGCCAAGTTACCAATAATAAAGTTGAACACTTCTGGCACAAATCTGTACAGCTGAAGCAGGGAGTTTGTATATGAGTTATCAACATGACTCTCCAATCCTGAAAACTTGGTCTTGTTATAGAAGTCGAAGTCGAAATCGTCGATTCCGAATTTGCTGTAGAGGATCTCCATCTTCTTGAATGCATTAGGTATACTGTTTGATGAAGCTGTCTTGTATTCAAATATATCTTCTGATTCTTTGTCATTTCTTCCTTTTACAGGCGAATTAATATTCTTAGAACTCAAGAATTTCCGTGATGGATCGTTCAGGTGAGACACTGAGATATATGGCTTGACTAAATTCCTGTAACCATACTTGTCTTTATCATAAGGAGCAACCATAAGGCCGTCAATGATATTAGCTGATTGAATCAGTGATTGGTCGATACATTTAGGGATCTTGCCGGCACTCTTGAAGATAATCTGTGGGGGCCATGCTGAAAGTAAAGTCTCTTTGTAGAAAGGCATACCAATCGAATTCAAGGGAAAGTTGTCATTATCTATCTGGATCGGTCTATGTGATGTCTTTGGGTCGGGATGCTCAATTGGCACTCTGCTCGACATCGTGGAGTGTTCAGGATCAAGACAACAGAGATGCAACATTGACACATTGTCCAACATGCATAAATAGTCTCCAGTGGACGCAATTTCAAAATATCTGAGCACTTGTGAGTCCACTGTAAATAGCGTTGGTATAGAAGGACTGAAAATATCCACGGCATGCACCAAGCCTTTTGTAGACGCAATCAATGCTACACTGGGGAGCTTTGGATGAAGCCGGACATACGCTGCTCCATCAGGAAATGCGACTGGGTTTAGCGGACTCTGCGATCGAAGATCATAAACTGTAAGCCAAAGATCATACCTCTGGTTCCCATGACGGGCGGTAATTCCACATGCTACCAATGTCTGATCTTTCAGGTCGATATCCGAGAGCGTGGTGCAATTCATCTGAAACCTCGCTATGATCTTCTCAGACTTGAGCTCTAGAACGTCAATTGAGGCATCGCTGTTTCCTATCGCAACATATCTCGTGCCCGAAACCATCAACTTGACTTTCTTATCGTGTGGTATTACATCGGTGACCTGAGCCTTGGTCACATCAAATTTCACCAATCCGGCTTTCGTAGCTATCAAGAGTTCATTCGTACCGATCAGGACCATCGTGATAATATCCTCAATTTCCCTGTGTGTTGATGATTCAATGTGGTACACCATAATTCCTCGCCTATTCGTAAGCCTCAGCGCGTCACCGTCTGTGGAGAGAATACCCTTTGGATGCGAGATGATGTGTTTCACAGCACCACAATGAGCGGGAAAACGAGTATATGGAATGAGTTGGGCATCTTCAAAAGAGCCAATTGAACCACTGGTATCACCGACCCACACCAAATCGCTCTGGTCGTCGAACACTGAGCACGTCGCTACTGGCGCTTCTTTCTTTGGGTCCTTCGGTAGCCGTATAGCTAGCGTTCTACTGATCTTTTGGTGCTGTTAGTACTTCGGATTGTTATATTACTGAATCTATAAACTCAGCAACTCACTTCTCGCCACCCTTCCATTGCCGCTATGTCGTTGAATTGTGTTGTTCGTCTCAATTTCACTGTTGATGTTTTGGTTTTCTTCCAATTCTCCCAGAGATTTTACCCCCCCGTTGCTCTGGTTATCATCAGATGCCGCGTCAGACGAGTTCGCGAATCAGATGTTGCTCTTACCGTATTTGGAAAGTTTTGGTGAAAAGTTCAACAACTAACAAAAAGAACAGAATTTTATATTAATAGAGACAAGAAGACTCTTCACATCCACAATGAGCTCTTTTTTTAGAACCCTCACGACTTTTGCTTCTCGCACACAATCCGCATCCTTGCTTTCAGGACATGTTTTTGGTCCAACATTCGGTCTCATACAGCCAGCATTGACCCGTGGATTCAAAGTGAGAACATCTGTGAAGAAGCTTTGTAATGACTGCTACGTTGTGAGAAGAAAAGGTAAAGTCTATGTGTATTGTAAGACCAACAAGAAACACAAACAGCGTCAAGGTTGAAATGATCTGATATGATATATGCTATGATATGATATGATATAGGCGTGAAGAAGGTTCTTCTTTGTACATATGAAAGAGAGAGGTGAATAGATGATTTTATGCTTACACATTTGTATTCAAACTCGAACGCTGGTTATTTCACCTCCCATAATGAAAGGCCGATACCACCGATCAACAGATAGTCCCTCCCATCAATAGTGATGCTATCAGATGAACCAGTATCAGCAACAGTAGTGTAGTGATGATCCAATTGCGTCAACTTCCCACCAGCAACACTCCATAGTCTGGTCACCTGATCAACGGAAATCACCGCTATTCTATCACCTGAGACCTTGGAAATGGCGGTGATCGTAGATGATGCAGCAGAAGGTTCAAAGGCGACAACTTTTGACTCAATCTCATCAGCAACATAAAACCTCACCAGACCTAACCCATTGTCATCACCACCAGTGGCAACAAGGAACCCATTCTCCGTATTGAACACTTGTAAATCCTTAATACCATTCTGATGCACTTGGATTATATTGGACCACGCCGGTAACTGCCTCGATCCATCCAGTTCTTGGAACTGCAAAGAGCCGTCGATGATTGGAAACTGGATCTCCTCTGTCACATTAAATACGGTCAAGTGACCATCGGTAGCACCAGTCAAGATCAGCACCTTATTTTGATGGATCAAGATCTTTATATCCCAAAGACAGCAAGTCTTATAGCGACCAGACAACAGGGGAATGAATTCGGAAGCGGAAAAGTCGAAGTAGAATAACTTGATGGTGGAGTCTGAGTAAACGTTAGCCAAAACGACACCAACAGCTTGATTGTCCTGGTATACAAATTGATGGTGGAAGTCCATGATCCTCAAGTCTGGGTTGGAAGAAGATGGTGCTAACGTACCAATATTAGAGATCAACGGATATTCGAACCCTTCATCGATCTTCCAAAGAAAGAACTCCTCCCTAGCAGAACTCGAAGCCACAAGAAGCTCATTCAAGAACTTGACCTTCTGCAAGCCCGATGTATGTTTTCTCACAGTCCAATAGTTTTTGATGTCACCGGTGTCTTTATCAATGGTGCTCAGCTTCATGGTGGTATCTTCAGCGCCAGTGATATGTAGCAACTTACGACAACCATCTCTGATAGTGATATCTCTGATTTCTCTGCCATGTGTACCTTCACTCAGATTCACTGACACAGGAGAATTTGGAACAGAACGCATATACAGTGTACCATCTCGGACATAGATGAATTTGTAGCCTTGATCATCGTAGAACAACTTCCAGATACGATGGGCCCCACCACAGTTCTCATAGGCAATCTCAAAATCACGTGACTCGTTATAGATATAGAACCAACTTGACTTGAAGCCGTAAACTATCAATTCCGAATTGATATGCAATGATCCTTCGAGGAAACCCTTTCTGATGTTGTTGTTGTGCACAAATTCGTGCTCGTTTTCCAGTTTGTTGTATCTCATGTATAAGTAGAGACCATCTCTGTTTGTGATGGCCAGTAGGACCTGATCATCTGTCTCTTCAAGTTTCTTCATTGAGGTGACCGTGTCACTGATAGAAATTTTCTTGATCAGCTTCAATTCTTCCCCTATCTCGAGGTCATACACACCCAATGAGCTGAGACGGAAGCCCATGAATACCAAGTTGTTGGTCACTTCGAAACAAGTGGTCACAAAAGTTGGAGCCTTTGTCAGCTCAATGGTCTTTCTCACTATTAGATCAGATTGCAATTGATAGAGGGTGAGTTTATCTTGCTTGTTTGGTGATTCGATCAATAGATATAAGTTCTCACCATCCACAGTCGATAAGGCATTAATGACCTTGGAAACATCAGTATATGTCCTTAGCTCATTTATAACCGTGCCATCTTGGTCAAACTTCAATAGTAGGGTATTACCATTACTGCTGGTGAAAGTGATAATATCTTGTTCTGTGAAACCATTAGTTAATGTTAAGTTGTTGAACTCAGATTCAGTTCTCAAGAAGGTCCAAGAACTGTTCTTGTATATAAAGATACTACCAAATGAGGTTATAAGTACAAGACCACAAGCCAACTTCCAGAAACCCTTGACAATCTCATTCTTTTGGATAGTGTATTCAATCCCTGATTGTGAGACGATCTCATCAAGAGTAAACTTCTCAGTTTCATCCTCAATTTTATCCTCATTGATGTCAATTAGTCTAATACGACCATCATTACCTCCAGTGGCTGCAAATGTACCATCTTTGTTTACATCGAGCCCCCAGATGTGTCTGCCGCTATGCAATTCGTAAGTATGATTAGGAAAGAGTTGAACATCTTCCGTGATCTTCCACGTTCTCGCAGTCAAATCTTCAGAGACACTAACCACTCCTTCATCACCGATGAACTTCAAATTCCAGATTCTAGCCGTATGTCCCCAAGCTGTAGCTTTTAAATCACCAGTCTTGAAATCCCAGAGCTTAATAGAACGATCATCGGAGCATGACACAATGTATTTGTCATTTGCGCTAGTCTTGACATTGAAGATAGATCCTTCGTGACCTTTAAGTGTGTGGATGATCTCTTCTTTGTACAAATCCCATATTATAACACCACCCATCACAGTACCTGCATTGATGTAGACGTCGTACCTTGAAGTGACCTTAATGGAACCAGAATAGAGGATTGACTTCTCGCCAAACACAGATTTCTCCCACTGAAGTGTCTTCGAGTATGTGTCAATGCTGAGGATCACGTTATGCGCAGTCAAGAGGAAGAGTTCCCAACCTTTATAGCAAAACTCACCAGCGATGATCCAATCGTTGATCATCTGTTCATGGCTGAGGAGATCGCCACCCTCCATTACCTGGGCCAAAGATAAGATACTGAAAGAGCGAGCACCGTAAAAAGCAATGGTCTCTCTTTGGAAGGCAATACCATGAATCTTATTACGCTTGAAGATCTTTCGTGACGCAAGCACATCACCGGTCTTATAGTTATAGACTTTTACTAACGGACCGCGACCGACCAGAAGCAGGTCATCTCCAAAGAACTTTATCGCCACTGAAGGGCCATGATGTTCAATAGGGCACAGTTTATCTCTCATGATATTGTTAAAGCTATCTCTCAACAAAATAATTAGTCCCATCGCTTTCAACGCTTGAGAGTACGGAAAGTGAAAAATTTCTGCTGTGGCCCTTACCAATATTATCGCGAACTCGTTTTGCGTTCTGCTTTTTTGTTTGAACTTTTCCGCAAAGAGAAGAGAAATTTGCGGCTTTGATAGGGAAAAGAAGAAAGAGAGAAACAGAAGGGACTTGTTTTTTCCATTACTTCACATAACTGTTTCACCAATCAGATGAGCCTATCGTTCTCGTGGGGGTTTTCGCCCAAGCTTGCAGAGCCTAAGAATGAAGTGTCCCCTGTTAAGGAGCAACCAATACACAACATGATCGCCACCCAGAAGCACAAGAGACGGTTCCAGGAGGACGATGAGACGACGTTCTCGCCTTCCCAGCGTCGTAGTGGTCTGAAGAGGGATAGGTTCCGTGTTATGAAGAAAGAACTGCCCAATAAGAAGACTAGGCCAGCTATTCAGAGGATCATGGGTCAACAACTCCCGACTCAGCGTATAGTCGAGGTGATGAACAGATCTCAGTTGGAAAGTTTGTTGAATAATTTGGTGAATTTGCACCCCGAATTGACAGACGATATCTATAGATGTGCACCAAAACCATCTGTTGGTGGAGCTATTAACATTTTGACCCAGAAGATTGAAGGTATCATCAGTGCTCTCCCTTATAAAGTTGACCAATCATCCGAATACTCCTATCTACGGGTGAAGCCATTGATCGAAGACTTCCTCAGTGCGCTTAGTGACTACACCCTGGGCTTTTTACCACCTGTGGAGTCTCAGCCTGCTGTCTCGTTGGAATTCTTGGATGAGGCCACCACTCTTTTGCATAAGTTGCCGAACTTTAACAAACTTTCAAACAATTATTTCAAGAACATTGCATATGAGCAACTCTCCCATACCTGGTGTATGTGTCTTAAAGAGTTCATCACGAATTCCAACTCTGGGCTGTTGGTGTTGATCAACAACAATTGGGAGGCTAAGTTAAAGCGTCATAATGAATTGTCTGAGGGAAAGTTGGCTGATGTGTTAGAGATGTTCAAAGAAGAGATGAGCTGGCTTGATGAGGAGGATGAACTGAGTCCTACGAAGATTGCTAATCTTCGGAACTTTAGCGCACATAATAGTCCTTGTGGTTTGAAGACAGGTCTTTTAGGGTTAGACCATCTATGAGTCGATACATTTGAATCCATAAATATTGCTGAGTTGTCACTTAGTAGGATATTGATGCTATTTTTTCTTCGTGAGTAGTGGTATCTATGTAAATTTTCTTAACGATTCATCGAGGCTTAGGCCACCACTTTGTATTACTAGACCATGGACACTCATAGACTCCTGTGACTGTACTAGACTCAGGGAGGATGAGGTTTTTGGGAGCGGGATCGGCCTTAGCTTTCGGGTTTTGTATTTGTTGATGGTCGCTTCTATAGATTGGAGATGATCATGATCTTCCAAGGATGGTGTAGACTGTCTTGAAGTTAGATTTCCTGAATCAGGAATTTGTTCACAGGACTGGATTCGACTATCTCTACCAACTGTGCTGGATTCAGATAGGTCGTTCTGTTGTATTGAGGTAGAATCAGAAATTTGGCTCTTATTGTAGAGTATATGATCCCCCTGGCTAATACCACAATCATCTTCCAGAGTTCCATCCTCGTTTTCTTCTTTTTCTGCACCATTCCTTAATAGATCATCGTTCTCCTTCTGGAGTTTCTCAAGCCGTTCTTCTTGTTGTCCCCCTTGCTGTTCTCCTCGGTATTGTTCTTGGTATCGGTATTCTTCCTTGTCTTCTAGGTTCTCCCTGCTCTCATCAACTGAACGCTTTCCATTGTAAGCCTGATTAAAATCATATTCTGGGGTTTTCTCTGGTCGCAAATCTTGCAATTCCCGTTCTTCATGTTGTTTTAGTTTTTGTTCCTCTTCAGCGCCATCTTGTTGGTTGTGTAGTTGCGTTCCTTCCTCTCCATTGCCAAAATCTTCTGTAGCATTCCACTCATACGTATCTTCCATATTAGCACTTTCTTCGTGAGTCCTGTCCACGCTCTGATACTGTAGACGGCTGATTTTTTGTTGATCATCATCTTCCTGTTCGTCATCAGCAAACTCTGCCTGGCTTTGATCAAATCTGTCTTGCTGTAGTAGATGGTTGAAGGCAGAACCACGATCTTCAATATTATTATCAAGACTGCTTTCATCACATGTTTCATGTCCAGAGGCTTCATCCGGAGTATCCAAGGTCAATCCGTGTATGTCTGTCACGGTGCTCTGTTCATCCAGTGAATCCACAACTTCATATCCTTCTTGCCCCAATGCCCTCTTAAGCATTGGCCAACGCTCACCATCAATATTGTTGGTACCTATAAGTTCCATTATACCGATCAACTTGCCCATAACTTGCTCACTCAGTTCTTTAACCTCATGAGATAGCGATTCATCAACGCCAGCCTTCAGGGACTTGCTGGCCTCGTCAACATAGCGCACGCTTGCTTTCAATCTTTTCTGTAGCCTTTCATGGGATCTGACAACAATGTTCTGGAATTGAAGTGTTGAAGCCAGTTGTGCATCCAGATCCGTTCTGTATTTTGCTGTCACTTGTGATAGCGAAGACTGCATCTGCGCCGTTTCTTCTGGCAGCTTCTTTAGGATACTGCACAGAAGAGTTTCTTCCAGTGATGGTAATTGTGACATTGCCATGTGATAGATAATACACTCAGTTCTTACAACTTTCCTTCCCCACCCTGTTGCATGGGCACCTAGTTGTTTTACGTTCGGCCTCTCGCTTCCCGCTAAACTTCAACACTTTTTAAGGGCCCAAAATAGACAACTTTCAATAATAAAAACTGAAACAACGTGAGCAACCAAAGGGTCAGCAAACAACAAACAGAAAAGAAAAAGAATCCTAATGCCACCAAAGATCCTATCGAAGGATGCGTCTTACGTGACCCCTCTTGAACAACTTCAACACAAGCCAGCAGCCAAACGTATTAGAGTTGCAAGAGCCTGTGATACCTGTCGGAAACGCAAGGTGAAATGTGATGGGAAACATCCCTGCATCCATTGTACCGTGTACTCTTATGAGTGTACATATAACCACCTGAGACCCACTTTTGCGCCAGCTAAAAGAAAAAAGGAAGAGAAGACGGAAGAGAAAAAGGGTGTAGTGGACGAAGAGAAGATTCCCTCATTGGCTATGTTAAAAGCGATGTTTCCAGAAGTTGCCATGAATAACTCTTTTCAGGCTGAATTGTTCTGTGAAGTGTTTGCGAAACATAATAAAGATGGAAAAGTCGATATGAATGCTGTATTGAGGGAGTATAATGAATCGATTCAAAGACGTATTACGACGCCCAAACAGTCAATTCCCTCCAATGATCATGTTGAAATCAGGATTATACTTCCACCAAGGGAAATTGCACTCAAACTGATATACAAGACATGGAGCGAGAGCTGTGTGCTTTTTAGATTCTATCATAGACCCACATTCATCAATGATTTCAATTCCCTATATGAGATAAATCCAGCCGAATATTCAAATCATCAGAATAAGATACTTCCCTTGATTTACTCTGTTATTGCCGTTGGTGCACTCTTTTCAAAAGGTGATAATGCTATTGATAATCAATACCTACAAGATGAAGGGTATAGATACTTCATTGCTGCTAGGAAGTTGATAGATATTACCAACACTTCTGATCTTGAAAGTATTCAGACAATTTTCATGTTGACGCTTTTTCTGCAATGCTCTGCGAGATTATCAACTTGCTACTCATACATTGGTATTGCCCTGCGTTCAGCATTGAGACAGGGGCTGCATAGAAAGCTGGAATCCTCGTGCGACAACATCAAATCTGAATGTAAGAAGAGACTGTTTTGGACCATTTATAAACTGGAAATTTATGTAAACTCAATATTGGGATTACCGCACTCTGTCGATGAATCTGACATTGATGCTGAACTGCCAAGGGATTTGGACGATGTTAATATTGAAAGAGATCACATCAAACCACAACAACCCGGAAAACTGAGCTCTTGTGGAATCAATAACAGTCATACCAAGTTGATTCTCATCCTGAACCATATAGTTAAGAAGTTGTATAAGACTTCGAGTCCCATCTATATGATCCCAGAGGAAGTTTTCCAGTCATTAGAAAACGAACTGAAGATATGGAAATATGAGCTACCATACCAACTTCAAATGGATCATACGCAGATACCACCTGAATATGTCAAGGCCAACCGATTACTATATTTGGATTATTTGCATGTACAGATTATGTTGTATAGGCCATACATCAATTATGTAAAACTTGCAAAGGAGAACCATGCAGAACCAGGATTCAGAAACTTCCAATATGATAACGGTATCAAGTGCTTCCAAATCTCTAAAGATATCATTACTCTGGCGCAGTCCATGATCGATAGAAAGTTGCTGAATGGAAGTTATTGGTTTTCTATCTATACCATCTTCTTCAGTGTTGCCTGTTTGGTTTATTATTTCTTGGAGATTGATAATGCTGATGAGGAAGTGAAGAAGTCGATTGAAATTGGCAAGAAAATTCTATCTGCTTCTAAACAGAGATCTATGGGCGCCGAGCGCATCTTCAATCTTCTGAACCACATGTTTGAGAACTATGATAGACATAACATCAGATTACAAGAATTGCAACAGCAGTCACCTGAACATCAGAAGCATTCGATGGCTTCATACGGGACTGCTGCTGTTTTCTCCAGTGGCTTATCTCAGAGCAAATCTCCTTTGAATCAATTCATCTCACCCAACAATACACCAAATGTGAACACAGCAGCGACGCATACGACGGAATCGATAGATAAGAACACAACTATGCCCCAAAGTACTGATCAGTTCGATTTCCAGCTAGTTAGTGGATTTCTACCAGGGTTTATGCTTGAAAATTCTATGAAAGGAGAAGATATACTGGAATTAAATCATCCCTTGCAGGAATCCCCTATGAACTCGTCCTCAAGTAAGACTGAAGAGCACGAGTTTGACTGGGACAGGTTCATCGATAAGAATGATGTTTTAAGTTTTGACGTTTAAGGATGTTTTTATAGAGATTTTTAATGATCACTGGTTGTAGCATAATAAGGTTAAAGAGATTCATTTCAGCGGCTATATGATAGGAAAGATTCTTAGCGTCTTTCCAGGTCAATCGCCGTTACATTTTGTGTCGTGAACTCTGAGCCTGACAGATTTATGCCATCTCATGTAATATATTTGTCTTCGGTTCCGTACTTCCCCGTTGTGTTTATCAGATTTTAATCTTTCACCAGCCAATCACTCAAAGTTCACCTATTACTGGCTCTCTATGTGATTGAGGATTTATTCTCAATAGCATAATCGAAGAAATAGAGGAAATTTAATCTGTCTTTGTAAAAGTGTACTGCACTGGTGACTGGCTGTGCGCTTACCGGTTTGCTGCACATGAGATGTGGAATTACGCTAAAATCATTTTGACAGCATTTATCATGGTCATTATCAAGAGAACTTAGTCTAAGTAACTGATTATTGACACTTTTACGGTGTCACCGTTGAAAGTTCACGCGATGCACATATATGATACTGCATTGTATCATGTGCTACCTGCGTGCTACGTGTATTTGGGATTTTGGAAACTCCTCTCTCCGTTCTCATAGACATCACAGTCTAAACTTTAAGGCACTGAAATGACCATTGACAGCCTGGATGAAGAGCAGCAGAGTTTAACTAAACTTCACAACTCCAACATCAAGAAGTGTACAATACTGCAATAGTGCAATATCAGATATAAAGCATTCAGTCTCCAAAGACCAATATATTGATGCAGTCAGCTCTAGGGTCAACCTCAAGAACGTAAAAGCCTTGAAGATTGATCGCTCCACGCTCAAATCTCGTACTCTGTTTAGAATTCATGCTATCGAGTCCTATCTAGCGAGCTGTAAGAGTGGTCTCATTTACAGACTAGTCTTCACGGAGGGTACGCCATGGTGTGTCCTTATCACAGGATCAAAATCACCACACAATACATTTTCGGTGAAAGTATGATCTCAAGGCAGAGGGCCTCGAGAGTCGATACTAAAATACTCTCTCAGAATTGAAAAAGTACGCGGTGTGGAAGAATTCATATGTCATGGACATTGGCTTTCATCTAACTCTGGAAGTGGCTCCAAGTGAAGAAACTCAGGTTATTAATAGTATAAGGGCGCCTAACTTCAGGACATTGAAGGTGATATTATCAGGACCTGCGCTTGGCTCTGCTCAGTATAAACTGTATGTCACACCTGCCAGGGATTCAGAGTCCATGGTACGTCAATCAAGAGAGCTGGACCCTGAAAGTCGGAAGCTCTTATTAGATTTAAGGCTAAGAAGGATTATGTGAAGCTTTGGATCCTCTGCAGCATTTCTAATTTTCAACTCCCCAAAGCCTCACTCTTCGTACATGAGAATGCCATGCCTATGCTCTCAAGGTCACAGATTTTTGTGAGTTAATTCCAGTTATACTTCAACTCTGATCGAGAACATTAAATCTGTGCAGAAAGGCTTAGGTACCGCGACAACACATGCGCAGAAGACCCAGAGTTTGAAGCCTTATCACTGTCCCGCTACTGATCTGCATCCTTAAATTTTACTTCAATCTTCAGTTTGAAGAATGAGAACAATCAACCTTAAAAGAGCCTGGAGGGTTTCTGAGACTTGAGTTATTGGTTTGGCTAATACGAACTAGGTAGGAATGTGTGTTGAAAGGAATTGGACATTATGATTTATCACATAGTGTTCTACCTGATTCCCTTCGAATTTTAGAAAAATTCAATTCACAGTCATTAAAATTAAGATATTTTTGGTCAATCAGGGGCCTGGAGGTGAATAGGTTATAAGAAACGGACTTTGAAGCCCACATGAGCATTGAGTCGATGAGTATTGGCGTTGATAAAGGATATCTTGACAACAGAGTCATGTTAATTCTTTTAAGCCAAGTGCTTGCAAGTTGTAAGTTAGAGCTCTCATTGTCATCTCTTTATTTATGATTCATTTTTTAAGTAATGCACTACACGAAACAGATCTCTGGAGAATGGTCCTCAACTGGTTGTGTCCCAAATACTGGCTATTGACCAATACAGGGCAGGCGAGGGATTTACGATAATCAGATCGACTATCTCAATAGGGGTCTCGGCTTTCAGGACCGAAAACACAACACCCCTGGAACAACTGCGGAAGGGAATAAACAGCAAAGCAAAAGATGGCCAAAGTAGCGCTGGTCACAGGATCCAACGGAGGTATTGGTAAAGCACTCACTTTGGAACTTGCCAGCCGTGGATACATCGTCTATGCCACTGACATTGTCTTCTCTCCCGAATCAAAGGAGGCATTCCAGACTAAGTCTATCCACACTCACATAATGGATGTTACTTCCCAGGAGCAGGTGATATACGTCCGTGATATCATTCAGGCTGAGACACAGGGATCTCTGGATCTTCTTTACTGCAACGCGGGTCGTGTCCAGGTTGGTCTGAGCTCGGATCTTACAGATAATGAGATTAGATCTCTATACGAGTTAAATCTCTTTTCTCAGATGAGACTTGTTCGTGAGTTCGTTCAAATGGTTATTAAAGTCAAGGGCACAATTGCCTTTTCCGGCTCTGTGACAAAAGGTATCCCATTGCATTCTAACTCTTTGTACACTTCTTCCAAGGCTGCGTTAGACCAATATGCCTCCGTGTTGCAATGTGAATTACGTAACTATGGGGTGAAAGTTATAGATGTCATTGGTGGGTATATCAAGACGAACATCTTTGATTCACGTGTCAATACTATTCGTGACGGCTCTGTATTTCAATTCCCTAAGTATGAAGAGATCTACGCTGACAGAAATCAAGTGTTGGGTAAGTCCTCACAAGAAGGAATGGAAGCTTCAGAGTTCGCGCGCAGGGCACTTGACAAGATTGAAAAGGCTAATGTAAACACTTTGAGGATCTACGAAGGTGCCAAAGCCGGTAGGCTATCTTTCTTGCAACAGGTTGTCCCACAGAAGAATCTTGTGGATCACATGTTGAGACTCTTTAAGTTAAACTTCAACTATAGAAATCACATGAAGGATTAGTGACTTTACACTTTAATATTCCAGTTAATAACAAATGCCATTTACTCTTTTCCCCTATCTATTAATGACGTCTGCTCTTACCTGGACGCTTAGAAGATTTACCCTTCATCTTACGCACCGAAAAGTCAGACATGTCTGCACTTGAAGAGGCGTCATTCTTTCTCTTGAACCTCTTAATACCACCGAAACCGTACTTCTTGTTCTTTGCCTCTCTCTTGGCACTTGGTTTATTTCTCTTGAATCTATCTTCTCTCTCATTCGTATCAGCTGTGGCTTCTTCGATGGCGATATCGAATTCATCACCTTTAATCTCATCATTCTGTCTCTTCCGCTTAAGACCTTTGATCTTCTCCAAAGTCTCACGTTTTTGTTTCTGGCGCTCCTGTAATGTGGCATTTTGGACTTGTTTACCAAACTTCTTTAAATCTCTTTGTCTTCTAGCCTCTTGAGATGCTTTTTTCTCACTGGCTTCCTTGATCAACTTATTCTTCAACTTATCCATATGTTCATCCGACTTGACCATCTCAGCAAAGTAATCTTCCGGTCTTGTGAACGGAACTTTGAGTTTCAACAATTTAGCACGACCTTCAGTAGTAGCCTGTAAAGCTTGTTTATAGAAGGCCAATTCACGCTCAGTATCGTCATAAATGTCCTTGATCTGTGACTCCACCTTTTCAGTGGTCGTGAGTGATTGATGTTCTTGGAAGGAGTGTTTGCTCCATGGAAGCTCGATACGTGCAAGGGCATTCTTCAATGCTGCAACATTGTTCACGGTGAGCTTAGTGTGTGGCACCACATCGGCATCAGAGTCAATCTCAACATCAGAGAGAGCAATGTCCTCTTGTTCCTCCTCCTCCTCCTCTTCTTCTTCTTCTTCATCTTCTTGTTCTTCCTCTTGATTTTCATCTTCTTTCTCTTCAACATCTTCCTCCTCCTCTTCCTCATCCTCATCTTCATCTTCCTCATCGTCATCAGATCTGGCGAGCTTTTCGAGGTCTAACAAGTACCCCTCCATCTCAGAGTCTGTGTCTTCAGCAATCTCTACACTTGTCTCCTCTTCATCGTCCTCACTCACCTCTTTCTCTTCCTGTTCCTCTCCCAACTTAGCCTCGACAGCCTTCTTCAACAGTCTCTGCTGCTTCTTAGACAGGGTTTTACTTTCATACTCCTGTGACTTCTGCTCTTTAGCAGCCTTGGCAGCGGCCTTCTTCTCAGCTTTAGCCTCAGCCAAAGCCTTTTTAGCAGCTTCTTTAGCCTCAACCTCTTCCTTTGTCACAGTTTTTGGACCAGACTCCTTCAGACTCTCCTTCTCCTTTTGCTGTTTCTTTAACTGCTTCTTTTCATAGTCCTCCTTAAGCTTCGCAATTTGGAGTCTTTCTTTTAAGTGCCCCTTACCCATGGTTCTCTGTCTTTAGGAGTTAGATCCTCTTCTTAGTGGAAAAGTAGAAAGACGTTTGAAATTTTTCCCTCTGCGATGGGATGAAGTCCGAAAACAGAAAGGTTGTGGAGCACCGCTGTACTTTCGTACATTGACATATGACTGCGACAACCTTTTCGCAAGTAAACGACAATTACCGGATCGAGAACATTTCAGTCCAAATCCTCGATCGACGTGTTTTGTAAACGAATAAACAAATAGCTTTTCTTCTTTACACTGCACTTTCTGTCGACATCCCCAGAGGCTACCTTGCTGCTATATATACAATGTCTGACAAAGCTATCAAGAGAGAAAAATTCCTCAGTGTCTTCCCGGAGTTGGTCGAAGACCTCGTCCAAGTGTTGAAGGATTATGGTATGACCAGCGAAGCCATCGAATGGTTCAAGAAAAACTTGGAGTACAACACACCAGGTGGTAAGTTGAACAGGGGTATTTCTGTTGTTGACACCTATGCCATCCTTAAAGGCTTGAAATCCGTCACTGAATTGGATGATGCCACCTATAAGAAGATTGCGCTCTTGGGTTGGTGCATTGAGTTACTGCAAGCTTATTTCCTCGTTGCAGATGATATGATGGATCAATCTATCACCAGAAGAGGTCAACCATGTTGGTATAAGGTTGAGAGCGTCGGTGAGATCGCTATTAACGATTCCTTCATGTTGGAAGGTGCCATTTATGTCCTGTTGAAGAAATACTTTAAGCAAGAAACATACTATGTCGATCTTCTCGAATTGTTCCACGATGTCACTTTCCAAACTGAATTAGGTCAGTTGCTCGATTTGATCACTGCTCCAGAAGACCATGTGGACTTGTCCAAGTTCTCCTTGGAGAAGCACTCTTTCATTGTCATTTTCAAGACTGCGTACTACTCCTTCTATTTGCCAGTCGCTCTTGCTATGTATGCTGCGGGTTGTGCTGATGAGAAGGACTTGAAGCAAGCGAGAGATGTTCTGATCCCATTGGGTGAGTACTTCCAAATTCAAGATGACTACTTGGATTGTTTCGGTAAGCCAGAGGACATTGGTAAGATTGGTACTGATATACAAGATAACAAGTGCAGTTGGGTTGTCAACACTGCCTTGAAAATTGCCACTCCGGATCAAAGAAAGACTTTGGATGAAAATTATGGTATTAAGGATTCTACCAAGGAGAAAGTCTGTAAAGATCTATTCAACGAGTTGGGTATTGACAAGTTGTACCATGAATACGAAGAGAATGTTGCTACTGAAATGAGAAAAAAAATTGCCCAAGTTGATGAGACAAGGGGTTTCAAGCGTGAGGTACTTTCGCTCTTCTTGGATAAGATCTACAAGCGTTCCAAATAAGTCCTCAAGATGTCATTACTGCCTTGAAATAATAATAAAAAAACTACAATGGATTCATTTAAACTCCTCGTATAAATAAAAAGACGTAACATGACAGATATGTATATGGAATGTGGATGTACAAGAGCTTTTGAGTTTCTTTCTTCTAGTCGATCAATGTGTTCTGTTGTAATGTAACTTGAGATCATCCAATCACTTCAAGCGTTGACAATCTCCAGCTCCTCACGACCAGCCTTGGTGTACAAGTACTCGTTGTAGTCTCTAGCCCAGACCCACCACTCCCAGATGATGAAACCTGGAACAGCAATGAAGAGAGCTTGGTTCTTGACTCTTCTGAAAACGTTAAAAACAGCGTTGTGAGCAGCACCCTTAAGAGGTCTTTGGGCGTATGGGGAAACAGCGTAGGTGGTAATACCCTTTTGTGGCTGGGACCCGAGGGAACCCCACCAACCCATGTAAGTCTTTGCACTTGGAGCACCGGCACCCATTTTGTATATATCGTATTTGATATATGATATTACTTGATGTTGTTGATGTTTCTTTCAGCTTTTTTCGCACTGTGCGCTGGTGGTTGTTTTTCACTGCGCAGCGATTGGCTGAGGATTTCCGAAACCTCGTATTTCCGAATTCATAACCATTACGAAGCCCTGTCCGTCAATATGCCTCTTTCAGTACCTTTCGCGAATCTCCCGCGAACTCGTTTTGCTTGTCGGCAATAACCGATCTTCAGAGAGAGCTTTGGTGATTTTTTTTTGACTTTATCATAAGAGAACACATCAAAACAAAGGGAGGTGGCAAAGAGGGAAGCAAAAGGGAGGAAATCAATAAGGCGGCACTATAATTATTGTGCGATTTTCAAGCTGGGACCT
Source organism: Williopsis mrakii (assembly GCA_003706445.3). Taxonomy (NCBI): domain Eukaryota; kingdom Fungi; phylum Ascomycota; class Saccharomycetes; order Phaffomycetales; family Wickerhamomycetaceae; genus Williopsis; species Williopsis mrakii. The sequence goes on from PPLH03000022.1 coordinate 164,762, forward strand.
TAGGCTGTATATAACAAGCAAAAGTGGTTCAAGTACCAACAGAAATTGACGTTTTCTGAATATTAAGGAACCTCATCCCTGGAAATGTCTCAGCGGCATCCCCAATCGCCAGTTAAGAAGCCGGTAAGATCCTTGCTAAGTGCCCGGCTGGAGCAGGCTGCTCATGAAAACGATGGCCCTACTGCTGTGTCTTCGCCGCTTCAAGAAGATGCTGTACTTTCAGCATCGACACTGACCCCTGTAACATCTGATAACAGGGTCCACACCAAGAGCATGGTTAGTCAATTGAAAAGATCTAAAGACTATGGGACAATACAGAGAAACGGGTCGAACTCCAAGCTCTTCAGAATTTACTCTGAGAACGAAACTTCTAATTTTAACAGCATTGACGGTCGAAGAATGTATGACGATGATAGGCACAGACCACATAGGACTCAGACATATGAAAGACCTATGGCTGAAGATTCTCAGAACCACATATTGAAGATTAACTCGAGTCGAAGTTTCCCTCGTGGTGGTGTAAAGAGAACTATTCATCATGAGAGTCTCGATCTAGGCCATGGTATGGAGGATGAATATATTCCGGATTTCGACTTTAGTTCTGCGATCCAGCAATGGACTGATAGCTATTACCATAACGACACCTCTTTTGATTCTTCAGTCTCAGGCAGCGTGGTATCAGCTGAACCTTTGCGGACACCAATTGGTGAATCACATGCCCAAGTGGAACCAGTGAGTGTTCCCAAGCACGATATGCATCAACAGGGGCAAATTGATGAAGAGGAATTCATTGTTTCAAAGTTACCCAGAAACTTTAGTGACTTACCCTTCTCTGTAAGGCGGAAACTAATGACAGATCTATCCCTGTCACCATTGGTGAGTCGTGATTCGATTGAAAAGATCGTAAAAAAGCGGTTCAAGCGATCTAAGAACCAGAGTTCTCCAGCACTACAATTTCTTTCTAGTTTTAGTGAAAGATCGAAGAAATCTGAAGATAAAATTGTAATGGATCATTCACTTGGTCGCATCATCGGAAGTGGTGCATGGGGTATCATTAGAGAATGTTGCGGTCCGGATGGTTGTATCAGGGCCATGAAAGTGATCAGAGCCAAGAATGAAGCAGTGAAAGACGTGTTCAGAAGAGAAACCAACGTTTGGAAAAAAATGAAACATCCATACCTGCTCCCGTTGCTCAATGTCAAGGAGACTGAGAACACATTCTTTTGTTTGACAAATAAGGCAAGTGGTGGGACCTTGTTTGATCTGGTATCAAAATGGGGTTTGAATACCTCTGAAGAGAATATCACAACCAAAGAAAGGCTCCATCTTACGAAGAAGTATGGACTTCAGATAATAAAAGCACTAATGTATATGCATCGCAGAGGATTTGTTCATGGAGATGTCAAATTGGAGAACTGTTTGCTTGATCGAGAAGGTGCAAATGGTAAAGTTCTTGTATGTGATTTTGGCATGAGCGTCCAGTACAAAGTCCCTGAAGATTCAGATGATATTATTATCAAAGACAGGAAAATTAAGAGACGTCCTTCGATCCCTCGTTCATATTCCGGTTCAAAACTGAGACATCTGAGGTCATTAGAACGCATTTACAATGATAAATCACAAGTCCATGATGATACTCGTCTTCAGCTAAACATGACTGAATCAAAATCTTCAACTGACTCGGATGTACTTTCATTCGATCCATCGCCAATCACACCAAAGGCGGAGCATGTTAATCCTAACTTACCTGACTCTCATATTGGTTCTCTTCCATATGCTGCGCCAGAGCTTCTGGAAAGCTGCCCGCCGCCGTTAGGCCCTTCCGCTGATGTTTGGGCGTTTGGAGTGATGATGTATACAATGCTTGTCGGAAAATTACCATTTCAGCATCAGTATGAACCAAGATTACGTGCGATGATAAGTGCTGCTAAATATGATACCGAAAGTCTAAAGAGGGCTACGAAGGGTGACAGGAACTTTATTGGTGTGGTAGAGGGATGTATGACGAAAGATCTCACGAGAAGATTGACATTCGAAGAGGCTGAGAGACTGTTAGTGAGTGCAGAGGCCTGAGAGCTGCATGTTTATGACTTATGTGTACTAATTAATCATGAAGGTAATGAATAGCATTGTTTTAATTTATACTTTGTAGGTCTACGTTAAATGAACTCCAAAACTAGCGGGCAGGGCGTCTTAAAAAGAAAGCGAAGGGGTCCGTTCTGGCAGAGGAGTGGGTAATATAATATTATCCATAAAGATAAGAGGGCGATCGTCTATAAAAAAGGGGGAAAGCTCGATATCGAAGGCCTTTGGGTGGTGGTTTTTTATGTCATGGGTTATGAAGTCATAATTAATGATTCATCAGGGGTTATTGGACGTACAATATCCAAGCGGCAACAAAATCTGGTTTCAATATGCGAAATTCAGACTTCCTTCAGTTCCCTTTTCTTTCTCCAATTTGAATGTAATCACGCCTTCATTGGCAGCAATTAACGGATTCAAACACAATGTTGAAAGTAGCTTCAGTGGTGCTTCTAAAAGCATCGATAATGTCATTTCTCTTCAATTGGCATATGGTGGCACAGGTGCCATGGCTATAACAAGTTCTATTCAGCCAAAAGGAGTTGGCACATGGGATCATCAAGAATATTCAGACTAAAGCCCATTCTTCAAAGTTCATCAAAGCTGACTGCGAGCAAACAATAACCAGATGTTTGCCGAGCCAAGCTGTGCACATAGTCATAAAGAACTTGGTGGTGCCATGCGATCGCTAACAAGGATGGCATCCTTTCTGTTGCACCCATCTTTCAAGGATGTCAACAGATTGAACTCTGAAAGAGCATTGTCTTCGATGGTGTGCTGCTTGGTATCCAGGCCACTGCTAATAAGCCCATGAACTCATTCTACCGAGTTACTATCAAGGTACAGTCTATAATCTTTAGGTTGTCTAGACACAAATCTGAATTTAAGGATGTTACTAAGTTGGCTCTTTGCTTGCTTTTGATAAGACTGACTATCTCACGGATTAATATAGCCTGGTTAAAGGTGGTATTGTTACAATACAACTCAAAGCCTTGGTGGTTTCCGTATGCTACGGATGAACGAAGATCCACTATAAACAATATACTGTAACTGTCTTTGAGACTCGTATGAACATTAAAGGAGCTTAGACTTGAAGTTCTGTGCTTGATGTGGTATTTGCAGTGGTCTCCTCTGGATCATAAACATCTGTATCCAAATTCTGGATCTTACTATCAACTTTCTGATATCCATCAGTGGTCATATGCTGAAGTGGAATGAAAGAAGCGCGTTCACAATTATCGTGATCCACAAGAGGACCGTGGAAGTTCTGACGACCCCACATAAGCCAAAGTAAGCTGATTAGGAGTACGAACACCATAAATACAAGGGAAGCATAGTTCATTGTGGTGCCTGTTACAGGTAACTGCGGTGGCATACTCAAGATGAAGATTGTTAAAAGAAGCCAAAGGACACTCAGAATGTTGAGAATGAAGCCAACGTACTTCAGCTTGAAAGCGGCTCCACGAACCTTCTTTCGTGCACCCATTAATGATGAAAATATTGGGATCAGTGAAGCAGCACATAGTGAAATAACTGCAGCTCCAACGAAGGCATTAAAGGCGGTTGTGCTCACGAGTGATAACAGTCCTAGGAGATAACTGATACCCATTGATAAGAGTACTGCATTCTTTGGGACTTTTGAAACGGAGTCCTCATGGACATGAGTCCAAAAATCAGCCAGCGGCAAAGCACCATCTCGACTCATAGAGTAAACAGCTCTTGAGCTTGTTGCAATAGAGCCGATACCCGAAAATAACAAGTTACCGATAATCATGATGACAAGGAAAAATGACACAATCATTGATCGTGTAGACAGTTTGAATATGAGAACGATTGGCACGATTCCATGGCCATCACCTATTAGTTGTTTGACATCTGGTAACACCGCCAAGATGGGTATTAGGAATATGAACCCAGCACCTCCTGCAAGTAACACCGAGAGAATTATTCCTCTTGAGACAGATCTTTCAGGGTCCTTGACTTCATCAGAGATGGCTGGAAGCAATCCAAATCCTTGAAGCATGAAATTAGCCTGTTGGAATCCGATCAAAAATGCCATTGGCGATGACCATCCAGAGAATGAGTTATCAAAATGCGTAAAAATATAAGATAATGAGTGGTACTTGTTTGAGAAAATAAGTAGGAGAATATCGATGAAGAGAATCGCATAGATAATCCAATAGACGCACAGTTTATTGATGAGCTCCAGGTATCTGCTGAATCTGAGATTAATAACACCGCACACTGTAACGACAATGTAAAACATCACCACAGTCAGTACTGAGTCCAACTGATAATTAGAATCCACAATTCCTATTGTACTCAAAATTATTTGTGCACCCGCAAAGGTGATACTGGTACTCGTCAGCCAATTCCCCACGAGGAGGAAGAAGCCGGTAAACCATGAACATAGAAGACTATACTTCGGGTGTGCTATTAGTGCAGCACCACCGTGAAGCTCAATTGGGTACTTGGAGGTAATTTCTGCTAAAGAAAGGGCACAGATAAAGGAACAGATGTAAACAATAGTATACCCCCCAATTATAGTCAATGGACCACCATCCACCAGTGATGAGCCCATCGTAACACCAAGACTAAGCGGAGGGCTCATTAAACCAAACCCAAGGCCTATTACAGAGGCGATCGTTAAATTCTTATCCAGTTTCTGCTCGTAATTGAACTTCTCCACCTGCACAACGTCATCCTTTTAGGTGTTAGTGATGAGATAGATAAAGCAAACACCCGGTATGAAGAAAACACGCACCGTGATGTCATTTTCGATGGCTTCCTGAATGGTATTAAGGATCTTCCTTCTATAATTTGACTGCTCCTCGGTCATCTTAATATCCTAGCACCACAAACACCTTCCTTGAACCTCCTTCAATGTCTCCAAATGGCGTTAACGGCATGGTCTTTTAGTGCTGTTTTTCCATTTCCCCAAATTTGCACGTTCGAAATTGGCAGATTTTAATAAGAGAAAAAAAATCAACAAAGACGATATACAGAGCGTGAAGAGGGAACAAATACAGCAAGATGGACGACCTCTACGACGAATTTGGTAACCTAATCGGGGACTCTTTAGATTCCGATGCAGAATCTGCAACGGAGTTCGAATTTGAGCCGGAAGAAGAACGACAGAATGAGGAAATGTTCACTCAAATTGTTCTACAGGAAGACAAACAGCTATATCCGTCATTGCAACAGACTTTTGGAGAAGACGTGGAGACTATTGTACAATTCACAGATGCACAGAGCATAAACGAGCCATTGGTGAAGCCCGATATCACAAAAGTGTTCAAAATCGAAGAGAAGAAACTACCGAAAACAACGTATTCGAAAGAATATATGGCTAATCTGTTGGCCTTACCTTCCAAAATACGCAACATCTCTATCGTTGGCAGTTTGAACTCGGGAAAGACGTCACTGTTGGATCTTTTAATCCTACAAACACATCAATTGAAAATTTCAAAGAACTCAAAGAGCTATAAGAAGCTTCGATACACAGATAACACAAAATTGGAAGTGGAGAGAGGTCTCACTATCAAGACATCACCAATGACATTGCTGTTGCCCAATTTCAAAGGTAAATCCCTTGTCTGTAACTTTTTAGATACACCCGGTCATGTCGATTTTGCTGATGAAGTTTGCATCGCACAACGCTTGACAGATATGTCATTAGTGGTGATTGACGTTGTCGAAGGTCTCACCATCGGAGCCAAAAGAGCCATTGACAATGCTTTGCTGAGCAATATTGAGCTTGCCTTTGTGATAAACAAGATGGATAGATTGATTCTTGAGCTGAAATTAGCTCCATTGGATGCATATCACAAGTTGAGAAATGTCATCGATGAGATCAACACATATCTCCATGAAAATAAATTTTACAAAGCATTCAAACATAAGCTCACAGTTTCTCCAGAGTTGAATAATGTGGCATTCGCATCCTCAGATCTCAACTTCTGTTTCAACTTGAGGACATTTGCCAAACTATATGCCGAGAGACTAGGTGTGCACATCGACATTGATGCATTCGCAAAACGGCTATGGGGAAATGTTTACTATGATGAAGGGAAAAATAAATTCACAAAGAAAGGCGAAAAAAGATCATTTTTGCACTTCATCCTCGAACCGATCTATAAGATTGTGACGCAAGTGTTGACCAGGCCACCTAAGGAACTTCAAGGTGTAATGTATACAGCCTTTGGAATCTCCCTCTCAAAAGATTTGCTAAAGTCTGATGCACAATTGCTCTTGAAGGAAACATTCAAGATGATCTTCGGTGATGCTTCAGGACTCGTTGATGTCCTCGAAGGCTATTCTTCGCCGGATAACCATGAGAAGACTGATCTATTCATGGGCTCTGATGAGATTAAGTCGTTTATCTCAAGTACTGATAGTGAAGCTCCACTCGTCGCACATATCTCCAAGATGGTTGACAGTAACGTGGGTCTAGTGAGAGTGTTTTCGGGTTCTTTGAGCAAAGGTGATAGGATCAGAGTTCTTGGTGAAAACTATAATGACGATGATGAAGACATGGAGACAATCCTGGTTGATGAACTGTTCATTGGCTGTGGGAGATACAAAATCAGCGTTGATACAGCGCCAGCTGGATCCATCGTGCTTGTCGGTGGTATCGATATTGTCTCGAAGACTGGTACAATATTTGGCTCTTCCGTTGAGGGGCCTCTGTCTATTTTCAGCCCTGTTGAGTATATGAACAAAAGTGTCTTTAAACTAGTCATTGAACCACAGGTCCCAACTGAGTTGCCTAAATTACTTGACGGATTGCGAAAGATCAATAAATCATACTGTGGTGTGGAGATCAAAGTGGAGGAGAGCGGAGAGCATGTGATCTTGGGGTCTGGTGAGCTATACATGGACTCATTGATGTACGATCTCAGAGATATCACTGATATTCAGATCAAAGTGTCTGATCCTATTGCGAAATTCTCAGAGACTGTGGTGGACTCCAGTTTCACCAAAGTACCCATCAAATCCCAAAACGAACAAAATTCGATCACAATCATTGCTGAACCTTTGGAACACAATTTGGCTAAAGATCTTGAAAATGGAAAGATGCGTAATGGTGCGGGCTTGAATAAAATATTGAGAAAGGAATATGGTTGGGACTCATTGGCCGCTAGATCACTATGGAGCTTTGGCCCTCATGAGAATGGTCCAAACGCCCTGCTGGATGACACATTACCGGATGAAGTTGATAAGGAATTATTATCAAATTTGAAAGAGCCAATTATACAGGGCTTCCAATGGGCTACAAGGGAAGGTCCATTGACAGATGAACCCGTGCGGCAATGTAAGTTCAAGGTCATCGAGGCCAGTTTCGCCTCTGAGCCTATGCTTCGTAATAGCGGGCAGATCATTCCAATGGTGCGCAGAGCTGTTTATTCGGCTATGCTGACGTCTACGCCAAAATTGATGGAGCCTGTATATGCCTTTGAGATAATTTCCACAGAGCGTACTATTCAGGTGATTGATCAAATTTTAGATAAGAGAAGGGGTGCCATCTTGAAAGATGCGCCAATTGGTGGTACACAACTGTACAAGATACATGGTTTCGTACCGGTGATTGACTCTATTGGTGTCGAAACTGATATTCGTATCACTACTCAAGGTGAAGCCATGGTGTCTCTATTCTTTGACAAATGGCAAGTTGTCCCTGGTGACCCATTGGATAAAGAGGCTTTCATTCCAAAGCTGAAACCGGCCCCAATAAACTTTCTCGCTAGAGATTTTGTGACCAAGACCAGAAAGAGAAAAGGTCTAACGGGTGAACCAAGTTTGGCGAAGTATATCGATAGGGATCTCGTTGAGCAGCTGAAAGAGTTGGGATTATTAAGCTGAGCACAATAAAATGAATATGACCTATCGGAATCGAACGTAGGATCACACATGCGCTCCATGATACTTCTGGCATGGAGTTTCCTAATTGGGAAATAACATATGATAAGCGCAGCACATCTTCTGCTGGTTATTTTATATCAGCGAACAGTCACTAAAGGCGTTTCCTCTCAGAGTTTATTTCCCTGCATTCTGCACTTCTAGCTTTTGTTCCACACGGCCATCTCTTAGAGTTGGAACTTCCCTAAAAGGCTAACCGATCCCCCATTTAGAGAAGCTAGGCCACGGAGAGACAAGCACATCTACAAGGGATACCAATTCTACCTAAGCTAATAAAACTGATTATGACAGAAAATTCAAAGAAGAGAACTCGTTCTAGGTTCGGATGCCACCGCTGCAAGAAGCTCAAAGTGAAGTGTGATGAGCAGAGGCCTTCGTGTTCGTTATGTGCTAAAGGTGGCAAAGAGTGTGACTACAGCATCAAGTTAACCTGGGGAGGAAGACCTTTCAAGAAACAGAAAGAGAATAACCTTGCATTTGGAACTATTGTATCTTTTGAGCAGAAGTATAACCCTGAGAAGACCAAGATGAAGAAGACGGAGACTGAAAAGGTGCCAGACACCATTGTCCTTGGGCCACAATCTATGGTGAAGATGGAATCACCTGTTTCGACCATAAGTATGAATTCCTTACAGAGTGTGGGTATGACTCCTTCCTCGAGCCTTGTAGGCCCTCCTGATCAGACCCTAGCTCCTGAAGCCATAACACATGATGACTTTGTTGCACTGAATGAGGAATCACTGACGAAGGACAACTTCATGAGTGCGTTCAGAGATCTCGAGACACCAAACACCGTGGCTAAGCAACTTCTGAACACCTTCTTGCTACCTGAACTGGATTCTTTGAATGCTCTTGACTATCCCTCTGAAACAGATTCCTCCCCTGAGAGCCTTGTCTTTGCTGAGAATTCGCACGTCTTCCAAGGCCCTACTCCGTCACCGCTCAAGTTGACCATGGATGATCTCACGGGCTTCGAAAGTATTCCAGAGCTCTTTGTTCCGCTTCCAGATTTGTTGTTAGAGAATCCTCTCTACAAACAGCATTACCATGCGTACATCGAAGTCCATTCAAAGATGTTGTGCCCCGCAGCTCCACACAGATACACTGAGAACCCATTCACTTGTCTCCTCCCACGTATGTCGATCTCTTCAAGAACAGATGGCTTATTATCCATGATCATATCCTTCAGCCTTTGTCAAAGCAGTACCTATCGATCTGAACCATACCCTAAAGAGATTGTGGGACAGCTCCTGAACAGAGCATTGGATGATCTTTACAAACGTTTGACGGATCCGCAAGAGGCGGACTCTAACTACACTCTTGGCCTGATCATGCTTCTGTCTTGTTTTGAAATCATTTGTAATCGGAACAATCACGGTTGGAGGGCGCACTACTATGGAGCAAAACAGATTATGTTCTCTCGTGGGCTATTGAAAGCGACGACATCCATGATCACACAACGTAAACGAGTAAAATTCTCTAGACGCTCAGAAGCAGACCTGGACTACTTCTTCCAGCGCTGGTTTGCATATTTAGATGTTATTGGCTCTTTATCTTCTTCATCTTCCTCGTTCACATCATCTAAGACATCAGATATACAATGGGAAGGCCCATCAAGCACGAGACAGGATAGGGAACGCCTCAGAGACATTGATCCACTCACCGGCTTTGATATGCGCTTACTAAATCTATTCTCCAGAGTGGTCAATCTTGTGGAGAAAAGAGAGAGTGGCGGTGAATCGTCAAAAGATACGATCTCACTTCCATTGATCCAAGAATCTTTAGAAATCAAAGAGCAGATCCTCAAATACCTAGAAGAGACTGATGGGGAGCGCGATGAGATCGAACGTACTATTAGGGAAGATCCATTGAATGTCTTGACTGACCAATTGGAAGACTATTCGATCTTGCGTGCCACTAACAGAATCTTTGGCCTTTCGGGTGTCCTACAGGTTTACCGTCGTGTGCTACTGATGCCCAATGATACTTCATTAGTTCAAGATGTTGTGAAACAGATCACTGAGACTATTAGATTTGATATACCTGCCAATCAGCCAGCTGCGCATTGTACCTTCTTTTGTCTTTTTAGCTGTGGTTGTGAAGCAATCACAAAAGAAGATCGAGACCTGTTCGAAAATAGGGTATCTCTTTTGGAGGAAAAGGGTTTGCTCAATGCCGCCATTGCCAAAGACGTTATGATTGAATCATGGAGGACAGGGAAATATTGGGCCGATATTCTTGCAGAGAGAAGATTGGATATGATCTTCGTTTAGAACTACACGATTTATGAACACTTAAACAAAATATTAGAATTGGGGATGTAGTTTGTCCTATTTCTAGGACATGCAAAAGTTATATGGTCATAAAAGGTGATATTAGATGGTTTGCAAGAATCCGTGCCGTAGCAATCTGGAAGCTGATGGACGCTCTTTCGAGTTCCAAACAAAGATGCTCTTCAAAAATTCGGCAAATTTCAAATCATCAATTTCTAGCCTCTTCTGGAATTGTGAGGTCAATCTTGGGGTCTCAATAGGCTCACCACGATAACTTCCCAGTCTATCAAACTTCGAAAATAGAATAGTGCTCTTATCAATGAACTTTTCATCATTGTATTTATTCACACTTCCCTTCTTGAAAACATCATCGCGCAGGGCTAGAATAGTTCTAGCGCTTGGAAGACCGATCAATTTCACAAATAGTCTATAAAGATGGGATTCATCCTTAGCTTCAAATAGAGCTCTTCCGATATACATTTCAAACATCACTGCACCGAAAGACCAAATATCGATCTTTGTGTCATAACGAGCTCCAAGCAAAACTTCCGGCGCCCTATAGAATCTTGATTGGATATACGGATATGTGATATCACCAACCGATGTTGACGATCCAAAATCAATGATCTTTAGGTCAAAGCTGCTTGGTGATTGAAGCATTAAGTTCTCCGGTTTGAGATCAGCATGTACTATGTTTAACCCGTGTAAAAATTCTAATCCAGAGAGTAGCTGTCTGGACCATATCTGGATGACATTGATCCCAAAGCCTTGGTACTTGGTAGCACCTAGTGCCTCGATGAGATTCACGGAAAGAAGCTCTGCAGTGACACAGATGTGTGACCTGAAGTTGAGATACTCAAAATACTGCAACAAATAATCGGACTTCCCTTGCAATTGCTTTAAGATCTTGATCTCATACATCGACTGCAATGACCATGTCGGATCATTCCTCATAATTTTCAGTGAGACGGTTGTCTTTAACTTGTGATCAAAGCATCTATAGACGTTTCCGAATGCACCTGTGCCCAATCTTGATAGAACTTGGTATCGATATCCAATGTGGTCATTCTTCTCGATCATCAAGTTCTGATCTTGATCGTCGAATCCGAAATTATGGCTGAAATTAGAAGAAATCCGTTTAGTCCCGACGTTTCCCAAGTAGTAGATTTCATTCTGCTTGATGATCTCAGCTCTTTCAAACGTGTTAAGCGGTATGGAATCGATGATTTCTGATGGCACGAGAGACGGAGAGTCGTCAACGGGTGGATCTTTTCCCCACTGTGCAATGAAGTTGGCTGTTCTATGGTATGCCTTCAACAACGACTGTAGCTGTTGCGCTGATTGGCATCTCTCTACTGAATCTCTTGTGTTTGATTCTCTTCTTGTCGGGATCATAAAGCTTGATTCGGATGCTTTCCTCGTCGTGCGTTCTGTCAATGGTTTCCTTTGTGGGATTGAAGAGTTCGTCAGATCCTTCAGACTGACATTGACACTGAATGACTTTGTCATCTTTCTTGTTTTAGGAAGGCTCAGCTTGTCATGTACCCTAGATTTAGTAGTCATTGGTATTGATTGCCTTGGTGGTGTTGATTCTTTCAAGTTCATCATTGATGCATCTTTCTTCAATTGGCTTGATCTCGTTGGTCTCGTTATGTCATGTTTCTCGGAGCTGACCCTCTTAACTAGAGGTTTTGCTATGCTGGCCTCAGATGTGACACGTTGATGTTTCGTCTTGAGATCAAATGTTGTCGTTGATCTTGTCAACCGCGTGAGTAATGGTGAATCATCACGATTCTTTGTACCCCTAAGTCTTTGGACCGTTGTCTTCGAAGGAGATGACACTGTTGAGTTAGACATGTTCCTCAAGGGTCTCTTTTTGGGCGATGCAGAGTGAGCAAGTTGCTCCTGAGCCCTTGCTTTCAATAATGAAGCAGTACGGCTTTCTAATCTGGGACTCTCCTTCGGCGTTGACCTTACAGATCGTTTATTCTGCTGCATACAATCCTGCATGGACAAAGGTGATTCCCCATTATTCGGTGTCCGGAAGCTCAGCTGCGCAAAACACTGAGACAACTTGGTCATCGTAGATGGAGGCGTCTTTACCTCTTGCGATGGTTGATCCGGTGTCACGTTGAGACTGTTGACGCTGAAAGAGCGCTGCGTAGGAGTATGAAAACGATCTCCCAAAAGGGAGTGAAACTGATGCGGCATCTTGTGTTTCGGTCCCTGTGGATCCGTGGGGGTGGAAACCGCCCTGTTCTTCTTGATGGGTATCTTGGATGAACCTGTGGTAACTAGGGCATATTTGCGCTGGAGGGCAGTCTTTTGTTCCATCTCTGACTTTCAAAGTTGTGAGGGTCACCAGCTCTATTGCTCTGACCTTGACAATGTCCTTCTCAACTTCTCAAAACCGCCTCCTTCCTATCCGCTGCTGAAGCCAACTTGTTCGTTCCTGTTTTGTTGATGATTCGGCTTCAATGTTGACATTTCGTGGTATTTATTGTGTGTCTCTTACCACTTTCCATAAGTATTATCTGGTTGCCATGGCAATACGTATCCCGTTTAGTTTATATAATCCAGGAGATTACCCTGCCTACAGTCTCGAGGCTATTCTCATCCGCTTCAGACTTTGTTTCACTCTAGGTGTTCGCAATAAGATAGATCATAATACAACAAATACTATAGCAATGACCCAGGAACTCTCACTTGATAGTTTCAACACGCGGGACTTATTACTACTATCTCAATTAATTGAACAGCACGGACTGCTAGACATTGAACTGGTCCATTCGGAACTCATCGATCATCCAGCGTTCCTTTTATCGCACAACGAACTGGAGGGAAACGAGATGGAGTTCACTCCAGAGCAGCTGCGCTCACTCATCGACCAGTTGTTTGCCGCATACCCGAATAAGAACATTATTCAGTTATGTGAACTGTTCTACGCGAAAAGAATAGAAGAGCTCAAGAATGAAATCGCACATAACGAGACACTTTTCAACAGAGCGAAAAAGGCTATTGATCTAAGCTGAAAATCAACCGCGGCTGGAAATTTGCAGGATCCTCCTTCCCCCCCCCCCCCCTCCCCCATCCCCCGCAAAACAGTTGCGACATGGCGGCTAATTTTTGGTATAAAAAGGCCTAGTTCGCTGATGAAGAACATCAATCATTACAGCGGCTATCAGAAGAGACGACGATGAACACAGTGTCGGGAGTGAAGCGCTACGCTCCGCTGCTACAGTGGTACGTCCGCCACAAGGGGCTCATCCTCAAGACGTCGTATCTCATCCTTCTCTTTATGAGTTTCAACTCTACATCTCATTCCAAGAAGGAGAAGTTCGCAGAGGATGATCAGATACAGGAACAAAAAAGCCAGGCAAAGAAGAAGAAGAGCTCACTCAAAGTTGACCGACAATCATTCAGGCGTTTGATTAAATCTATGATCCCAAGCTGGAAGTCGAAAGTGCCTCTGTACTTTGTCATCCAGCTAGTCTTGCTCGTTGCCAGGGCGCTATTGACTTTGAGGGTTGCTGCCCTAGATGGCTGGCTTGTGAGTGCTATGATTCGTAAGAAGACTGGTACTTTTATGAAATTACTCCTTCAGTGGATGCTCATTGGTGTGCCTGCTACAATGACGAACGCCTTGTTGGACTTTGTAACGAACCAGTTGGCATTGAACATCAACAAAAACTTAACAAGGGACCTCATGGATCTCTATCTACCAACTAAGAAAGATCATGAGATCAATAAAAAAAACCCGAACTATTACTCATTGATCCATATGCCTACGGAGAATAAGATTGATGATCCGAACCAGAGAATTACCACCGATGTAACGAATTTGGCTTCATCCATCGCTTCATTGCCAAACCATATCCTCAAGCCTTCGTTAGACTTGATTCTTTGTTCTTTCGAGTTGGCCAAGACTGGTTCCGCGGAAGGTACGTTGTTGTTGGGCGTTGTTGCTCATACGACATCGCTTTTCCTAAAATTCATGTCTCCGGATTTCACCAAAATTGCCATTCAGAGATCTCGCTTGGAAGGGTTGTTGCGAACTCTGCATGCCCGTCTCGTGCTCTTTAGTGAAGAAGTTGGATTCCTTAGAGGTCATCCAAGGGAATTAGATATCTTGGATAAGTCTTACTACGAATTGGAAAAGTTCACAAAGTATGAGCTCAGGGCTCGTGCTGTCTATGACACGGCAACGGATTTCATTGTGAAGTATACATGGGGTGCGGCAGGTTTGGTTCTTTGTTCTATCCCGATCTTTATCAACAAGTTCAACAACGTTGTGGATGATGCCTCTTCTGCTACATTCATAACCAACCGTCGCTTGTTGCTATCCGCTTCCTCCTCCTTAGGGATGATAATCCACTCAAGAAAAGATGTTCAGCAAGTTATGGGATATATGAAGAGAATCTCTGAGTTCAAGACCGCATTGATCGAAGTTGACACCTCGGTGACTCAGGAGTCCATCTCTCGAGGTGTGATAAAATATGACAATAACGTTATCGAGTTCAAAGAGATACCATTGATCACTCCGGCAAACATTGTCCTTGCTCAATCCCTCAGTTTCAGAATCGAACATGGTGACCACTTGTTGATTGCTGGTCCGAATGGATGCGGTAAGTCGTCACTTTTCAGAATCCTTGGCGGGTTATGGCCAGTTATTAGCGGTGAATTGACATTGCCGCATTTCGAGAATGTCTTCTACCTACCACAACGTGCCTACTTGTCCAAATCTTCATTGAAAGATTTGATTATATATCCATCTACGGAGTACAAGCACAAAACAAACAAGGAACTTACTGAGATTTTGGAAGTATTGGAGTTGAAATTCCTACTACATGAAAATATTGCACTGGAATTGGCGAAGGATGACTCTTTGGAAGTGAGTCAAATTGATCCGTTTGCTACCGTAAGAAGCTGGCCTGATGAGCTCTCGATTGGTGTTCAACAGCGTCTTGCCATGGCTCGATTATACTACCATAAGCCAAGATTTGCTGTTTTGGACGAATGCACATCCGCAGTATCGCCACAGATGGAGCAGCATATGTATGCACATGCTCAGTCATTAGGAGTTTCTTTGCTTTCTGTGGCTCATAGATCCTCGCTATGGCATTTTCATAACTACATCCTAAAATTCCGTGGTGATGGCACCTATTCCTTCACGAAGTTGGACGCTGAAAAGAGATTAAAATGGGAGAATGAACTCATGGGATTGAACAAGACATTGAGAGATGTGCCGTTGCTGGAGGCCAAGTTGAAAGACTTAAAGATTGCCCAAGAATCCCAGGAGTTCAAACGTACTCGATCACAGATGAGTATGGCCAAATTGCCAATTTCAGTATGACTGAAAGACGAAATAAAAGAATTTACGAATGTGATGTTTATACGGTTACGACGATTTGATTCAAATTGATGACGTTATTTTTTTAGATTTTTGGAGTTTCATTTTCTCAATACTTGTAATGAATGTAAAAAAATGATTTCCTATTTTTTGGGGGGCTTCCTCGCATGCAGTGGATCCTCAATCACTGAAGTTGGTTAAAGAACTGGCCAAAGTTTTGTGAACCGCCCGCTTGTTGGTATTCAGTTGCAATCAACTCCAGAAAGCTGAAAACAGTGGCCACGGCAACGACAATAGCCGCACTCTTACCATTGGAACCGAAAATCTCACCAACAACGGAAATCAATGCCAGACAAGTAGCACCAGAGACTGCAGCAATTGGGATCACTCTGGACAACTCCTTGGAAATAGAGATATCCCTACGACCAGCAAGAGAGATACCTTGTTCCTTGAAAGAGTTTGCAATGTCTCTTGGAGAAGAACCAGAGATCATGCACCAGATGTTAGCAAACACTGCAGAAGTGGCGATTACGATAGCAGCAAAGACAATGGTCTTGATTGGGTGGGTCAAACTCTGAGCAAAACTTGAAGATGGGGATAGGAAGTAAATGACAGATGGTGATTCAACGGCAAAAGTGTTTGTGAATGGTGAAGAGGTGTAATGACCCAAGATCTTTACGATTGGATGGTCAGCATTGTTCTTGAAGCCCAAGTTTACGATTGTGTAACCAATGATGTTCAAGTAAAAGATTAAAACGTAGGAATAGAGCAATGGCAAGGCACCAGTGTACAACAATCTGATTGGGTACACATTGCTGACCGATCTCACTCTGTTGGATCTGATTGGTAAGTCGATTCTGAAGTTTTGCAAGTACACTGCGATGAGAACAGTAGCAACAGCGATGTATGTTTGAGTCAAGTTTGGCAAGTTTGATCTTGTGAAGGAGTCATAGATGGCATTGGTGAATGCCTTGGAACGAATGTTTGAGATCAAAGTGATGACCGCACCTTGAGATTCCAACCCTCTCGAAGTCTGAACGGAATTAATACCCACAATATCCCCAACAAAGTTGGTGGCAATGTTCACAACGATGAAAATCATAGCACCAGAACCGAAACCATAACCTTTGTCGACGCATTCTGCAATCAAAGTGACAAATACACCAGCACCAACCAATTGCAAGTTAATCAAGATAATCTGAGACAAACTCAACCCATAGCCAAAGTACCCGGTAGCCAAGAAAATGTTAGTTAACAAAAAATATTGAACGATTGCAAAAACTTTTTGTAAAGATTGGAACAGCGTTCTATCGCTCTTCTGGGACAGGTTTACTTTGATCAACTTTACACCAGCCAACAATTGAACCAACAATCCGGAGGAAATGATTGGAAAAACACCAAACTCCAAAAGGGTAGCCCTCTCAGCACCAAATACTGGGCGGAGGAAGCTGATTGGGTCGTTTGTGATCTTTTGCCCACCACAAATTGGGAGCTGGAGGAAAAGATAGATAAAAGCAGCAGCGATTGTATACACTACCTTATCATCGAACGGAATCTTCGAGTATTGTTAGTACATAAAGCTATGCGATAACAAAGAGATAAACTCACAACTTCAGTGGTAGTTTCAATCTCTGGGAGGAGGGAGATGAATGGCTTTGCGATGTCAACTAGACGAACTGGGATTGGACGTTAGTACCGAGGCCAACAAATTAAGAAAGGCACCATAATGATTACACTGATCAAGGCAACATGGCAGCCATACTCACAGCCACTCATAGTATTCAATAGCGTCGTGTTTCCTTATTCTTCTGGTTTTATCTGCTGTTGTCAATTTCGAATCGACGATTCGTTTATCGACGACGCCGCAAATGCGTCGCGAACCGGAGGGAGTTGGGGCATTAAGTGTGTAAGTATTAATTGTTCAGGTGAGATATAGTGGGCTGTGCGTGGACCACTAGTGGGTTAATACAAAATTAATAGGCATTCAATGGTGTCTATCATACATGATGATAGGTTATACGGGTGGGTAGGATCTAATTTATATGGCAATCATCTTTTTAGATACTCTTTTGCACCAATTCTGGAGCTCATAGGACCGAGCAGTCAGATGGCTCATCGTTTATGCTTCAATGTCCTCACAAGGGTTTAATTGGGAAATCCTGATACACTCATAATTCTGTGATATTCTAAGATTTCCACATGGGCTGGTATAAGCATTCGTCCCCTCGCCCCGACTAAAGGTTCACCCCTCCATTAAAAAAGAGTTTCAGTTAGAGAAAAAAAATTCCTTCAAAACAATAACATCTCATTCTCTGTCCAAGCCAATGGCAGAGCACACTGAAGAAAGAGCGGACGCTCATATCAACTATGACGACGCTATAGAGTACTGGAACTCAATCCCGGCAACAGTAGATGGTGTGCTTGGTGGCTATGGCGAAACAACATCCGTGCCAAAAGCAGATGTAGTTGGGTCATCAACACTACTACGCAAATTGAAACCAAGAATGGCGACTCAAGAAGGCTACATCAAGCAGTCTGTGGATATCGGGGCTGGCATTGGTCGCGTCACTAGAGATATGCTTCACAAGTTCAGTGACAAAGTAGATTTAGTTGAACCTGTTCTGCCATTTGTGGATCAGATGAAGATAGAACTGGCACCACTGGTACAGCAGGGGAAAATTGGTACCATATATGATATAGGTATGCAAGATTGGATTCCAGAGGAGGGCAAATATTGGTTGATCTGGTGTCAATGGTGTGTGGGCCACCTCCCTGATAAAGAGTTTGTTGAGTTCCTTATACGGTGTAAGAAAGGTCTTCAACCGAACGGCACGATCGTGGTGAAAGAGAACAATGCGCCAGGTGAGGATGTGTTTGATGATGCGGATTCTTCTGTGACAAGATCCAATGCCACTTTTCAGAGATTGTTTAAACAAGCTGGTCTAAAGTTGATTGCTACAGAATTACAGAAGGGTCTACCAAGAGAGTTGTTCAAAGTCAGAATGTATGCATTGAAGCCGGAATGATATATATGTAATACACATTGACTAAATTTATTAGTAACCAACTCACCAATGATAAATCAATAATGGAACACAGCACTGTTTTCAAGAATCAGATAGGAGCGAAAGACGATGGTAGTTTGTTTCTTCAGCTATAATCAGTTGAACTATGCATAAAAACTTTGAATCATCACTTAGATCAATGCGGTTCCATAAGCAGTTGTTACTTACCTTTCAAAGGATTTCTTCAGTTTGATACTAGAGTTCTAAAACTCGCCCAAGGACAATCATGAAAAAAAAACAATGAAATTTTTCTCTTCAAAAGCCTTTTCTATGGGAAAGAACATGGTACGGGACGCAGAGGTTAGGGCTGGCGAGAAGGGTTTGGATTTATGTATGGTTCTTGTACTGTCGCTCTATTTGAGCTACTCTGATTCTTGGAGACTTGGAATGGGTATTGAATGCCTCCACAATTAATTAGGTGAGATTCAGCTCTTGGGAAGCAATATAAAAAATGGCTTCAACTTCTTTGGATTGATTCGTCTTCATTTGATCATCTTATATACTCTGTGAAAATTAAACTATATCTGACATTATGGCTTTTGTGATACGTTGAAGCCGGAGCGAGATCCATCAGGCAGACCCCATATATTTCTTCATTATAATTTCTTCAGAACGGGAAGGGTTCTGGAACCTCTCCAACTGTAGCTCGCTGCTACAGCATCGTGGTCGTCTCTACTACGAATCAATGAACTTGAATGAATGACTCCTATGGCTGAACGCTTCAATATTGGTATGAGTCAGAACTCACGTGGAAAGGACATCTTTGAAAACGGGACCTGAAAATTGCTAACTTCAGTAAGTGACCCATCAACGAATAATCTACATTATCAACTCAGCGGTGCCAAATAACTGTATCCCGTTCAGATGGACTCCCTATTGCACCGAGTTTTTGAGGATGGAGTGAGTTTATGTCATTAGAGGTCTACAGATTCCTTGAATTTAAGTTAGGGCTCCCTCAGGTTCGGGTAATAATCATTCAGAAATGGAAAAGAAATTCTACCAAAGGATCGATCATGCAGGGTTCCTTCTGTTCGGGGCGAGCCACTCGCCGCACATTGGTTGACTCAGATTACAGAAAAGTTCCACAACATTTTTCTGGATTAGCATCAGTTAGAATAAATAGAAGCTGCGCAAATGTCTCTAGAACTCGATACTCTGAGACTCGCAGATCTAATAAAGGAAGGCCAGGCTTCTTCCTCCGGTACTGGTAAAGGTATTCCACTTGAGAAAAGTACCCATGAGATTAATGACTCTTTAATCTCACAAGATGAAGTAATATATCCAGAAGGTGGTTTAACAGCTTACCTTGTTCTCTTTGGCTCGTTCATGGGATTCATCCCTGCGTTCGGTATGATGAACGTCATAGGAGCTATTGAGAGCTATGTCTCCTCGCATCAACTGAGTGATGTTTCTAGTTCGACTGTGTCCTGGATCTTCTCCATGTATTGCTTTGTTGCATTTGCATTTGGGATCTTCTCAGGTGCCTTCTTTGATCGTTGTGGCTCTAGAAAGCCCTTGCTTATTGGTACCATTGGTATGTGTGGTGGGTTACTTGCAACTGCTGAATGTACTACTGTCTACCAATTCATCCTTGCGTTTGGTGTGTGTACCGCAATCGGAAACGGTATGATGATGAGTCCATTGATTGGCGTCGTGTCACACTACTTCCATAGAAAGAGGGGTATGGCTGCAAGCATTGCTACTAACGGTGGGAGTGTTGGCGGCATTGTCATCCCGTTAATGTTGCGTAAGCTCTATGTCGAAGTTGGGTTCAAATGGGCTTTGAGGATCCTGTCCTTGTTCTTCTTTGTCTGCTTGCTGTTCTCGTTGATCTTTGCTAAAGAGAGATTTAGAGAAGAGAATAACAAAGTTACAGGCCTCAAGAGTTTCATAAAAGTCTATGTCATCGATTGCTTCGACTATGAGTCAATACTCAAAAAACCAAACTTTTTATTCTGTGCTCTGGCAATTACTCTTTCAGAAAGCGCTGTCACCGTTATTTCAATCTATTTTCCATCTTATGCAACATCGAAAGGCGTCTCTACCGATACGTCCTTCTTGCTTATCACTATCTTGAATGCTTCTGCTTGTTTGGGGAGATACATCCCAGGTTTGATCTCGGACATCCTCGGTCGTTTCAATGTGATCATCATAGCTATATCTGTATGTGTGGTTCTCTGCTTGGCCCTATGGATGCCGTTTGGATCTGATACGCGCGTGCTTTATGCATTCGCTGTGCTCTATGGATTCTTTGGTGGATGTGTTCAATCCCTGCCACCAGTATGCACAGGGCAGATATCACGTACTGAAGAGTTTGGAAAGCGTTACTCTACAGTGTACTTCATCGTTTCACTGGGTATGTTAGCTGCTATCCCAGTTGCTGGTTCTATCATTGGCGAAGGTAATCCTCAGAACTATACAAACTTTATCATCTATGCTTCTGTGGTGAACATTGTGGCTGTGGTATGCTTTGCTATATGTCGCAACATCTGTGTCGGTTGGAAGTTGCGTAAGTTTTAAATTTTTACATTTCTACGTACTCATGGATTGTTCAGTTTTGGGTCAAGATCACTTAGCAGTATCTGATATACTTTATGAAGTAAAGATCTGCGACGGAAGGTAGAACGGATGAAATTCATCCCATATAAGTTTGACACTTTATAAGAAGAAGGTGCATGAGAAAACTGACCATCAATAGGTGACCATCAATAGAAGGGTGCACTAGAGATGTTAGATAGAGAATTACAGGAACAGTAAGCCAAAATTACGGTCTACCTGACTGTACACTAGAAAAAAGGGCACTAAGTACAACACGGGTTGGTCACTCTTGTTTCATTCGAGTCCCGCGTGGAAATATTTTAGGAAAACTCTTTTCTCGCTGGAAAGCTTGGCAGCTATTCCAGTAATGGTCTTATGTCTTATTGAGAAGAGCGTTCAGTGAGAACTCAGTTGCAGAGTAGGCACTACATGAACAGTTTTCAAACACTTGTTACACCCCTCTGGATTGTTGTCTTTAGAATATGCTGAAATTCCTTGGACACTTTCCACTTCTCATAAGTGTGGGTCGTGAGATCTCTGTGTACACAGTTACGAGATTATAGAAACGTATCAAGATCAGCAGTATCATAATTCAAGTTTCACGTCCACTAGATATTACGCTTGGTACTTAGTCCTTAGTATACCAGAACTTGGAATCAATCCTGTAGCTCGAACTTGATTTCAATCATATCACTAACTCATACCCGTAAACGTAGACCAGATGAGAGATGGATTTAAAGTGGAGCCTATAGTCATCTCAAACTCTTCTCTAGGGAAATCTCTTTAACGACCCACAGTCATGAAATTAACTACACTATTAAGAGTCTATCTCAATATGTTGTGAAGCTGTGAATAATTCTCTGTTGCGAAACTCTTGGAACCGGGTGCATATTGGAAGAATCAGTAATTCAAAGACACGTCATAAAGACTTAAGATACTCAGCACACTTCACATATAACCCATCCGGTTCATATGCTATGCTAAATTTCTTATTATCCAGCTAATCAAACAGTGAGAGCCGGGAATTAGTCTCGTGGCTCATTCGTACTCGTAGCTAAAAAAGCTACTTCTGATGAACCGCAGATGTGAATTGAAAAGCGCAGAGATGATGATCGAAAAATACGCATGGCCCTTGATAGTCCGGAGCTGCCACAGATATTATATATTCCCTCATAAGCAAGAACGTTTTCTAGTAAATAAGGCATCAAATGCACCGGACCTTCCTTGCACTGTAACTTGTTATAATTTGTGAACGAGACCACTGGTAATATCAGAAATTTGAAAATCCGATTGTGACACATCTCGCTCTATAGAGTCAGTGGGTTTATGGGTGTTTCGCTCTTTGGTAGCTCTGAGACCAATACTCTCACTTGAGACGAACCCAGGAAACCTTAGAGTGGCACGAAGTATTAAGTTTACATTGAGTCATTGACCGTGATAACCCTGCTTGAAGGATACAGTTATTACGGTCGTAGACAAGTCTCATTTATAGTGATAGACAATTGCATCGTCTTTATTACTGTGAACAGAGTAACCAGATCCAGACTAAAATAGTAGAGTGTGCTTCGCTTTAACTTGTATCTCGGATTTTTCGGTACACACACAACGTGCAAAAGCGTTTAAAGAATCTAAGATAATAGATATGTGATATCGCTTGGAATCGGGCACCAAGTGCTTGGTGTATTGATAACAGAAACAATCAGTTCTAGTATTGAAGGGCTATGCCCTGTAGATACCGCTTATGTGTCAACTATCGGATTCAGACAATTCTCGCTCTCCCCCCCCATGAACAAATCATCGTAAGCCTTAAAAGGAAACACGTTCAGAAATTAGTTCAATAGCTGTCAGGAATCAGCTATAAATAGATATAACATAGGTCATCTATTCTCATCTAAATTATCAGCCAAGCCGAGAACAACTTCTTCTTGCAAATTGCTGTGTATCTTCGCTTCTTTTTTCCCCGTACGCCACTATCAGCCGCACTGAGAAGGTGGAGGACGGAAAACTTCAAAGAAAAAGAAATTCGGCTTCTTGAGACGCCGTTATGACAGAAAAACGCACACTAAAAAATTCGCGAGCCTTTCGAGAGTTGAGAACTCACCAACGGCATCTCATTGTTTAAAAGTTGCAATGGTCCCAACTACGGATATATGAGATTATGGTATCCATATATCGTTTTCAATGTTTTGGAATCCTGTCCTACGGCCTATCGGATCTTCTGTCCGCCCACTGATCTCAAAACTTCTTTTCAGAGGTAACACGGTGGTTTTGCCCGATGATAGGAGTTTTTTCGAGTGCGGAAAGTGGGCCCGACTCACATAGCTAATGTTCTAGATCAACTACTGGGGCGCTCATCCCTAGAATTATTTTCCTATAAGTGGTAGTCGGAATCTCTGTAGAAACAATTTTTTCAGAATGATGTCCTCTTGGTATATAAAGACTCATTATTTTGTGGATCTTTGCTTCTCTCAAGTCACACACCTCCCAGTCCATGGAAACAGAAAGAAACAGCTTGAGCTCACTCAACGACTTGAACAACTATACACACAGAACAAGAGTCTCCTCCGTTTCTTTCAATCGCAAAGATTCAATTGTGAACGCCTTGGCTAAAGAGAAGGCCGTTGATGAAGAAGCGATAGCAAGTGAAAAAACTGCCATCATTGATGATGATCAATTCCCGGAAGGCGGGCTTAAGGCCAACCTTGTTGTCCTTGGTGGGTTTTTCTCAATCACTATCGTGTTTGGACTGATGAATTCAGTAGGTGTGATACAAGCACACGTCGCAGAGCACATACTTCCTCATGTATCGACATCTGAAGTCGGTTGGATCTTTAGTGTCTATTTTTTCTTCTCCTGCTTTGGTGGAATCTATGCTGGTCCTCTCTTTGACTACAAAGGTGCCACAATCCCTATGTATCTAGGCTCAATTTTGGTTGTTGGTGGTCTGTTTGCGACGGCAAGTTGTCAAACCGTTTGGCAATTCGTTCTGGCATTTGGTTTGGTCGTTGGCGTCGGCTCGAGTTTCTTGATGAATTGTTGCATTGCGTCTGTGTCTCACTACTTCTTGAAGAGACGTGGCACTGCATTGGGTGTCTGTTCCATCGGAGGATCTCTCGGTGGTGTCATCTGGCCTTTGTTATTCAGAAGCTTGTTTCCAAAGGTGGGATTCGGATGGGCCATGAGAATCTATGGATTCATTACATGCCTATTTCTTGGTATCGGCTGCTTGTTCGTCAAAAACAGACTTACAAAAAGCATTGGTGATAAGAAAGGGTTGGCTCTCGTGAAGGACTCTTTTGTTCTTCAAGACCTCATCAAAGACCGAACTTATCTCTGTCTAGCAATCTCCATATTGCTCTGTGAATTCAGCTTGGTTCTGACAATCACATATGCTTCTTCTTATACAATGGTCAAAGGATACTCTGAATCCCAGGCATTCTTGGTTTCTATAATAAATAACGCTTTTGGTATCCCAGGCAGATACCTGCCAAACTATTTGGCTGACAGATATGGCTCTTTGAATGTCATGGCAATCTCAGTTAGTATCTGTTCTCTATTGATACTTGCTGTCTGGTTACCATTCGGTGAAAGCCTCACCTGCATGTACGTCTTTGCTGGTCTTTACGGTTTCTTCTCAAGTTCTACAATGTCACTGACCCCAGTCTGTTGTGGTGTTGTCGGTAAAGCTGAGGATTTTGGCAAGAGATACGGAACAGTCTATTTTCTTGTTGCATTTGGTAACTTGATCTCTTTGCCTATTGGTGGTGCCATCATCAGTAATGGCACCGGTTACTCCAATATGATAATCTTCTGTGGTGTCATTGAGGGAGTTGCTGCTCTATTTTGGCTTCTCACCCGTTTCACTGCTGTGAAATGGAAATGGGTAGCTATCTGAAACATAATGAACTTTTCTTCTAAGTTCTTCGTGAAAAAATGATATTTTTTCTGACTTTAATAAACCTTTGATAAATACCGTATAATGACCAAGAACTGTGCAAGTACCATTTCTTAAAGCCGCGCAGGTAATCTTTCCCTTTTTCGACGTATCGGATTTTGTGTGGGCTGTCTCATGGATAAGAAGGCGGAATTCGAGTTCCGTCACATCGTAGAACAAAAACTTGCACCCTCAAAGAACACTTCACGACATCCAAGGGGATACAAACCATGGAAGTTCAAGGCATCAGTTTGGGGATCTTGACCAACGTGAATAAGCTGAGGTCAAAGGCGAAATTTTCCTCCTCATCTGTGAAATCTCGAGAAGCTCTCACACAGATATCGCTGAATGATTCAGTCGAACAACCAATAGTGGAACATCAAGGCGAGCCTACATCATGCCCTAACTATGAAGACTTCCCAGAGGGTGGCCTCCGTGCCAACTTGGTGGTACTGGGTTCCCTTTCAGCTGTGATTATCGTGTTTGGTAATATGAATACCGTTGGTGTCATTCAGGCGTATGTCTCTGAACATATCCTAATGGATTCTTCTGCTTCTACAGTCGGATGGGTATTTAGTGTCTATTTCTTCTTTTCATTCTTCGGTGGAATCTATGCTGGACCAATTTTTGATTACACTGGGTCTACAATCCCTATGTATCTGGGTTCATTGTTCATAATTTGTGGGTTGTTTGCGAGTGCTAATTGTCATACTGTATGGCAATTCATCCTAGCATTTGGTGTCGTTGTCGGCATAGGGACAAGCTTTTTGATGAACTGCTGTATATCTTCAGTGTCTCACTACTTCTTAAAGAGACGTGGTACTGCATTGGGTGTTTGTTCACTTGGTGGTGCCATAGGAGGTGTTGTATGGCCATTGCTCTTGAGAGAGCTATACCCAAGGTTGGGTTTTGAATGGGCCATGAGAGTATATGGATTTCTCAGTTGCTTCTTTCTCGGCATCGGTTGTCTTCTAGTCAAGAACAGAATTACAAAGCATAAAGGTGATAAGAAGGGAGTGGCTTTGGTCAAAGATTCCTTCGTGTTACAGGATCTCATCAAGGATCCAGCATACCTCTTCCTCACTCTATCTATCCTTCTCTGTGAGTTCAGCCTGGTGCTTGCAATCACATACATCTCATCGTACACCATCTACCAGGGTCACTCAGAAAGTGACGCCTTTATGGTCGCTATCGTCTGTAATGCTATTGGCATCCCAGGACGATATCTACCAAACTATCTGGCTGATCGTTATGGCAGTATGAACATAATGCTTGCGTGTGTCAGTACGTGCTCCATTTTGATCCTTGTTTTATGGTTGCCATTTGGCTCAAATTTGAAATGCATGTATGCCTTCTCCGCCCTCTATGGGTTCTTTTCGAGTTCCACATTGTCTTTGACACCAGTTTGTTGTGGATTGATTGGTAAAACCGAAGACTTTGGTAAGAAGTACGGTACTGTTTATTTTCTGGTTGCTTTTGGTAACTTGGTCTCTTTACCCATTGGTGGCGCAATCATTGGCAATGGTTCAGGATATTCCAATATGATCATCTTCTGTGGTGCTCTGGAAGCCGTTGCAGCTGTGTTATGGTTAATGACGAGGTATACACTTGTTGGTTGGAAATGGGCAAAGATATGAGATAAAGTATATAAAAAATTGCTTTAATGACCGCTAGTATATGTCTCTCTAAACCTCTTCTCTGAGTATTCTCTTGCAGTCATGTATTCACTCTCATCCTTACTCAAATCGATTTCTTCCTTGGCGGCAGCTGCGACGATTGGAGATGGAATAGGAACCATTCTCACATCATCTTCGGCATCAAAGAAGAAGACAATTGAGTATCTATCTTGACTCTCGATTGGCAATGTAACCCTGTGTAGAGTACTCTTCAATATATGATTAGTCCAGGCCGACAACTGGTCAGCAATATTAACCACAATTGGAGCAGCACGGCCTTCTGTGAGGTACCTGTCATTCTTGGACTTGACGAATGGAACAGGGGTCCATTTTTCATTCATATCAAAGATTTCAAGGCCCTCCTGGCCTTGTTGTTGAAACAATAGAGTGACCGAACCATAATCTGTATGAGCACCAGCTCTAACTTTCATCTCAGCATCCAACTTTGTCGTCGATGGGTAATGGAGCATTCTCATAGAAGTCATGGATCTCCCTTCCGCCTTGTGTCTATCAGAGAACCAATTGGCACCGCCGGCTGCTTCATCGATCTTCAAGCCCATGGCCAGAAGTTTCAGGATCTGAGTACTCAAGGCAAACATCTTTTTGGTGATAGTCTGGATGAACCTGTAGTTGTCAGTACCATCAGCGAACATCTCTGGAAGCATTTTCTTGTCACAGTCACCTGTGACAAAATCGAAATGGCCAAAGTTGAATGCCTCTTTAGGATCACCCTTTGACTGAAGCTCAGGATCCAAGTTTTCCTGGTTGAAAGTGGTATAACCACAGTCCTCGTTATTTATGGCGAACTTCTCCTTGGTCTCTCTTGGTAACATGAAGAACTCTTCACTCAGGGCAAAGAAATGATCCACTTCGGCCTGTGTGAAATCGTGACCATCGACAAAGAGGAAGCCCTGAGTATGAAACCCTTGGAAGATCTCATCAGCCGCAGTCTCGCTGATCTCAGACACGTCGACAACTTTCAGTGGGTTTTCTGTGTCCATTATATGTGTGCTGTGGACCTTCAATGTCCTTTTGGTTGAAAGTCATCCCAATTAAATTGTACAATGGCCATAATTTTTTGCTTATCAGTTTCGTTGAAATCTGTTGAGGGCGCGCAGGCACTTTCTGCTTTTAGCTTATCTGATTGGACCTTCGGAACCATTCGAAGATTATCCAGCACTTATTCGAAAAGGTCAGAGCAACATCTTATGACTTTTACACCCTCACTAGTTCTGTACACCTACTCAGTACACTGTGCATGAGGATGGATCATGGATGATAGTTATAAAGAACAACTCGCATCTACACTTACACCTTGTCCATGTTCAGCTTCTCAGATGGAGCATATTGTTTTTGATGCGACAATGTACTATCCTTCAGAAAACGAATAATTTCGAGCTCTACCAAGAATCTTCAGTTTGCTCATTCATTGGCGGTCTCTTTCTTCCACTCTCATTCAGTCCGTTTCAAATGATATTTTTTATATCTACCATTACGACTTCTGGAGGTAATATAATACATACTGTGAGGGCCCAAGGACCTATCGGAGCTTAGTGTCTCTATGACACCCAAATCTGGGGTATAAGAACACCCCTTAGCCTCTACTGTATAATCGCTCCATCTTAACAATAGAACCAATCAATT
>PPLH03000023.1:0-188232 GCA_003706445.3 Williopsis mrakii
TGGGTGTCTTTCGAGCTGTCAATAGCGCTTATGGCTTGAACGTTAGGGTGTCTAAGGTGTCTCCTACGTTGTGTGAGACTTGTGCTAGGGCGAAGGGTTCTAAGGTGATCCCCAAGCAGGCTCTTCATCATGCCACTCAGCCTTTGATGTTGTTACACGTTGACCTCTGTGGCCCTTTTCATTATGGTGAGTTCAATTCGAACAAGTACTTTTTGACTATTGTGGATGACTGGAGTAAGATGGTGTTTGTGAGACCGTTGCAACACAAGTCTGATGCTACCGAGGCCATCATAGAGTTTGTCAAGAGTCAGGAACGGTTCTTTATTGGGAAAGGATACAAAGTGGGAGCCATTCGTACTGATAATGGTGGAGAGTTCGTCAATAATTTGTTTCATGAGTTTTGCGCTGAGACTGGGATTGCCCATCAACTGACTGTTGCCCATAACAGTTTTCAAAATGGTGTTGTGGAACGTTTCCACCGAACCATTCAAGAAAGGACTCGGTGTCTATTGATCGGAGGGAGAGTTCCAGTCCAGTTGTGGTCAGAAGCAGTGTCTACGGCTGCTTATTTGATTAATCGCCTCCCATCTCAGTCTATTCGTTTTGAAATTCCATTTGTTCGTTGGTATGGCGAGGAACCGGGTTCTATGCATCTTCGTACCTTCGGTTGTGCAGCATTCCCGTTGATTCCGTCTGTTTTAAGAGACGGGAAATTGTCTGATGTGTCTTCTTTGTGTGTGTTCGTCGGCTATGATAAAGATCATAAGGCCTACCGATTGTTTGATCCGCGTACTCAGCATGTTATTGTTTCAAATCAGGTTCGTTTTGATGAAAAGAGGTTTCCATTTGAGGAAGGGACTCCCATTGATCCCGTTATTGAAAAGGATTTTGCATCGGGCGCTATCGCTGGTGGTGTTTCTGGTGTCCCTGTGGTCGGCGCTGATGATCTGTTAAGATCTCGAAATGTGTCGAAGGACATCCCCACACCACCTATTTCCGAAGATGATTCGGAGTTGTCTGATGAACCTGAGTATGAACCTGAGGATCTGCACCAAGATAAGATTAATGTTGAGATTCCAGAAGATTTTCAAAGTGAGGATAGTGAATCTTCATCAATTTCAGTCCCTCCATCGGGAAGATCTGACTCGGAATGGTCTCCCTCTGTTGTTGTGAGTGAAAAGGAAGTCTGGAAACCGGTCTCTGGCCTTCGTGCCGCTAAAATGGCATATTCTACCTCAAACTCTCGCGAAACATCCCCAAGGCTGCAAATATGTATCTCGTTCTAGATAAGACAGCTGAAAAGACTGTGGATCAAGGAAGGGACGATGGAAATAGTAATCCACGTGACAGCGAAAGCGGTGATTCGGGCAGTATTGAGGGTGAGATGCCACTGGTTCCGTCTGGTGGAGGATCTGTTGATAATGACGAGTCCGTAATGCTTGTTCAAAGTCTCTCTGAGAATAACAAGAAAAGATTGAAAGGTTCTGTGAATTTGGCTGCCTCGTGTTTTATGGCGGCTGAGAGAAGCGTTGCTAGAGGCGAAGTCCCTAAGACGTTTGAGCAACTATTGAAAAGTGAAGAAAAGGTAAATGGCTTGATTTCTTTCAAGTAGAGACTGATGAACACACAGAGAAAGAAGTGTTTGATTTTTTTGTTGATATTTCTCCATGTAGAGAGGGCCAGCTGAATCAAACCTGTGAGACTAGAGTAAAATATGGCATTGAGGACCCTTTTTATATTAATACATTCTGGCTGCATAGGTTTATTCCTTCTCACTATATTTCTCTTAAGGAAATGTACCAAGAAGTCATCTCATAGACCATCTAGTAATCGCTGTGTCACGTTCTTCAACAATAAACTTGTCATGAAGTCCAATGGGATGACCCCTACGGAAGGCTAAGGTCAAGACGTCTGATTTGTATAAAAGCATCATGCTCTATGATCAATCTCAAATTTATTATATCATTAACAGAAACTGCCGGTTCAAGAAGATGTATAATCCCAGAACTTCGTGTCTCGAAGAGAACTAGAGACTAGGTCTCGGCAACTAGTTTCCATGGTAACATTGAGCATCTCGGCGTTAACATAAAAAAAAAAATACTCCGATGATTTCCTTAGTGTCATAGTATTATATATATTCGAGGGTCCTGTTTATGTTTAAGCGGTACCATTATTGATTTTAAGTGGCTATGACATTTGGGGAAACAGATCTTTCCTTGGAAAATAGTGGCAGTGATGCCCTAGAATCCCTTAATTCTTCATTCTTGATGCTAAATCATGGTGTTGTGATCCGGCATCAAGCGCAGGTACTACCCCAGTATTGTAATAGTGTTTTCCCGCAGTCCAAAGAGTGCGTCCTATCCCTGCTCTGGATGCTTAAGCTGATTTCGGCACAGAATAAATAGCCCCGCATGATGCTAGCTTTCATGCCATCTCAAAATATTTGGTGAGCTCTTTCTACTGGATGGCGATATAAGTCATTATCTTCCACAATTATACACATCCTTGCGTGCAATAGATTTCTCGGTCAAAGCCAATCTCATGATTAGAGAGGGGAGTCATTTTTACGAGCGTGCGGATATGACTACTGGAACAAGGACAACGAATATCGACCTTCTAACAAAGCGTACAATAAATGATAAGACTTAGAAGTTACAACAAGGAACGGTCATCACATGATAGCAGCTCACCTAGTAGCCGTAAGATCTCATATCATGTTGGTCCAATAGACGACTGAAGATATATTTTGCTCCAAACACATGTGGTCGTAATATAGAAGCCGGTTCCCAACCCAAACATGTGGTCTCCCTGTCACAAAACCATGACGTTCATATCAAACGGCAACTGATCTCTTCCTACATAGTAGAAATAATGTGAAAGGCGAATCTCAATTTAAATCCTCTTTGTTCTGCTTACTTTATTTTGTCTGCTGTTGGAACCTCGCAAACCTGCCAGTAGAGAAAGCGATCTTCATCAGAATGACAGATAAGGTTTTCATTAATAGAGGGTGCCTGAGGTTCAATTAGTACAACTATTCCTTAGCGTAATAGTTTTATTATTACTATATTCTTATAAAAGCGTGGGATGAAACCCAGAGAAAGTAGGTAAATATTTGCTCCACTACTCCACTCCATCTTCAACTCCAGAAGATATTACTTCTCGAATGGGGAAACAGCAACTTAGAACCGTTGAGAATCCCCAACCGCAACATTCAAAAAGGTCAAAAAAGCTATTACATGCCCTGCTGTATATAATGAGTTATATTATTTTGCACAATTGGACTAATACTCTCTGAGAATGGCATTCAACTCTTCTCTCTTCCTGACATTCTCAATCTTGAAACAACCAGCCAGTTCATCGAGCTCCTCAAGAGTCAAACCCGCCAAAATCTCAGCATAGACATGCTGGAAGTATTGGGACAATAGCATATCTCTCGAGACACGAGAGAGATAATCCTTGAAATTCCAAGAATGTGGATACAGTGCCTTGTGGTACTTCTCTGGGATAACCTCCTTGAAATGACTTTCCAAATCGTCATATAATTTGGCGAATTCAGGAGAAATATCTGCGCCCCATCTGTCCAAACCCAATCTCTTCTTATCCAGCAAGTAGGATCCCAAAATCTTGAAGAACTTGGAGTCTGGATCAACGTACGTCAATCCTTGGTAGCCAATGTCTTTGTACAGCCAAATGGACCAAGAAATTGGATAACCGTCACCAGATGGATCACCTTGCTTATAGACAGCCAATTGATCTCTAAGAACCTTATAACGAGCAGCATTTATCTCCTCAATGCCTTTGTCACCTCTTTCATTAGAGGCATATACAGGACCGAATTCACCATTCCAAACAGGGACTTTGTGCTTGGCATGGTACTCAATTTTTCTTTCAAATTGTGACTTCAACTTGGCCTGTTCCTCCGCAGAAGCTTGGTAAAGGAAACCGTTTGGATTGGGGAAACCATAGAGAGTGTAATCATGAATAGAATATACACAATTTGGCAATGGAGATGGGAATTGTCTGAAGTCCATCGCATAAGTGTTACCATCCAAGAACAAGATATGGTTTGGGTCAAATTTTCTGATCTCCTTCTCCACTCTCTCGTAGAATTTGACCAATCTAGAGTGATCTGCAACTGCTGGCTCGTTCAATGGGTTGTAGCCAGCGACCCAGATGTTGTCCTTGTAGTATTTGGCTAATTCAGCCCATAAATTAACCATGGAGTCCTGAAACACCTTGAAATCCCAGAACAGGGACTTGTGGATACCAGAATCGCTATGCCAATCCTGATTCTGACCACCAGGACAAGCATGCAAGTCCAAGATGGTATAGATGCCATGCTTAGCGCAAGTGTCAACTAATGCGTCTAATTTCTTAAACCCCTTGGGGTTGATCTTGAACAAATCATCCTCGTCATCAATAAAATGTCTGTAGTTGAAAGGAATTCTCAAGCAGTTAAACTTCAACTCCTCTTTGAAGAAGATGGCATCCTGCTCGGTCCAGAAGTACTCATAGAACTTGTCGAAGAAGAAGCTGAACTTTTCTTCACCCATCTTGGACTTTAAAACCTGTTTATGTTCAGTTTCATGGCCTGGGTATCCAGTTATGAAGTTCTCCATGTTTAGGTGACCACCGGTTGCAGTACCTTTGAGGATAACTGGAACACCACTAGCATCCACGATCTTCGTTCCTTCAACTTTCAAGAAGCCAGTCATATTGAATTGCGTTCGTTAGCATAGATTTAGAAGGTAAGACAGAGGTGTTTTTAGACAAAAAATGGTTCCTTTTATATATTTTTGTGAAAAAGGGGGGTTAATTCACCACAAGATATTTTTCCAGATTAATGCGGTATTCCGCAACGAACGTCGGAGCATATTGTTCCAGCATAGGCTCCGCAACAAAAATGGTAAAGGGGGCAAAGGGTTAGGGTGGAGAAACCGACTTTTACGACTGACATACTTACTGGTGAATGTACTGGAGCAGAGAAGTCGTAAGCAATTAATCTGTTCTTGACATATCAGGCCCAGGCTCAAGTACCTAGTCCTCTTATATTAGGCGATCGTCCTTCTTTTTCTACACCCCGTGTTAATCGGGGACCTTTGGGTATATGGTTTGAAGTCTTCGGATCTAGGTTAGATCTCAGATCTGTTTTTCCGTTTATAAATCAGTTGCCGGAAGCGTCACGCTCCACAGTAATTTGGCTGCATGCCCTATGCATAAACCGTGGGGTAAAAGCGGTGGAGGAGTGGAGACTATCCCTTTTTATCACCTCACTGAGTTGCGAACATGGTGAATCATTGTCCCTGACTGAAAAGGCTTCCTTCTTCGCATCATCTTGTCTTTCTAAACACTACTCGAGAATTACAATGCTGATCATCATAGGCATCAAAGAAATCTTTAAAGTCGTCTATACAAGCACTGAGAGTATAAGAGGAACTTGAACTTCACTCTAATTTCTATGCTTCTTCTTGGTATGGTAGAAGCCATTCTCATCTTTTTCATGCTTTCTCTTTTCCCTTGTTCTTTCATGCTTCTTCATTTTTCTTCTAGCAGCAGCATCTGGAGCAGTGATGGCCAACCTAGCTCTCTTAGTTCTTCTATCTTTACGTCTTTGGACAATAAATTGGCTTACCTTTGAATAGTGGGAAACGTAGTTAGACACACCGATCTTTTCCTCCATTAGTTTCAAACACTCCAAGGAAAGATTTTGAAGTTCCTCTCTTCCTTCATCATCAACCTCGGTCTGGCTCTGGCTTATCGTAAACAATGGAAGAATAATTTCTTCAGCAACTTCATTGATCAACATTTCTGACAACAATTCCATAGAAATGGCCAAGAACTGAATACCAGCTTTCTTAGCGGAAATAGCTGTTCTTTCTGATCTTATTACATAACCTGCTTTCTTGATCGCCCAATATAACATTCTTCGTTCAATAGGATCAGACGATTCAGGGATCCGCTCATTCTCTCCATCTTCATCATCGTTCTCGTCAGCGTCAACATTGTTCTGTTGTTGAAGTGACTTATCCAATAAAACGTTGTTCTTGTGCCAGTACATCAAAGCCATAGTCAGCGCTTTAACGGCCTGAGAACCCAACCTATCGTCAACTAATGGCGCACCTAGTAAACGGAAGATTCTGTAACCAATTTCCTGGACATCAGCGCTCGAGAATAGTTCCATGTTGGAAGACATCAGCGCACATAACAACCTGGAAGAAGACAAACGAATCCAAGAGTGAGGAAATAAGAGACAAGCAATGATATCTCTCTTCAAATCGTCGTCAACCACCTCAATAGACTTTTCAACAACAAGACACAGACAGTTCAAAGCTGTATATACCAGTTCCCATTTGACCTCTGTTTCAGAATCAGATCTGGAGCTCTGCAAAATTCCCTTGATGTGATCCATGACAAGAGAATCCAGGTCAGATTCACCATTATATCCTCCAACCTTGACCTTGATCCTAAACAAGAGAAGAGAACATTTCAGCAAAGAAGAGTTGTTAGAATTGATCCATCCTTTGATGAATTTCTCAAAAGATTCAGTGCCCTTTTTCTCAAATATGGATGTGATCAGAGCAATAGCCATCTCTCTGCTCTTTGTAGATGATTCAGATATAAGAATTCTAGAAAGTGCAACAAAGAATGAGGAAGAAATGGCTTCGAGTAACTCCGGGCCAGATTTCTGAATGATTAGATGAATGAGCTCCATAACTGACTGCTTTCCCGCATCTGCAGGATAACTCAAGTTATCAACTAAGAACTTGAACTGTTTCTCCAATCTGCCACGTCCCTGGTCATACTCCATCAGGAATTGAAAGTATATACTTCGTGACATGTCTCGCCTTTCCTTAGAATGACTGGTGACCATTACCTCCCTAATCTTATTCATTGTTTCATAAACCTCAGGGAGCATCAAGTGCTTAGACACAATCGCCTTCAAAAAATTGAAGGCCAGACCCTGACGGTTTTCTTCACTCATATCTGGTTGAATCTTAACCAAAAGGTAACCTAGTGAGCTCTCTTTCAAAACAAGATCATCTCTGTGACGAATAACAATAGAGATGAACTTCAGAGATGCCTGACAAACTTCAGATTCTGTAGATGGGAAGTTCTTGACGATACTAAAACACTTTCTTGCAGCTCTCTTAAAGATATCACCCTCAACATCAAATTGGACACGGATAGTTTGACCCAAGATTTTCAAAGTACTAATAATGATAGCCTCATTGTTCGATTGCAGTGTCTTCTCAAAGAAAGGAATGAATCCAGATAAACTCTCAGAATTGACGAAGTCGGGATTTTTGTTCAGGGTAGTTCTCACCAGTTCCAGAGACAACTTTTGAAAAGTATCTACGAAGGTAGAGTTTTCACTCTCAACCCTCTGATTCTTAGCAGAAAGCTCAACCAAGAAATGCTTCTCAGAATCGTGAAGTCTTGGAATGTGCCTATTCTGGCTAAGAATTTTCTCAGACTCGGTAAACATCTGAAAACAAAGAACCAGCATTTCTTTCTTTGTGGAATCATCATTCTTATAGATACCCAATGTCAGCCTTCTAAGGACCTCGTCCAACTTATTCTGGATCTTCAATGAGATTCTCTCGTTCAGCAAAAGCCTTATTGGAGCAATGATATCATCAAATCGAGAAATGCTGATAGCTCTGGCGATGATTTCGCAAATGTCGAAAGTTTTATTGTGCTTAACCTCTTTCATAGATGTTCTATAGCCATCGGCTTCTTTTTCTAAACCAGTACTGCCAAAAATGTTTTCCATGACAATATCCATAATGAGACTGGCAGACTCATCAAGATCACCATGTTGAATCTCGAGAGATGAGAGTAGAGAGTGAACAGTGAAGCCCAAAACATGGATCTGAAAGCCTTTAGCAAGAGCAGTCTTCAGCTCTTTGATTATAAATTTGATATACTTCGCACCAAGAGTTACAGCAGCCCTTCCCAAATGCTTTCTAACGGCATCACGTAATTCGTCAGATCTCGAACGTAGGATCTGACAAATTTTAGTAAGAACACCCGGAAGAATAGAAACAATACGTTCATGAGTCAACCCCTGTATCAAACAAGCAATAGCCTCAATCAGTGGCGTTCTATACACGACAGTCTCTTCATCCCTTTTGTTCAAAACCTTGGACAAGGGCTCAATCATCTCCTTTTCTAATTGGACATCCAGAACATCAGACTCTGCAGGGAGGCCCACCATTTTCTTTGAACCTTCAGTAGCATTAATACTTCTCAAAAGTGCTTTGGCGATAGTCACCACTAAACTGACAGAATCACGAAGATTCTGGCCTCCTTCTTTCAGCCCAGCCATGTACCTCTTGAAGATAGCAATGAACTGGCGATAATTCACGTGACTTATCAGGATCTCAATTGTCAAGACAGTCTCATTGGCTATGTTACGGAGCTTCTCGTCAGCCACAAAAGCATAGTTCTCAATCATAGGAAGAACGTAGTGTGCAATATTTGATCCAGAAATATGAGAAGCCACCTGACCGAGTCTTTTTATAGCTCTTTGACGTCGATGAAGTTGAATGTGATTAATGTTAAAGAAGAAATTGGCCTCTCCATCATTGTTGAACAGTAGAACCCTCATATCCTCGAAATCATCAATATGCTTTAGATCTGACACAAAATGTGCCAGTATAGAGACGAATTCGAATCTGATATTCTCATTCTTACTCCTGAGACCAGATCTCACGTTAGATAGAACCAGATCTTTAAAGATACGAATAAGAGACTTGTCCACTTCTTTCATAGATAGCGCATCAGCAAATCTCTTCAAAGTGTATGATGCGTTAGATCGGATCGCGAGATCATCAATTTCGTTAATAAAGAATAGATTGGTATTCAGAATTGGCACCCACTCGATTGAGCTCAGTTCTTGATAAGTAACTTCATTGATGTCTCTAAAAGCACTAAGTCTTCTATCATAGTCAAATTCGCCAAGACTTCTAGTTGAGAAGCTGTTCAATTCAGCCAAGTAATGGCCAACCCTTGAGTACTCATCAAACTTTCGACCAATTTCAGTAAATAACTCGATTAGGACTTCACGTTGCTGTCTATCTATCAAGAACTTCAAGAATCTTGAAGAGACCTCAAATAAGTGTTGAATTTGATCAAAATCACCATCAAATTCTTGTATGAGAATCTTGAGAGTTTTCAAAACCTGAAGCTTACTATCTTTTGAAAGTTGAATGTTTGGCTTCTCCAGCATTTCAGTGCAGAGATCCACAAGTGTAACTCTTCTTCCTTGACTTTCGACATAGTGATTCTGCACAAGTGTCAATAAAAGCTGAATGATCTTGGCATTGACATCTGGTTCTATTATTCGAGAAAGAATGCTTTTCAAAGTAGTAAAAACACTATCAGAAACAGTTTGGGCCAGGCCTTCATGCTTTGATCTTTTAGAAGAATTTGTGATTATGTTAATGCAAAAGTCAAGCACAGAAGAGATGACTTCAGTCTTGGTGTGTGAGTTGGAAAGCAATGATAGCACTTTGGTTGCAGGTTCCGAATTGTTGATCAGGAGCAAATCACGATAGTTTTTGTACTGAGACCAACAAACAACGATCTTCAGTAGAGAAGAAGTTTGTTGCAAATTTTCTCTCTCGAAATACCGGAATCTTGGGGAGAGGATCTTTTCATAGATCACAACGATATAGTCATCCCAACTAAAGTCATTCAATATCTCAAAGAATTGAAGCAGATCTTTCATACCAGAAGTTCTGACGTTGCGAGCAACCAAATTGGCATGATCGTCAATAGACTCACCCTGAATAACAGCCTCGGCACACACAAGGGAGAATAGCAATGGCTTGATAGTGACTCTCAGCAAATCCTTGAACTTCTCACCTAGTGTGTGTATCAAGTCATTCAACATGTTACAGAAACCCAGACATTTTCGAAGAAAGTTTGAGGATAGTTTTTCTTTTCCAACAGAATCAAAATCATCATCACTCTCTGAATAAATCTTTTCGGCAACAATATTCAAGAAATCAACAATGTACTTGGGATCAAGTTGTGGAAGGATAGAGATAGCTCCAAACTTGATACCCTTCTTGTTACCGCTAATGTTATTACTCTGAGCTCGACCAAAAAGAATTCTCAAGATCAAAGGCATCACAGCATTTTGGTCTCCCTCTTCGAGAACAGTGGCATCTCCCTTTGATGTAATTTTCTGTATCTCATCACGGAAAGTGGCATCATCCAACAAGTTACTCAAGTTATCCTTATACTTACTAATGCGCTCATCTTTGAAGTTAAGCAAACAGTCAAGCGCGATCTTTCTAATCTCGGAAGTTCTGCTTGAGAGGAGGATCAAGCATCTTTGATAAAGTTCATCAGCTCTCGGAATCGATTTCAGCTTTTTGAAAGACACAAACAAACCGAGGAGTTCGGCTCTTTCCTTTTTAGTGAAGTTAACAGATGTCTTTTCATTCTCCACCTCATTTTCAGAGGTATTCAATACAAGAGGTAAGATACTTGAAGAGTTCTTTTCAACGAGTTCAGGGATTCTTTTCAAGGCATCTAATGCATGAGTACACATGAATGCCGGGAATTTTTGAGTACCCAACCTGGCCTCACAATCAGAAATCAATGTGGCTTCATTGTTGAGGTACTTGGAAATGATAGACTTAGAATTACTGATAATATTTTCAAGTCTAATATCGATGGTGGTCCAGATACTTGGATGAACATCCACAAAGTCACTTAATCCATCAAAGAAACTCTTGTTTGTATGACTGTAGGCCTCGGTGATGAAGTTGAAGGCCAATTCCCATACCAGCTGCTTATTTTTATGGTAAGCACTTGGTAATACTTCATATGCGATCTGCCAAGATGGAGAAAAATGGATGGTGAGCATACCGAACAGGTATTTCAAAAACACCTGGGATCTTAGATCATCGGAACCATCAAGCTTCTGGAAGGACGCAGCGAATCCTCTCATTCTTAACTGTATATCACGACCGTTTGCCAACGAAAGAGGAATTTGTTCAATAATATCACATTGGTTCGCAATAGCGACAAGTTCCTCGTCGAATCCGGTGGACAGAACATTAATAAGCTGTAAGGACGCATGTTTCAAGTCGTGATTTGGAGTGATCAAGTTGTTAGAGATCAATGAAATCAGATGTTCTTTTTTGATGATGGAGATATCGTGAGTCTTCAAATTGGATTGGATGCAAGAAACAAAGATCAAATTGTTAGACAGCTCTTCAAAGTTCTCCAAGATAATCATTGTAGTCGATGATGAATCATCAGCGAGAGCTAGTAGAGAGATAGCCTTTGAACAAGTGGTATCTTTGAACTCTGAAACCTGGTTCAGTTGGTTGATTTTAGCGATAAGATCGATCAAAATTGAAGGTTCCAGACTTGCACTGCAAGAAAGTACACAAAGTCTCCAGTAAGCCTGATATAGATCCTGGGATGATGAGATCGACATTGCTTTCAAATCCTTGTTAACACGCTCAGCGAACTGAGTAGGTATTGAGATCTTGAACTTATGAGTACTTTCAGCTTTGGAAACCAATTGCCTCTCTTCCAAATCAGTAAGAAAATATGCAATGACCTCTGAATTATGGTTCCACTTCTTATTGATAAACTCTTGGACAAATTGTCTGGCATATTTGAGTGATCTTTCCTTCGCAAGTTCCACGATAGAGATAATGAAGGGAGGGAAGAAAGATTCCAATGTCAATGCAAAACGAAAAAGTGAAGTATGGAATTTCGTCAATGTTTGGACATCACAGTTACGGAAGAAAATTGAGAGCAAATAAATTATCAAGTCTTTTGATTCCTTCTCCAGCGATTCGAGTTTGAAATTACCAATAAGATGGTCCAAAGCCTCGGTAATCAGCGACCAATCTGGAATCTTCTTACCGGAATCTGCGAATATCAGAATGGTGGTGACTTTGACAAAGTGGTTCAAATAAGATCGGTCTGATTTGATGTTTTTCATGTTGATCTCTGAGATGAAGTCGTACAGGCCCATGACTGATTCATGAGATCCAAAGTTTAGAATGTTAAGGATGATATCACACAACACCGATGAGGCGTCATCCGACGATAAGTTCTGTAACAAGGAACCAATGATGATGGAAAACTTCGAGTGGACAGAACCTTGAGTGGACTTCATAGACTCGCTAAAGAGGATGACGATAGACTTGTTATAGTTACGATCCCCAATCTTCTTGAATGCAGCATCTGAAAATCTCAATAACTCCTCTTGACTAGTCTTCCTGAGCAGAAACGACAAAGCTTCTGCAGAGAATCTAGCAATATGATCCTTCGAGTTAAACAAGGGTTCGAGCATTTCAAAAGTGGGTACCAGGTCCTGTGATAGGATCTTAGCCAGGTACTTAAATATGAATGCGAGACAGTTGAACTCCCATTCCAATGAGTCAGATGTATTTTCAGCTAATGCTAGATCAGTGATGAGCTTCACCGTCTGTTCGTAAAACTCCATGAAGTCGGGCCCCAAATCATGGCAGAACTGTGTTAAAAGCTCCAACAACGGCTGCAAGGACAGGGCATCGTGCTTAGATATGGAAGTGACAAGCGTTTCGAAAATCTGACGTTTGCTGTGCAAGATCTGTGGCAGACTCTGGCACAGAGGCTCTACAGTTTCAGCAAACTCCGTGAAGTTCCCTGATCTGTTGAACTCCACCCATCTCTCCAGCGTGGATAAGAAGTGAGAAGTATCAGCATCGTCAAACGCCCGTCTGCTGAGCTTCTTGGATGGTTCAATCTTAATGGAGTCCACACGTTCCCTGAACGACGCGAACGTGTATCGCTTCGTGGACTTGGTGGTCTTGATCTTAGGCATGGCAGCTAAAGGCCTTCGTGGTTCTTCTATAGGAATTCTGTCTCTGCTTTTAGAAGCCCACATAAATTTTTCCATTTGGCGATGAGCAGAAATTTTTAACGCTGACGTAATTTTTGAGAGGGAAAATAAGAACATCTGCGTAGAGGACTAAAGAAGTTTCAAGGGGGTACCGCAAGAGTGAGGGAGCAAGCCAGGAAGTTCATCAAAGGGGTCAAGACTAAATAAGACATAGAATGACAGACGAGACAGCAAGATTACTCCCACCCGAGGGCCAGCCAGTAGCCATCAAGAAGATGAGAAACGCTACAGAGAATAAACTGGGCCCACAGAGAACGTCGAGGACAACGCAAAAGCTCCAGATCCTCCCTGAGGAGCCCATACCGGACGAAACGGACACTATCAACAGGGATGTCTATTCCCAAGTGAGTCGAATCAAAGATACATCCGCGCGTAGGGATGCTGAAAGGTTGGGCAAGAATCAAAGATCACTACTACCAAGAGTCACCGCATACTGCAGTGCTTCCAGTTATAAGATGAAAGACCTTATAAAATGGCTGAAAGACAGCAAGAGGGTCCATGACTCGCATCCAAAGCTGTTTGACGAGTGTCTGTATACTCCATTTGTGTATAAGGATTGGAGAGGCGACAAGAGGATGGATAAAGACCTCATCAGATTGGATGATGAAGGGGGTGAGATCACAATAGATGATAGACATACGGATGTCTTTATCTTTGAATATGGTGTAGTGGTGTTATGGGGTTTCACAGTACGGGAAGAACAGGCCTTCCTCAATGATCTGGCCAAGTTTGAGAATGAGAAATTGGCACAGGAGGATGTCCAGGTCGAGGAGTTTAACTTCTACATCACCAAGAGTTATCAACCTAGAATCTACAATGACTTTATCACACTGAGAGATGGATCCAACTATATGATCAAACTCTCTATATCTCATGCCATATCACAGTCTGTGAAGATCTCTCTATTTGAAGAATTGGTGGATAACACTATTGAAGATACACAGGACATCCCACAACAGATTGCCTCAGCAGGAAAGGTTGGTATGACCAAAGATGAGATCATGAAAAGTATTGGAGAGTTGTTCATCTTGAGAATTAATATCAATCTACATGGTTCCGTGTTAGATTCACCTGAGATTATGTGGTCAGAACCTCAGTTGGAGCCTATCTATCAAGCCACGAGAGGGTATTTGGAAATCAACCAGAGAGTGGCACTGCTTAATCAAAGGCTAGAAGTCATTTCTGACTTGCTCCAGATGTTGAAAGAACAGCTGGGTCATTCAAACGAGGAATACCTTGAATTCATTGTTATTATCCTGGTTGGTGTTGAAGTGCTGGTCTCTGTGATCAACATCATTGTGGATATTATTGCCGATGTGAAGTGAAGAATTATCTAATGAATAAAGGATAAGTACAACCGATAAAACATTCCAAAACATAGTATCCACCTAAACTAGAAAACCCATAATGTACAAACGAAAACCCCAGATTAGTTTAACACCTGATATCTTACAACTCTTGGGAAGCCTTAGCCTTAGAGGACTTTTTTGGCAACAAGTTCTGGTGGATGTTTGGCAAAACACCACCTTGGGCAATGGTGACGTGACCGAGCAACTTGTTCAACTCCTCATCGTTTCTGATGGCCAATTGCAAGTGTCTTGGGATGATTCTGGTCTTCTTGTTGTCACGGGCGGCGTTACCAGCCAACTCCAAGATTTCAGCAGCCAAGTACTCAAGAACGGCAGTCAAGTACACTGGAGCACCTGAACCGATACGTTGAGCGTAGTTACCCTTTCTGAGCAAACGATGAACTCTACCAACTGGGAAAGTCAAACCTGCCTTAGCAGAACGAGATTGAGAAGCCTTTTCGGCAGAACCTGCCTTACCACCTTTACCACCGGACATTATTATTTGTGTGTGTATAGAGGAAAACTACATTTGGGCTTGCTATTGTACCCAGTGGGGAACTGCTGTCTCTTTATACCATGTTGATGTTTGCCCCCTGTAATGGCGGTGTAAACAAAGCGAGCGACGCGTATGCGCCGTTCTGAAGTTTACGCACAAATTTTGCGGTACATTTTGGAACGCTGGGAGTTTGCATTTGCCTCTCGTGCTTATTTTTACGCACTGTTTCCCAGCCACAAGCGTAATATCCAGTATAAATTTACGTAAGCCCATATTAAATACCCAGACCAAAATTTACACATTTGTTTGTGTAACTGTCAGAATATCCTGCAACTCTCTTCCAACGGCGTGTCTGTTTTGAAATCAAAACATTACCAAGACGCGTAGGCGTAGCACTCCGTTTATTTAAACTGCCACGTCCCCCAACACTTCTGTAGTACCACTACCACCATATTTCCTCCCTCCACACACAAATTTAGTTTACAATGGCCCCAAAAGCTGAGAAGAAACCTGCCTCTAAAGCCCCAGCTGAGAAGAAGCCAGCTGCTAAAAAGACCTCCTCTTCCTCTGAAGGTCCAAAGAAAAGAACCAAGGCCAGAAAGGAGACTTATGCCTCCTACATTTACAAGGTCTTGAAACAAACTCACCCAGATACCGGTATCTCCCAAAAAGCCATGTCCATCATGAACTCTTTTGTTAACGATATCTTTGAGAGAATTGCCTCTGAGGCCTCTAAATTGGCTGCTTATAACAAGAAGTCCACAATCTCTGCTCGTGAGATCCAAACTGCCGTCAGATTGATTTTGCCAGGTGAGTTGGCTAAGCACGCTGTTTCTGAAGGTACCAGAGCTGTCACCAAGTACTCTTCCTCAACTTCCGCTTAAGTTTGTTGACAGATGTACTTTCTGTATGTTTATTAGGGTTTGTATTGGTTAGGTAATTATGTATATTAGGAAATCAGTTACGGTTCGTTTGAGACTTGTTTGTAGCTTTGATGTCTTTGTTTTTTGGTCTCTGACAGGTGCTGCCACACGACTCGCCAACTGAAATCACGCCTGATCCCTCAATGTCTTGAACAAGCAAAAGGTCTTTTTAAATTTCTTCTCCAAAATGGTCAAACTACTCCTAACCATCTCGTTGGTTTTAATTTGATTAGTTCTAATCTAATATAGTTCCCAGTCTAGTATGTCTCTTCACTCATGGAATACCGTTCATTGAGAACTTTCGCTTCTTCGCACGCAAACATCGCAAGATAGAGAACACATTGCGACCAAGTTTAGAAAATACAATATCATCATGCTGGATGGGATCAAAGAGTTATGCCACGATGACCACGTTGGAACATCTCATACGTTTCTTATACCCTATCCTGATTCATTACTCCCTATGATATTATGTCTGCAGTGCTGCTGCAGTCAAATCTTTGAAACAATATTGCGTTGATTTGCCTCTCTTTTTAGACCTTATAACTTTACTCTTTTCGCAACTCATAGTGGAGCCGATCAGTTGAAATGACAGCTGCAGTTCGAATGCATCGCAACTTCGAATGTTGTTCACCCAGACTCAGGAGTTTCAAGTA
Organism: Williopsis mrakii; assembly: GCA_003706445.3. NCBI lineage: Eukaryota > Fungi > Ascomycota > Saccharomycetes > Phaffomycetales > Wickerhamomycetaceae > Williopsis > Williopsis mrakii. Next base: position 16,347 of record PPLH03000023.1, read on the forward strand.
TCTTTAACCTCCATTCCACACACAGAATTTCCTATTTATCTAAGCCATTTAGTCTGCTGTGTTTGATGTAATGTGCACCTAGAATACTATCTATATTACTCTTGAATATAGCATGCAGAACATTGCATTTTACAGACGCCAACGGCTGTTAGAGGTCAATGAAAGTATTCAAGGATCTCACTCACACCTAATCCCAATACAAACCCTCAGCTTAGCACTTTTGGCCTTCCTTTTTGTACATGGTAAGTTTCGGAGTCTCATCTCATAAGGGCTCTTCTTCAGAGAAAGGATTAGAGCACATGAACAAACTCAGTCAAGATATCGTCAACTCTAGTGTCTTGATTTTTTATCATCCGTCGTACATATAGTGTAAATTTAGGGGCGCTCGTTTTATTTTCACATTTCTTCTAATTTTGAGATTCTCACTCTGTTATCAAATTTTTGGAAAAAGTCTTGACGTGCTCATTCTGTAAAACCCACAAAAAATCTTTAAAAATTACCTCAATCTGTCACTTAACGCTTTTCAAATAGTAATGAATATCTATTATTATCATATTAAGTCCACTATGATAATTTATCACCTGTCAGGGCTCAGTAAAATCCTCTGAGCGGTCCATGACGTTTTGACCCATTGTACTGCGTCATGAACCCTCGATAAGAGCCGTTGAAAAAAAAGCTGACGATCGGCCTGAGACTACAAACCTGTAGCTTATGAAGGGCAACGTATTGAGGAGAGTGTCAACGCGACTTTTTTATGAGACTCAACGCATTCTGTCTTTAGACCCTCAGGGGCCATACGCAAAGAATTAGAAATAACAAGGGAAATCTAGTTGATTTTGTAGCCAGAATACATAGCTCAAAGACAACTATTAAAATCCGTGTATAACCTAAATAGTTGAATCTGACCTTGCATTTATCTATCACCGCCTGCCTTCAATACTATGGATATCCAAATCCCGGACCTTTAGAATAGCTGAACCCTTGCAGTCAGGATATCTCTGTATTGATTCCGAAGGGTTGCCCTGGTAACTGCCCAGTGCCGACTCTAACATTTACCATGCTGCTTTTAGCTAAACTGAAGACATGCACAAAGACTGAAAGCGCAGAACCAAGTCCAGTGACCCAATGTCCCTTGTCTAAATGCATGACAACAATGGACATGACTTGACTAACGGTTAAGATACGTCAATGTTCGAGATAAATAGAACCAATCAGCGGAAGAGGCAACACTTGTGACAGTAAAAGACAAGAGGACAAGTTCGATCGAAATTGTAATAATATATAATGGCAGTAGGGACAAAGGACAAAGGCAAAGGACAAAGGACAAAGGCAAAGGACAAAGGACAAAGGACAACGGACAACGGACAAAGGCAAAGGACAAAGGATAAAGGACAAAGGACAAGAAGAGAATTCACGCGCTGTAAAATAACTTGCCATTGGAAGTTACGAAATTGTTAAATGTAAACGTAAGCTGCGAAGTTGAGTTGTCAAGCATTTAGAGGGGAAGCATAAGGTGTGTCGTCAAACTTGCATAAACCAGGACTGGAGTTAACTAGTTACTTGTGGACTAGCGTTTACTTCTCATGCCACAAAAGTTACAACTTAGAGGGTCATGCGATGCGGAGAAAATTCTCTATTGAAGTTCTAGAGTTCTCGTCACAGCTTAGTCTTTGCCAGATGTTGATAAAGCTACAAAGAGCAGAAGACTAGAGGCACAGTAATATCTAGGATTCTGGACGTAGACTTGTAGCCGGGACCTTTATCAATACCAGAATCTAGGTTCCAACTTACAAAATATCACTACAGCTACAGCCTCCACCCCAACTCGTAGTTCGAGACTGAAGAGCGACAACAAATCTACACAACGTGGAGCGCATATTCGTAGCTACAGAACAAACGAATCAGAAGTCATAAAGCATCGCATAAATGGAAGTAAAAGGTACACCAACCTCATGGCTCAACAGAAGTCTCCTCTGTCTTGACCTCAACTTTCTGCTTCTTTGTATTTCTATTTTCATATTCATTCATCTGCTTGTTATACCTCTCTCTATCCTCGTTGAAGATATCCACATATGGCTGTCTCTTCTCTGCATCCATGCTTCTCCAGATTTCACCCAGCGTCTTTGATAGATCGATCTCTTTCCCTTCAGCTTCAGCTTCTCTTTTGAGTCTATCTTTTTCCATCTCACAGAAGCTATAATGGTTATTAGTATCTCAAAATGAAGATCAAAGTCCAGATTAACTTACACCAAATAGGGATTGATTGGCCGCTTGGGCATATCAGGATCGCGAGGTTGAGGAACCGATGGTTTCTTTCTCTTGAGTATCTTCTTTCCCTCTGTGATTTCCAAATCTGATTCTTCAGATTCGCTGTCAGGAAGTATGGCTTTCTTTTCTAGCCTTTCAAGAAGAATAGAGTATTCCAATCGTAACCTATTCACCGCCATTTTAGCTCTTGAGATAGCAACGCTTGAGAGCTGGTTGCTCTCTTCAACGAGAATGATCTTTCTTTTGAGGTTCTGGCACTTCACTCGCCACTCTTCGTCCGCTGACATTTCGTTTTGTGGGTTTTCCTTTGTTGTGTTGTTGGTATTCTTGCAAAGTTGTTTTTTCGTGTGCTCTCCATTCCATCGACAGGGACTCATGATCACGGCGAAGGGACTACAAAGCAATAAAGTTAGCAGAATCACACAGTAAAAGAACAAAAAAGAGTAATCAATGAAAGTCCATTAGATATCGAAGTAGACTAGGAAAGCAAACAAAAGAGCATATATAGAACATCAGGCCTTAATAGCCTTCTCATAAGACGGCGGTGGGCCAGTTACATCAAACTTGTTCTTCTCATCAAAGGTGGTGTTTGAATCGCGAACATCAACCTTTCCCTGTGCCTTTGCAATCTCATACTCAGAAACACCAATTGGGTCCTTAGGAACCCAAATGTGTGGCTCTTCATCTGTGACTGCGGGGTTATTATAAGCACCATCGAGGTACTCTGATGAATAATTTGCAGTGAGATTGAAAAAAGCTGGCAATTGAGAACGAATCAAGGAGAAGTTGTAACCATCTCTTGGATTAAAAAAGCGTCTGAGAACCTGCTTTGGAGTAGTCTTAAGCTGTTTCTCCAGCGTGTCCAAATCGGCATGGTTAATCTTCTCCTGCGTCTCTGCTCTAGTCATGTTCCGAGACCCCTCTTGAGTGCCACCAACTACGGTATCATTTCTCGAAGAAGCGGAGTCGGGAACGGCGGTGGTATTATTCGTTGCATCTTTAGAAGCATCAGCAGTGTCAGTCGTGTTCGCATTCCCAGAGACATAACTCTTACCAGTCTCCTTGATCTCTGCCCAACCTTGGTCTTTGTTTGGATATAAAGAGACGTTATCAGTTCTTGTTTCCTTGATAGCAGACACAGGCACAACCTCAAGCAACGGCTCGAACTTGAATCTAAGGTACAAGTGTGCCAGAACGGTGGCAGCCAGCATGATACCTTCTAAGGCGACAGGGCCCCAAGATTTAGCCATAATGAAGAGACCCAAGAGACAAATTTCAGCTAGATACAGCCCGACAAATGTTTGAAACAAAGCCTTTGGATAAGAGCGACCTCTCAAGTCCATCTCTTCATGACCAAAGACATAGACAATCAAGTATAAGTAAGCCAAATATAGATATCCAAGAGCAAAGGTCGAAAAGATCAAAATGATAGGGGAGATTATGGAATATACCAAGAACAAGACAACAAGTAATTCAATCGGTGGATAAGCGATACCCCATGATAGGGAAGATAACGTATTATATTTCTCCCATTTCTTTCTTGGAGTATTCTGTAAGAATACAAGCACTTTGGACAAGATCAATGGGGCAGCTTGTAACAGGGTCAATGCAGGTGTCATCAAACCTTGGAGCAAAAAGTAAGAGATATAGAAATTGGAAGCCTTTGGTAAGTTCTGCGCCAACAGGGTCATAGCGGAGCTTGGATCGTTGATGATAGCAGTAACAGTGGACGAAGCGGATGAGGCCAATGTAAACACAAGAAACACTTGAATGACTTGGAATGCAAAGTACCATGATTGACAGAATAACTCCACTTGCTGATATGTAACCATTCCAGACAATTTTCCTGCGTACTTGATAATCACTGGAACGAAAGACATCAAGATCGCCAGTGCCAACGTTGGTAAAATACCTGTGATCAGCCCCAATAATACACTAGGGCAATTGTTGATGAACCTCAAGAAAGGCACCTTTTCAGTCAAGAAAGTGATATTTGAGATGCAACCAACCACTGCGACAGGAATAGCCCAAAAAATTATCATCAGAGTAAGGAAGGTGTTTGCACCAATGGTTCTCATTCTTCTTTCCTTACTCTTTTGAGATAGATTATCCCAGCAGACATCATCAGGGGCGATACTTATGTCGCGTTTCTTTAAATCAGAGAATGGGATAGCCTGGAAGGCACGCTGAGCTTCCAATTGGTTTGAGAATTCAATGAAAACAGCAGGAAGTTTTGTAGCTGTTTCTGGAGTTTCTTGGGTCTCCTTAATTTCAGCGTTCAAATCGCTAATGTGCTCGACGCAATAGCTGATTGAATTGACTTTCTCACCAATGAGTGGTATTTTCCCCAATCTATGGGTTGGTTCCTTTTGAATGTAGTCCTTTGGTTCAGCTGGTAGTGATTTCCCCTTCTTGACAAGTTTCTTTTTGTACTTCAGTGCTTTTTGAATAACCTTGTTGAGGACACCCTCGTACTTGTTTCCCAGATTGGTACGTTGTTTAACTTTCTTAGACAATTCCCTGTGGTCTCTTGCATACCATACTCTCTGAGCATATGGGAAAAAGGATCTCAAGTAGTCCTCATCGATAAAACTTTCAGTAATATCAGTCAGCATCAGAGTTCTTGAAGACAAGAGGCCATCATAGAGGGGTGTTGTCTGTATAGCATGCCTCAAGGAGACGTAGTACACCAATTCTTTAAAGATGACAAAGATCACGAGACCAAAGAACAACCAGGATAAAAAGACATGGGCGTAGAATCTGTTCTTGTTAGTAATGTTAGCGAATGACAACAGGTCGAACCCACTGAGGCCTTGACCGTTTGTAGCGTTGACTGGGAGCAGAATAGGCATTAGCATAAAGCAACCCATTAGTGAAATAGCAGCAAATATACCAATGTAACGAGCAAATAAGTAAGCATCGACACCACCATATTGGAGAAAGAAGGATTGCGGTTTCGACCATGTGGACGATGCCCACGCAAATGGGCCCTTTGGAACTCTTGGAGGAATCTGTTCCTTATCCGACTTGGCCAGCTCCAAGGTCTTTGGCTCATAAATACGACGTTCTTTTGGTCTTAAAATAATGAAAGCCACCAAGATTATGGAACCAATGATTCCGTAAAAGATCAATGAGGACACGAAAGCAGAAGTTGAAGAAGCTGTCCCTCCAGATTCCGATGAAGACATTATTTCCTTTAAGTATGTGAGTCTAATAATAATCAATTGAAAAAGCAGTATCAACAAAGGTGCGAATTATGGTTTTATAAGTACTTTTGTAATGTTGGATTTTGGAAAGCAACCATGAAATTCGATTGCGTAGAGGCTTATGACGATTCTGGAGGGAGATGGAAGAGGATTCCAATGCTTCCAGGCATAACATAGACACATACTACTGATTTATGATCTATTGACAGGTTCAAGGCTATTTTCAAGTTTTTAAACCAACTTTTGTACTTGAGGCCCAGTGGATGTGTCAAAGTAAACAAAACGGGCCATTTTTTGCGCATTCTGACAGGTGGCTGGTTGGCTGGTGACAGAAATGCAGGAAAGCAGCTTTTACAGGAATTTTCAGTGATGAGCCACTTAAAAATATGTTTACACTGGATTTTTATATTTGTATATCCATTAACTGAATCTATAATCATAATAATAGCAGCTTTGAATCACCTTTGAATCACCTTTGAACCACCTGAAACGCCAGCAGCATAGTTTCTTACATAATCCCTAACATAAGCACCCGCCACCTTCACGAAAATTACTCTTTTTATCAGATTCTGAGCATCGGCGCATTGCCCCGGCGACTTTATCACGGAACCCACGCGGTGCAACAACAACTAGACGGAAGAAGCAAGAAAGGAAGAGATAACTCATTGGAGCCCACATCGACAACAAATCAGTAAAGTTCGACGAGGATGAAGGTTAGTTCTCCTTTGCGCCGTGCGATAATGAAAAGAAATTGGCATGAACACACCCCTGATCAACAAGTACTAACTCCAGCCCCAGTTTATCGACGAGACTGATATCGAACTCATAAACCAGTTTCTCAACTTCGACACGTCCGATTGTCATATCACCGGTGGGTGCGACTTGTTCACCACCAAACCAGTCCAGTCAGATAGGAAGTTATACAAGACGGTAGATAAGCAGTTTGATGCCATCATTGAAAACAACGAGATAAATAAGTTCACTCCAAATGAGGTGTTTGTGAGGGCCAAGAGGAGGTTCAGCTCCAGTGATTCGTACATGGAATCCTCATCTCCAAGATCACTCGAAACAACACCATTTGGTCCTCTGAATGAAAGCACCAGCCGGAAGATCTTTGCATATTTGATTGGTATCCTCAACGCGACGTATCCTGATAACGACTTCACCTCTTTGGAACCATTGGATTTTTCTAAAGTCACATTCAATAGTCTAAGATCTAAGTTTGACAATACGCTCATCTCTCTTGGGAAAACCGAAAACATGGAGTTCATCTGGGATATTATAAATTCTCAAATGGACTTGAGCGACTGTGTATGTTTTGAGTTAAACACCGACGATGGTGAGAAGTTTTTCCTCTCAGAAGAGCCAGGCCAACTATGGACAATGAAGTGGTTTATATTCAACAAGAAGCGGAAAAGAGTTGCATTTTTATATTTAGATGGCTTCAGGTTAAACAACTCTCCAAGATTACAACCCGTATCTGCCAAGAAGAACCTCAGTACCATCGACAACGACTTGGATAATGAGGAATATGACTTGACGTACTCTGACGATGAAGTGATGTTTGACGATGACATCATGGATGAAGATGAAGACCGACAGAGAGCCAATCCTCAACAGGGACTCACCATAAGATAAGGCTATGCAGAGCTGATGCCAGATTTATTGATTTCGAATGATAATTCCTTGTCTTGTTCAGTGAATGGAGAAAACACAAGCTTCAGCTGGCGCTGAACATTCCAATATTCTTCATCACCTCTTTGATAGTACTTCTTCAGCAGGATCCTCACCAATACATTATTACTCCAAGATAGCCCCAAAGTAGGCACCCCCCCTTTGATCTCATCCCTTGTTATCATATCATGATCCCATCCACTTAACCAACCGAGTTGGTAATCCATAGAAATTTTCTTGTAGTCACTCTGTAGGATCTCTCTCTCCGGCACATCACTTATTTGATTGGTAACGACAATGGCGACACCATAACGAGCACAGAGGTCCAATAGCTTCTTACATATCTCAGTCATTTTATTTTTATTCTTGAGATAGCTCTTGAACCCATTATGCTCCAATTCCACACGGAGATGATGCGATATAGAATCAATCACGACGAGCTTAATGTCCTCTTTTTCGATCAGCACCGGAAGTTGCACCTCCAATATATGTTCCTGCGTCTCTAGATCCATGCAATTAATACAAAATACTGAGTCTAGCTTTGGATTGATCTCAACCAGTCTCTTTGTCTCCAAGCTGCCCTCTGTGCTGATATACACCGATTTGGAACCAAGGCCACCTTGAGAAGTAGAAAGTGAGCAGGTCCTCGTCAATTGCATACACAGCTGTGATTTTCCAGTTGCACTTTCGCCAAAGATCTCAGTTATTAGACCCAAGTGGATCCCTCCGTTCAACAACAAATCCAGTTGGACATCACCTGTGGTGAAACAGTCAGCGCTTTCGACGCCGTGGGGTTCCTCAACTTCGCTCTTTAGAACATCGATAAAGTACTGTAGTTCGTGAATTGGCACCCCAGCTTTAGAAGAGATCTCCACAGGAGAAATGCTCAACAAGTCCATTACTGTGATCTGGTGTTGGACCAACAACGGTGTATAGCTCAAGAAACCATCAGAGAAATTTAGCCGTGACTTCGGGAAGTGTTTATAGAGATCCATCGTGGTGCATTTCTGATGAAGTGTTATTCAATCGGATCAGTAAGGCCACACAGACCGTTCAGTGTTGATGAGAGGTTTCCTGTTTTTTGGGTTCTGAGGAATAAATTTCCGGGTCCTCGCGATGCGTTTTGTTAGGGCTATTGTCATGGCCTGTCAAGAGAGGCTTATAGGGCCTTCAAAGAATAGCTCAATATCTATATTTATTAGTTACTACCATTATAGTGCAAGAGCATTCAAATGTGATTTAAATAAGGGCTGTTGCACCATATTAGAGCTCCTCCAGAGGCTCTCTGAGTGCCCCATCCCAAGGTCCGTTAAGGTTGAGCAACTGGTACAAATAACATAGAAAAAGTTCCTTTAGAGAGCCTTCTCCTCTTTAGCTCATAAAAAAGGTGACCAGCAAACCAAGTACAAAAATGCGGCGACAAAGAATAGAATCTTATTTCATTTCTTTACCCCCAGTGAACTAAAGGACAATGATCTTACAACAAGCCAAACAAGCAATTAAAGGAATGAGAGGAGGGAGCAACTTGAAACATTCCACTTTCTTCTCCATCCTTGAGGCGAAGACGTCCACAATTGGACTCTGGGGGTTGTTCTTTGGAAGCATGATGCTTTGGCCATTGGTCGCTAGAAATTTTGTCAGACGTACCGGTCTAGTTGCTTATTCTCATGCGAACAATTAATTTATTCTTCTTTTGATTTATATGTTCTCTATTGATCTTTCACTATGTGTAGGCATCCCATGTTCTTTGGCACGATGCCCCTTGAAAGCAGCTCTCAAGATGTCATCTTCAAAGCCATCAACCTTGATATATTCTACACCTCTCTGCTTCAGCTTGTCCAAACCAACGTTTTTCTTCACAAAGGTGTCAGGCTCAGTTACTCCAACAAACACGGCCCTTATACAAGTGTTCAAGATTCTATCAACACAGGGTTCATTCCCACTTAATCTTAAGGAACATGGTTCCATAGTAGTATAGCACACAGTCCCGATTGGAACATCCTGAACACCATTCTTTTGGAAATACTTCTCCAACGCACACTGCTCAGCATGCGTATTTCCTGGTAGCTCTCTCGAATACCCCGTTCCCAACACTTCACCATTGAGTACTAGCACACAACCAACGCTGAAGGCAGTCTGTGTTTCTTCACACTTTTGAGCTTCTTTCAAAGCCATCTCCATGAACCTCCGGTGGCCATCCATCGCCCAATCCGGGTATGCTGTTTCATGGGACCATCCATTTTCTGGATCCATCGAGTAATAACGATAAGCGTGTAGCCAAAGATCCAAATCATTCGGACCAGGATTTGTATACAGCTCCGTATCGCAATCTGGACACTGCTTATTCAATAGCACTTCACCCTGTGAATCAGGGTAGTACCATGATGTCGCCGGCTTCGTCTTTCCAATCTCATGTAATGCCTCCATGACACTATCATAATTGGCCTCACCGCCTTGACCCAGCTGCGGACCCCATACGCTAAGATTGGAGTATATAGGGTCATTTGCAATGGGGAACCCCAGATATTGCAAATGGACTCTGATCTGATGCGTACGTCCGGTGTACGGCATACATTTCACGATGGAAGTCTCTCCATCACAACTGATCTTCTTGAACACAGTCTTAGATTCCTTACCCCTTTGTTCATCCACAATGTTCAACCCCAACCGCGGTTCAAGTGTGAACAATGGTTTCGTCACAGTGACTTCCTCGTCTGGGAACATGCCTTTCACACGAGCAATGTACTCTTTTTTCACCTCTCGAGCTTTCAACTGTTCCACAAACTTGTCTGCCCCTTTTGGGTTTTTTGCGAGGAACATCAATCCAGAGGTCAGTCTATCGAGGCGATTGCAGGGATGCGCCTCTTTTTTCATCTCTAATTTCATGATTTTCGTCACAGTGTTGAATCGGTATCTTCCCGTGGGGTGGACAGGTATACCGGCAGGTTTGTCAATGATGAGTAACTCATCTGTCTCCTCCACGATCTTGATGGCTCTGGATGTTACAGAAGGTTCATGTCGATGTATCTTATGGGTAATCAGATCACCGTTTCTCACTATAGAGTCCAGTGAGGCAGGCTTCCCATTCAACATCACTTTTCCTTCTGAGATGGTCTTACGATAGTATTCCTCAGATCTATCTCTAAACTCATTACTGAAGATATCAATCAGCGTTCTATCTCTCCACCTCATCTTGCAATAAGTCAGATAGGTGAAATAGTATGGTTTAACCTGGCGTAGCGGACCCAGTATTTTGTATTCCACTGTGTCTTCATCCATCCTGTCATCATGAACGTCCTGCTTCTTTGCACGGAAACCCGAATCTGATCGCAGTTTCTCGAGCTTTGCTGGCGGAGACCTCTCTTTGGACATAGTAAGCAGTCTCTTTAGCATATATTTATCCCAGGAGGGGCTCTGCTACTTGTGATTAGCTGCGAGTATGTGCTTAGTGTTCAATATTCGGGAAACTTTTCAGTCATGTTGGGGCACTACAAGAAAAAACATCAACTTCTTAGATTCTTTTTAAATCAGCATAAAAGGTCATAACTTCGGCCTCATTTTCTTCAGGGCCCCCAAGAAAAACCTCTTATAAGACTCTTCAGACATCAATTCAGCGTTGTCCCTAGCAACTTGGTCCAGTCCGTAGTTTGTCCAGTCGCTATTGACATTCATAAGCTCCAGATGCTTCTTTGTCCCAATAACAGCAGGCTGATACTTCTTAGATATCGCCGTCGCCAATCTAAGAGCCTCATCAAAAGCTTCATCCTTAGAATTAAACACATCAGAGACCAATCCAAGTTCCTTTGCTTTATCTGAACCGAAATCCTGAGCTGTCAGGGCTAATTCATTCAATTTGGACTGATTATTGACTAAGTACCCTAATCTTTGTAAAGATCCGATATCAGCCATGATCCCAATATCAATCTCCTTGATACTGAACTTGACATCATTAGTACAAAGTCTTATCGTGGTGGCAGAGATGATATCCAAGGCAAGCCCATACGAGACACCATGCGAGATCGAAACCACAGGGATGTGCGATTCAACTGGGGAATTTATGCATTGTTGCATATCCTTGATGAAGGAGACGCCCGTGGTTGCATTTATATTGGAGATATCTTTCAGACTATCTTGAAGATCAAGACCAGCACAGAAGTGTTTTCCCGTTCCCGACAAGATGATGGCCCTAGTATCTGTCTTGTTAATCTCCTGAAAGATAGCACGGTATTGTTCCCATGTTCTTTGTTAATGTCAGAATATTGGTTCAACTTCCCATGATACAATCTAAAAAACTCACTCTTTGGCATAGGCATTCAGCTTCTTTGGCCTATGTGTCTGTATATGGATCACTTTCGGGGCTGGGAAAGACACTTTAAAGTGTGTAAATTGGGCGAAATCCAAAGACATTTTGGTATCTGCTATAAATTATAATGATAATTGAAATTTATGATCCTTGAAAGAATAAACCATGAAACCAAGGAACAAAAGAACAAACAGAGAAAGAAAGGAGAGTCCCTTTATATATTCCCCAGTGCCCCACATGTAGTACCGAGGACAAAAATTACAAAACGAGTTCGCGAAGATTACCTCTTTCAACGGGCGAAGGCGTCAGATATCAAACAACAACAACTTTAGCCAGTTCAACTAAGTCAATCAGTTCCGCAGTCCATCAAACAGACGAAATTAGAGATTCCTCTTCAATACTAAAATCCACTGAAAGAGACAGAAACGGAGACAGCTGTTATGTCCTCAAGGTACGCTCAGGGAAAGAACCGCACTGCGCTTTTCGACGCGCCGCAGAGAGTCGCGTCGCCTTATGACAAGCCAGCAAACGCAGATGTGTCAGCTTCACGGTTGGCTTCGATGGAATCACAGAGCGAGGAGGAAGCGGGCCAGATGGCACAGAAGATTGCACAGCTGAAAACTTTGGGGCTGAGGATGGGTGACGAGATTAGAAGCTCTAATATGACGCTGGATAATATAAATGACCAGTTTGACCAGTTGAGAGTGACGATGAAGAACACCTGGAACAGAATGCTCGTGATGGCTCAGAGATCAGGTATACCGCTTAGATTATGGGCTGGTTTCTTCTCGGTATTAGCGTTATTGTTCTTCTACGTGTGGATTACGTGAAATCGAAGAAGCTTGATTTACAACCAACATCAGCTAGTTACAGTTTAAAAGACTTCATGCAATTCCAAAAGGGTACTCGTAGTATATCACAAGCACGCTCTGCTTACACCACCGATTCCATTCAAGTACATCTGTCCCATATACGCCTGATTCTGAACCATGAACCGAACACAATAATCAGAGTCAAGGGAATTTCTCTTTCTCAAATCTTCAATGAGGTGCATGAATGAATTAGATTCCATTTCAAAACTGTGTGCATCCAATCTATCGCTCTTGACAAAGCTGAAAGAGTAGAAGTCATCAACTTCATCAACAGATAATTCATGGCAGCCAATAGTTCCATTAGAAATTCTGCTCAGCAAGCCTTCACTGCCATCACCTCCAAAGAAACTGGTGGAATAACCATCTTGATGAAGTGCGAAAAAACCCAAGTCATATAACAATGCACCGTTTGCATCAACAGGATGTGAACCATTAAAATAGATCACATTTTGCATCTCAACATAACCCAAATGCAGCAAAGAACCAGATTCACCAAGGGTTAAGTTATTACTATATGGCAGCATGGCATACATCAGCCCATCACCGCTGTATATGTAGGAAGGGCTAAAGATATCACCAAACCAATCGTGAATAACCAATCTGTCAACTTCGGTGAGTAACCATTGGATAACCACAATCTTCATAACGAGTAAGAAGTTGATTTTACACCTCATCGCCGATACGAAGCCACCCATCAAAGTGTGACCGTGCGGTATAGATGAGCAAGATTCTGTGAATCTTGCCGAGAAGTATTTATAACTCAGGTCGAGGATTCTAATGAACAGAGGGATTGTCTGTGTGGTGATTTCTTCGCTCATGTTGTTCTCTTGTATAGTATCTAGTACTGGGAAGAACGATGCTAAAGTAACTTATGAAAAACTCGTAGTGTAAAATCTGTAAGTATGAGAATGAAATCTAGTTTGTCACTTAAAATAAGAACGGATCAGTCTAATTTATAAGTTCTCATTGACTCTATTTTATTTGGAGCGGACTTTTGTTGCAGATCGCCATGCATAAGCGGACTTTCCAACACACTTGACACATTTCTGAAGGCGGGGGCGGCCAACGTGAAACTACAAGAATTGGACACTTTATTTATGCTTATGGTGAAGAGATTACTGATTATTAGCATGTTGTATTGCTATAGCGTATATACTGTAGCGCTGGCCTTCGTCTCCCAAGCCGGCTTCCTTATCCCATCAAAGGTCATTGAGCGTTGTGTGGCTTTCATGTCTGCAAACGGAAGTGCAAACGAAAAAAGCCCCTCCATATAAAAGTCCATGGTTATCCCATGAAGATTTGAAGTAACTCACAGAGTTCATTACAAATCGTGATGTCCAGAATAACATCTCCAAAGATCAGATCGATAGCCATCATCGGTGGAGGGGCTTCAGGAGCAATTGCTTTATCCTCTCTTATCCAGGAACAGAAATTCAATGAGATTGTGCTATTCGAACGTCGTGATATAACTGGTGGTGTGTGGGTATTAGATAAGACCCCAGGCGAGTTGATTGTTCCGCCTGGTGAGATAAATTTGGACCCACCCGTGGACATTCCTGATTTTGAGAAAGAACATAGAAATACAAGACCGCAACAACAGAGATTTGAAAAAACCGCATCATATGAAGGATTAAAAACCAATGTTCCTGAGCAGTTGATGACATACAGTGATTTGAAGAGATGGGGTGCTGATGATGATGAGCGTGTGGATGATCTCTTTGTAAGGGGAAATGTGATCCAAAGATACATTGAAACCTACTTGAACAGACATAAAGATCACATTGTGTTCAGAACCACTGTGGAATCTGTCACGAAGGATTATACACGAGAAGATTCTCAGTTTGAACTGGTGTTGAGAACAGAGACAGATGAAGTCGACCAGGATGGTAATCCTATTGACCTGTGGACAAAACAGTCCTTCGATGCTGTGATCATTGCTACAGGCCATTACCACGTCCCAAAAATTCCAGACGTGCCTGGTATTCAACAAGTGTACTACAAATTCCCTGGATTGATCCAGCATTCTAAGATTTTTAGACACACGGATTCCTTCGAAGACCAAACCGTTATTGTTGTTGGTTCGAGAGCTTCTGGAGCAGATATTGTGACATTGGGATCCCAAACGGCCAGACTGATCATCCAGTCAAAGAGAGGCCCAAGTATCGATAAGACTCCAGAACAGTCAAACGTCGAATTTAAGCCCATAATCACCGGCTATACCATTGAAGGACACGATGTCGTTGTTCATTTCCAAGATGGCTCCACTGTCACGAACCCCGATAAAATTATCTATGCGACTGGGTTCCGTTATTCATATCCGTTTTTGAGACGGTCATACCCTGGATTTGTTACTGCTTCAGGGAACTTGGTACCAGATTTATATCAACATACCTTCTACAATAAGGACCATACGTTGGCTGTTGTTGGTGTTCCAACTGATGCGATCTCCTTCAGGGCATTTGAATACCAGGCTATTTTGATTTCGAGGTTCTTTGCGCAAAGAGTTTCGTTACCACCACTAAAGGAGCAGATTCGTTGGTCTTTGAACAGATATAGGGAGAAGGGAGATTCCAGGCAATACCACACTATCGATTGGGGAAAGAAACTGGACTACTTGAATTTGTTGAAAGAACTTGGTGGTGGTGACAGCATTGACACTGGCCGCCCATTTCCTGAGTTTTCCTCTGAGGACGAAACGCTGCTCGAAAGTCTGGCAAAGAAGTTTGCCGTTTTCTTTGACGTGAAGGAAGAATAGATACTTTTTTGGCTTAATAAACTTTGCTGACTTGGATGATGTCGACAACAGATGTAGAGCGCGGTTGGATTTCTTCTTTCGGACAATGACACATATCGAACCATACAAACATAAAACAGTACACATCTGCAGAACGTTAAGCAATTTAACGAAGACAGACATAGATCACGATACTTTTCAACTGATTGTCCCGCCTCTTTATCGCATTTGTGGCGCCTCCCCTTCCCTATTGAGGAATAAGAGCGGACCTCCACAACTATGGCTCACGGATATAAATTAGAGCCAATGGGCCTCGTTGAGGACATCAAAGAAAGATACAGACGGTTTCGATACAAGGATGACAGTAAGTAACGAAGTGAGAGCCCCTAAGGTGAAGTCCATCGCTGTCATTGGTGGCGGAGCCTCTGGTGCAGTGGTCCTGGATTCCCTGATTCAAGAAGGACCGTTTGAAAAGGTCACCCTTTTTGAACGCCGCGATGTTCTTGGAGGGGTGTGGGTCCTTGATGAGAAGTCTGATAAGCTCGAAGTCCCACCGGGTGTCGCTCAGGAACAATTGGATCCACAGTTAGATATTCCTCAGTTCGATCATGAGTACAAGGCCAGAAGATCACAGCAGCAGCGTTATCAACAGACTGCATCATATAAAGGCCTCAGAACCAACATTCCCGAGCAGTTGATGACCTACAGCGACGTGAAGCAGTGGGATGCCGTGGGGGATGAAAGAGTTGAGCAGGATTACGTTAGGGGAAATGTAATCCAAAGATACATTGAAACCTACTTGAACAGACATAAAGATCACATTGTGTTCAGAACCACTGTGGAATCTCTCACGAAGGATTATACACGAGAAGATTCTCAGTTTGAACTGGTGTTGAGAACAGAGACAGATGAAGTCGACCAGGATGGTAATCCTATTGACCTGTGGACAAAACAGTCCTTCGATGCTGTGATCATTGCTACAGGCCATTACCACGTCCCATTTATCCCAGACATTCCCGGCATCCAGCAAGTTTATCACAATTTCCCAGGTCTGATCGAGCATTCGAAGACATTTAGAGATGCCTCCTTGTTCAAGGACAAGACCATAATTGTCATTGGATCAAGGTCTTCTGGCGCAGATATTGTGGAACTTGGTTCACCACATGCCAAGCTCATAGTTCAATCCAAGAGAGGCCAGCGAATCACCAGACCGACCGATGCTTCTAACGTGGAGCATCGTCCTATTATAACCCGGTATGTCGTCCAAAATGGCAATGTGATTGTTCACTTCGAAGATGGTTCCTCTGTCACAAACCCAGATAAGATCATCTATGCCACTGGGTTCCGTTATTCCTACCCATTCTTGAATAAGTCATATCCGTCATTCACTACTGGATATGTAATTCCTGACCTCTATCAACACACTTTCTACAACAAGGACCCACTACTTTCACTCGTGGGTGTCCCGACTGATGCCATCTCATTCAGAGCCTTCGAATACCAGGCAGTATTGGTTGCTAGATTCCTTGCGCAAAAGGTATCATTACCACCTTTAGAAGAGCAGATAAGGTGGTCTTTGGATAGATACCAGAAAAAGGGTGATACAAGAGCGTACCATACCATCGATTTCGGAAAGAAATTCGAGTATTTGTCACTATTGACCTCGCTGGGTGGTGGCGTAGAGAAGATTGGCAGTTCCGGGAGACCGTTTCCTGTCTTTACTAAGGAAGAGGACCAGATCTACCAGAAGTTGACACAGAAACTGATTGCCTTCTTCAGTCTTGATGAAAAGGAGGCACAGGAGGCCTTCAAAACTACAGTCTAATACATACATATATAATATATCTATACTACACACTATTGATCTCAGATGATTGTAAGATTATGTATGGGTATATAACTAAAAATTGACGGCTCTATTAACGCTCTCCTCCCTCGTGACACCAGTATCATCGATATCCAGTGGGTTAATCTCATCATCTGCGTCGTTCCATTCCTGGCCTGAATGGTCTACAGCAGGGTTCTTCTTCTTCAGCCACCAGAAGGCAAAGATACCAACACCCAAAACCACGGGTGTCACGATTCCAACTACACAACCAATGATCACTTTATCGTGTGATGAGAGCCCTGAGGAAGAAGCGGATGTTGAGCCGCTCGACATAGAGGCCGAGGTAGAAGCCGAGGTAAGAACTTGGCCATTGGAAGTGAATATAGTTGTTAAAGTTACGTAGTGGGTGCTTTCTTGCGCTGATGATGTCGATGTTGTCGACGTCGTGGATGGAGCAGACGTTGACGTGTTGGATGTTGGCGTGTTAGATGTTGGCGTGTTAGATGTTGGCGTGTTAGATGTTGACGTGTTAGAGTTTGACGTCGTCGATGTTGAAGAGGGTAAAGTTGGAGAAGACGGTGCTGCGGATGACGTAGTTGCAGAAGAGATGGACGTCGTACGGCTTGACTCTGGTACAGATGAAGTAGATGAAGTTGTTGGGGAGCTTCGAGACTGTGTAGTAGATGTGGTCACAGAGGACAATGTACTGGAGGTGATATGGGAAGAACTCGATACCACACTTGAAGATTCAGAAGATAATCGGGATGATAGGTTAACATCAGAAGCCACTGGTGTGAGGTCACTGTTCGACAGGGTGGTGTTTGATGGTGATGTGGTGGTATCCAAAGTGCTCTGCGCGTGGACTGGGATGAGACCTGTGAGCGCAATGAGGATAAGCTTAGATAGGAGCATCGTCAATTTTCAACAAAGTATATTGTCAATGATTAGAACACGATGAACAAATCAAAAGGAATGTAAAAAGATAGAGATCAGATCGAGGCTGGGGCGATCAAAGAGGGAAAAGGCCACAGTAAGAGACGAACGGTCGGCGAGGGTGAGGAGGGGAAGTGGTGAAGTAGAGAGATAGACAGGGCAAAGAACGAGCTGTAAGTGATAGATCTCTGTGATAGACTGAACGAATGGAAAAGTAGAGAGATTCGGAGAGGTGTCGCTACAAAAACGGAACGCGGAAAAGTTTTGATCTGTTTCGAGATCCAAAAGTTTAAACTAAAATTAGCCGCCGAGGCTGACTAAAAAGAAATTCTGAGCGTGCCTGATTATATAAGCAAATATGTCTATTACATAATCAGAGAGTATGTAATCTTTTTTTTTTTTCGTTTCTCAGGCCCCCGGCGCTGGGTACTTTTCTTGACCGTCTTCTTGTGTCTTCATAGAGCCAAAAAAAAAAGCAAGAGTCTCTCTCTTATATTACAGACAGATTCTTTAAGGAGCCTTTCAAACTCGCCAAAGAAGAAAAGAAGAAAACCGTTGTAATGTCCGCTCTTAACCAACAAGCCCTCCAGAACCTTGATGAGTCCTCTAAAAAGGAGATCCTGGAGTTCATCGAAGCTGAGAACTCCAAGTCAAAAGTTCAAACCTCTATCCACCAGTTCACTGATCTATGCTTTAAGAAGTGCGTCTCCAGCATCGGGAACGGCCAACTAAGCAATCAGGAAGAGTCATGTTTGTCCAATTGTGTCAACAGATTCCTTGACACTAACATAAAGGTCGTCCAAGGGTGGGTATCTTTCGGTCGCTTTATGATTTATGATCCTTACTTACTAACAAACACACCAGTTTACAAGCTGCTCAACAATGAACTTACCTCGTTATCCTGTATATACAAAACTCTTTTACACTATGTGAAATTGTAGGCACCATGCTACCGCACTAGGAGTAGTCTGAAATTACTCAGAGGTACTCCTTCTCCAAAAACACATACAAGTCGGCAATGTAATTATCCACGCTTCGTAGCTCTTCTTCATCACTCTTATTCCACACAGGAGCCCACATCTCAGGCCCCTTATCCAGGCTGAAGCTCAAGAGATCATCCTCATGCATCATCTGGTGGGCCTCTTTACTCACCAATCTTAACAGTTGTATCGTATCGTGATTCCCCTGGACGCCATTCACTTTCATTTCACGGATCAAGCTGTTCACACGGGAGATGGACTTATAACTGTCCCAATACAATTTGAGCACTTGGTTATACACACCAGGTGTGCATAGATAGACATAAGTCTTGAGCGATTGTTGTTTGGCAATTTCAAAGAGTGTCAGTGCTGTGTCAGGACTGTGGAACCGTTCATTCAGGGTCTTTATCACTTTGATCAACAACAAGGGTACAGTGTGTTCATTACACAGTGGTGTCGTTGGTGTATTGACAGACCTTTCAGCGATCTTTTGACACAGAGCATCGTTGAATTCAATAGCATTTTTATCCATCTGAGCATCCAGCTTCAAGATAAGGGGCTCCATGAATTGGAAGCAATCCATGTCCGTCTCCATCCCATCGATCTTCCTCAATGTCTCTTCGAGGGCATTGTGAAGTTTTTCAGACTTAACTAGCTCATAGCTTTGTGTCATCTTGTGCTCTTTCTTCTTCTTTGAGAGGCCGACTAATCTTGGAGAGATGAAACTCCTAGGGAGTGCATTATCCTTCAGCCTTTCTATACTCTTGAATGTTTCATCGAATAGAAGACCTGACTGTTCCGAATCGTTCCTGGCGGCCCTGTTGGACTTATCCATAATCTTATTGAAGATGGAGATGAATGTGTCCTCGTCTTCTTTGGATGAAGGCTTCTCCTTGAAAGCTCCGAAGGAGTTGTACCGGACATGGCGCAGTCTTCTGACAGAGAGCTCTCTCAACATAGTCTCTGTTCCCTTCTCTTTTCGGTCCGGTTTTGGTGCACTTTTTTCAGTCTTCTATGTATTTTAGTAATGTTCGAGATCGGAAATTTTCACCTTCTTTCAAAGGCCAATCGTAAATCTCAACATCGACATCAAAAACGTCTCCAAAATCACCCAACGAGAAGATTTCGGGACTGTTTGGACCACTGAAATATCCAAAGTACTAATTCACCGCGTCTTACCCTATATTTGTATGCTCAAGTGGTTAGTACTCTCTCTGATAATCCTTTCGCTCTACCCATATAAAATGTCACTCTCCTCCAAATGTAATCAGGCTTTGACCACAGTGGAGGCCTTCTTGGAGGTATCCACCGAGAACGACGTTATGATAAGGACACAGCGCCGGGTTCGTGAGAGCATGGATCTTTTTGACCGGGTTTTGAATGAATACAAGTGAGTCTAATGCGGATCCATATACTGATAAGAAATATACTAACAGTTTCAAAAGGTTTGATGAATTGGCTATATCATATAATGGAGGGAAGGACTGTCTTGTGATGCTTGTACTCTACATGGCAACGCTGTTCAAAAGGTTAACAAGAGATGAATTAGACATGCATAAGAAACTAAGCTGTGTACTAGTCAACTATGAACCTCAATTCCCTGAACTCATCAAGTTTATCCAATCTTCCTCTAGAGAGTACAACTTGGATCTCATTGAGTACAACACAACGATGAAAGAGGGGTTCGCAACTTATCTAACACGTCACCCATCGGTGGAGGCCATCATTGTTGGCACTCGACGCACTGACCCACACGGTTCCTCACTTCAACAGTTCCAACCAACGGACCACGGCTGGCCAAATTTCATCAGGGTGCATCCTGTGCTAGAATGGCGCTACGATGAAATCTGGTGCTTCCTGAAGATGACAGGAACCAAGTACTGTTCACTGTATGACGAAGGTTATACATCTTTGGGAGGCGTTGGCACCACTGTTAAGAACCCAGCATTGAAGGAGGGAAACGGGTTCAGACCGGCATACGAGTTGTCCAGAGGTGATGAGAGGGAACGTGAGGGAAGAATGAGCTCTCGATGAATAATGCCTGACACTTTTATACACATTTTATAGCACCTTTACATCGTTTTGTAGCACAGTTGTGGTTTGATTAGAGCAGTTATGCAGCCCCGACAGTTTTATCGCCAAAAAAGTTCCAGCAAATCAGCTTCTTTTCCACGGAAGAACTGACTACCACAAGACAGAAATCAACAGAAAATGTGGCTTTTCAACTGGTGTAAGTTGACTGTTTCCATTCTGGTGATTGAGTACTAACCGTTTTGAAAAGTCCAGGATGTTTTAGCTTCCCTTGGGCTCTGGAACAAGCACGCTAAACTACTGTTCCTCGGCCTCGACAACGCTGGTAAGACCACCCTTCTCCATATGCTAAAGAACGACAGGTTGGCAACCTTGCAGCCAACCTTGCATCCTACAAGCGAAGAACTCGCAATTGGAACTGTCCGCTTCACCACTTTTGACTTGGGTGGTCATCAACAGGCCAGAAGGGTTTGGAAGGACTACTTCCCTGAGGTGAACGGTATCGTGTTTCTCGTGGATGCTGCCGATCCACAGAGATTTGAAGAATCAAAGGCTGAATTGGATGCTCTCTTGGAGATTGAGGAATTGAAGAACGTTCCTTTTTTGGTGTTGGGTAACAAGATTGATTCCCCAAGAGCTGTTGGCGAGAATGAAGTGAGATCTGCGCTTGGATTATACGGTACCACTGGTAAGAACGGAGGCCAGGTCACTGGTAGACCAATCGAGCTCTTTATGTGCTCTGTCGTTATGAGACAAGGTTACGGCGAGGCTTTCAGATGGTTGTCCCAATACATCTGAGATATCTCTACCTAAACTACTGACGATTCTCTCGCTCACTACAATTTAATGGCTTTCTTATAATGCAATGTGTAGTAAAACTAAGTACGTACTCTCTTTGAAGCGCCGCCGTCACCACTGAAACCTCTCTTTTTACCCTCTTTGGCAAAAAACTCCTTCTTTCTCTCTTTCTCCTTTTCACTTCTCTTTTCAGCTTCCTTTGCCAGCTTCTTCAACTTATCTTTTCTCTTCTCGTCCTTCTTCTCTTTTCTCTTTTCATCCTTAGAATTGGCAATAGTACTCAATTTTTGAATCAAGGCCCTGGCTTTCTTCTCTTCACCTTGAACAATGACAGCACGCTTCTGCATATAAGTCTTCTTCTTCTGCGGCTTCATCTCATGGATCTGTGACTTATAAGGTAAATCTGCTTTAATGCTCTTTGGAACCTTAAGACCGTTGAAGTGTCTTTCTTGTCTTTCAATCTTTTTATACAGAGAGTCAGCATCGTTCGTCAGTTCAATACCCTGAGCAGCTCTGATTTGACCAGTGAGACGCATACCTTTCCATTCACCATGGTCTTTCAACAAATGCGATGACACAGGGTTATAAAACTTCTTTGGTTGAACCGGATACCAAGTTCTCAGGATCACAATGTCACTCATAAGAATCTTATCTTCAAAGGTGGCTCTGAAATGTCCATCTGGTTTACTCAAGGCACGTTTGATCTCACCTCTGATACCGGAAACGGTCTTGATCTGTGCACCTTCGAACCTGGCAACCTCAAGAGCAGAAGTAAACATATCCTTGATGAAAGCAGTGTTTCTGAAGATCTTGTACGGATAACCCACAAGTTTCAGCTTCTTCACAATCTCTACTGAGGTATCAATCTCTTCAACAATACCAGTGGCAGCGATTCTGAAAGAGCCAGTCGTATCACTGTTAGCCACAACCTGAGAACCACAGAACGTTGTGTTTGGTGCAACCAGAGGGCCATAGAAAGTAGCATTACAATATGCGTGCTCTGGTGTGTACTTCAACATTCTGCATCTAGTACGAGAATCGGATGTTGTATAGATTGGTAAAGTTTGGAATCTTCTCCAACCGAGGGACAAGATCAAAGGATCATTCGACTTAAGAATCTTCTTGTGCCATCTATGTCTTCTGATTCTGACATTCATGAATCCAAATCTTTCCTCAGAAGCCAATAACCCACCAAGCACCAATGGGTATTTAGGGTCCAAGTTATCCACAAATTCGGGAGGAACCTTATCAAAAACCAATTTGACATATGACCCGGCCCTATAACCTTCAATACGAGTACGCTGTGTCGGATCCATGGATTCAAACTCGGCCTTGTTGATTTCAAGTTGTTTAGCCATTTTGGCCTTCTGCATCTCGTACCAGGTCTCTTCCTCAGTCATGGCTTCTTCTTTGAAATTATGACCTTCCTCTTCTTCAAATTGTAAGCGAAGCTTCTCCTTCTTCTTAGAATTCAATGCACGACGTTCTTCAAGGGAAAGAGTCGGATCAAAAGCCTCCTCCTCCTCTTCTTCCTCGTCGTAATCGGAACCTTCATTACCAATGATCTCGTCCTTCTCTTGCTCTTTGTCAAAATCTGGGAAGCCATCCTCCCCATCCTCCTCATCATCTGATGATTGCTCGTGATTACCATTGTTATTTTCAGCATCACCATCAGCTTCCAAATCTTCAAAATCACCATACAATTCGTCATCATCATCTCCGCCATTACTATTAAGGATCTTTTTGGTAGACGTGAGGAATCTTGCTTGTAATTTTTGTAAACTTTCAGAATTCCATTTCGCCTCCAACTCTTTGACGGAAGGATATTTTGGTAAAGAGTTATCCAAATTTTCTGATGATCCAGTGGTTCCGTCGCTCTTCTTTCTAAAAAAATTCTCTTCTTCATCTTCAATATCTTCTTCAGATTCGGACTGATCTTCCTCTTCTTGTTTCCATCTGCGGATCACATCAGCAGGATCGATGTTGTTCATATAAATGAGTTTGCCAATATCCCATTTTCTTTGAACAGATCCTTGAAGCCTAGAAGCAGCTGATTGCCAACCATCATCATCACTTAACGAAGTTGCCTCCTCTAATTCGAAATCACCAGTAGAGTTATCACCAAAGTCAATCTCGACGAGCTTACGTCTTGCGTCCTCATCATCGTCATCTTCAAAATGGTCTTCATCCTCATCCTCCTCGTCATCCTCACCATCATCCGCTTCATCAAGAGACTTACCATATACTCTAGCTTTTCTCATCATGGTTCTTCCCGCATTCTCATGTTCACTCTCTTCATCATCCTCACTCTCTTCATCTTCTTCACTCTCTTCAACTTGGTTCAAATGCTTACCGCTAGAGAAGAGTTGTAAACCTGGACCTTCTTGGAATTGTTCATCCAGCGTTCTTCCTACACCTTGCAACGAAGTGACAAGCTTTTCACCAACACCCCTTTCTTCGCCAGGGACGAAAGATGCCTCGCCGACATCGATATACACAGCATCTTTATCCACAAGGACACCACCGACGTCAGACATAGGCGCATATATGATCTTTTGCTTATCGTCCAATCTTTTTCTTCTTCTTGTAGTCTTAGCGATCTGTTCACCATTTGAAGCAGCCTCTTTCGCTCTTTCTCTTTCGATCTCTTCTAATTTCTGTTCAAAATATGGAGTTGGACAAGGATCTGGTAATTTCTCCACTGATGACACTGTATAGTCCCCAACACCTGCGATATGTATTCTAGCATTCTGAGAAGCAAGAGGAGTACCATGGAGATAACCGTACACAGCGACCTTTCTATCGGTTTTGGCGTTCTTCTCTATGAGTGCTGGATGTGTCAAATCCGTAATTCTATCGGCCATCAAATAGGGGTGCTCATTTCTCCATTTCAAAGGCCTGAATTTCATCACAGAGATAAAACGAGACAAGTTGAGAATTTCACGATCAGGGTATCTACCATTGATTACACCAGATAAGTAGAACAACTTAGCACCTTGGTACACCTCGGTCCAGAATCTGTGTTTGAGTCTTTTCTTAGAAGTCCTCAGTGTAGACTGCTTCTTGAAGAGGTCCAAGTGTGTCGTGACACCGATGACTCTAGGCATACCGTGATGTTGAGCAACATTAAGGAACTCCATAGTTTCCATTTCAAGACCAAAGTTACCATCGACGAGCAAAAGCACCAGATCTGCAACTTTGGCAGCATCAATCATAGAGTTCAAATCATTAGCAACCTCGATAAAAGTCAAACGACGACGTTTACCACTAACAACGGTGATGGGACCTTTAATCTCACTGAGGGTATGCTTTGTTAATCTTCTCACAAGCGAACGGATTAGTGTCGTTTTACCCGTACCTGGAGGTCCCACAACGGCGACAATGACTGGAGGCGGATCATCATCGGGGGTTCTATCGACCATCGGCACATGGAGTTTTTTCTCATTCATGTCAGAGGTTCTCTTAGCCATACGTTGGAGTTTACCAGGCGCACTAACAGCGAAGGCCTTCGCATTGTGTCCCTGTGTATGTAGCTTCTTCTTGGCAGTGTTCTTTTTGGATTCGCCCCTATGGGGCTTGTTGGACTGTTCCATTTAAAACTTCAGAGTATCTCTTTGCCTCTTTAGTACTTTTGATGTGCTTTCGTTGCTTTTCACTACTTGTCTATGGGTCTGAAAAATTTATCTTAAAAAGCACCGCCACAGATGAGCTTCACCGCCACAGTAAAATTCGCGAACCGTAGCCCACTTAGGTGTGGCTAGTGTTGTAGGTTCAAAAGTTTTGATCTTTCGAAAACAACAACACGAACGAACCAGGGAGGAGTTAGTAAGGCCTCAATTGCTAGAGAGATTTCACGGCATCAAGACCGGAAAGACGAGCAACATACAATGGTGAGTACAAAAGGCATGATTCCTTTTTCCGAGCTATGATAACATCCGTTGAGACTGTGGTACTAACAACATCAATACAGGTGCTGTTCAAGAGGAAACCTGTCACTTTCCCTGAACCAGCGCCGCTGCCAGAGGAGCTGAACGTCCGTTGCTGGTATATACCACATACTAAAGAGTGGTTTCTGCTCTATGATGACTACCTGAAGCGAATGGACTACTACAAGACGCGGAAGTTTGTGTGCGAAATCACCGGTAACTCGTGTTTGACGTTCTTTGAAGCGCACGAAAGCGAGGTGAAAGAGATGAGACTTGTGGAGAATAACTTCCCAGAGCACTTAAAAGAACCAATCTTGAGACATCTGCAATTCAGCACAGTCCCGAGAATCGATCAACTTGTTGACGAAGTGTACAGTACTTTCAAAAACGACTACTACCCCGGTGAAACTGTGATGATCAGGCTCAATGACTACAGAAATGACTACAAGACTCGTTGTATCATCAGAGAAAAGGCCAAGTTCAATGCGATATATGACGCTGATAATAACGTTGAGCGCCCCGCATACTGTCAATACAGAGTGTCACGCGTCGACAGTGGCGTGGAGGTGGTTGTTGATGAGTCTCAGATCACGAGGGATAGAAATAACTTCACCAAATGGTTTGTCAAGACTTTCATCAAGCTCAGCGTCACCAGATCAGCAAAGATTGGAGCTCCATGGATCGTCAAAAAGAAATATGCTGAACGTTATAGAATTCCATCCGAATTACCACCTCACCTGGCTCATTTCAAAGAGGAGGTGAAACCGAAGGGTCATTTTCGCAAATTTATGAGCATCCGTCCAAAATCTGAGGCTTCTGTTTCAAGCATTAAACCTTCAGGAAGATCAACCCCCGAACTGAAACGCGCCAATACCAAGAATATTGCAATCCTGCCGAAAGGTGCACAAGGTTTGGCTTCATCGGCAGCACAGCCAATAAAGAGAATCTTCAAAGAAGATCTGGAAAACCCATTCGAAATGACAACGCGCAAGCCACTACCACATGCGATTGAGGATTTGGGAGATTATATCTCTGACGCGTTGGAAAGTTGGGCATTTCTCAACGTCTATAGGGAGCCGCTGGCTCTCGATACTTTTACATTTGACGACTTCTTGACAGCGATGAGATGGTCATCTAATCAGAGGTGTATCCTATTGGACGAGATCTTTTGTGCCGTATTATCGGGATTTGCTAGACCTGGTGCAAAGGAATTGGAATCATTCATTCCAGAAGAATTTGATGCTTACTCTGATTCAGAAGGCACGAAATCCGAGCAGAAGAGCTCTGTCAATGAGTCTTCTGACGTCAAAAACGAAAACGGTGGAGTAAAGGGCTCTGAAGAACACGACGAGGAAGAAGAAGGAGACAAGGACGCACAACAAACATATGAAGAGAACGATCGTGTTGATGAATACATAACCTACAGAAACCAGTCATACATTGATCGTCTTGCAAAACGCAGTTTTAAGGATGGTGGTTGGCAGATCGTTCTATTGGGTATCTTGGACGAAGTTCGCCATTATAAAGAGTGGAAGGATGAAATTAAACTCATTTCTCAAGAACTTGCTCCGCTCGATGCTGCGGTATCACCTGGTAGCCTACTAGGCCATTTCTCAGATCTAGGACCTGGGCTAAGAGTTAAGGCCTTAAACATACTTTGTTCTCTCTTGGTCAACTCGCCAACTATAAGGCAACACATTGAGAAATGTATGGAAGAGTCAACAGCTTTGAGAAGAGAAAGATTAGAGAAGATTAGGGAGTACAAACTCTCATATGAAAAAGCTCAGGACATGGATAAGGAGCTGCGCGAGATCCATGATTCCAATAAAGCAGGTTCCACTATTGACCCGGCAAATCCAGATCAACCACAGCCAGAACAGGAATCTAAGAAGAGACGTCGTCGCGCTGGTATCAAAGCCGAACCAACAGAAGCGGAGCTGAAGTTCTCCCAAGAGAACGAAAAGTTTGCATCATTGCTCGCTGCAAGAACCGCACAGTTGAAGTTGGCCGAAGATATGCGTTCCGAGAGAAGAAAGCTCGAGAGACAGATTGTGGAGATCGATGTACAGAGAATCAAATACTTGGGTAAAGATAGACTCTTCAATAGATACTGGTGGTTTGAAAACAATGGTCTACCAAACTTGGGTGGTGGCAAGCATTCTGATGAAGATGATGATGAGGATGACGAAGATGAAGAAGATGACGAAGAGGATGATTTGCATGATGAGACCTATTTGATGGGTAGACTTTGGATTCAAGGTCCAACTGAAGAAGATGCATTCAACAGATTAAATTTGAAAAAGGACTTGATCAAATCCTGGAGAAGTTTGAACCGTGATGATGATGAAAACGAAGGGACGGAGGAAATAGAAGTGAAGAAAGCAGACCCTGTGGAACTCAAGAACTCCAATGAGGCCAAGGATGAGAATGAGACCCAAGAGGAGATCAAGCCGACCATTTTCAAAGATCTCAGGGAAAAGTTCGTACAGAATGCCGAGGAATTATTTAATATCAAATTTGATCCAGAGGACATGAAGATCAAATCATCTCTCGAAGGCCGGATCCTTGTAGATGAGTATGGTGCCACAGCTACAGGGATCACACCATTGCAACGTAAAATCATTGAAGAGCACCCAGATCCATTACTTTCTTCTGCGGATTGGAGATTCTACGATAAGGCTGATGATATTGAGAAGCTGATTAAATGGCTGTACCACTGGGGCGTTCGTGAAAATAAGCTGATCAAGGAGCTGAATGCCGTGAAAGATAGAATCATTTCTAGTATTGACGCTCGTCGCAAGGCACTAAAGTTGGACAGCAAGTCTGAAGAAGAAATTGAATTGTTGAAGGTGATCAGTGAGACTGTGATATCAGACACAGAGCCAGAATCAGAGGAGGATGAGTTTAATGATTCAGAAGAACAGTCTGATACTGGGTCATCTGAGGTTGAGATGATTCCAGAGACCGAGATGAGACGCACTCGTCGTTCTATAGCAGAGGCTGAGAAACTTGCACAGGAGAGACAAAAACGTGAGGAGTCGCAGAGAGAAAAGGAAGCTGAGCGTGAAGCTCGTAAGGAGCGTGCCCGGCCGGCTGGTCGTGTTGCTCGTCGTGAACAGAAGAGACGCAAGGTGAAAGAGCATAGACAGAAACGTAGCCTGATTGCTGCTAGCAAGGAGAGATTGGAACAGATACGAGAAGAGAAGGAGTTGCAGAGATGTCAAGATTGGGTCAACTCCAGCGCATTGGAGAAGTTAGGTTATATGCATTACGAAGGACCAAAGAAGACGAAGACAAGACGGAGATGAGTTCTACAAAGAGAGAGAGTGTATTATTATGATCATCTTTAATACCTGTTTGAAGCGTTGCTACGTAGCCTTCGATAATCCTTAATGTCTGGTTCAATTATTCAGCGTGCCTTCTAAGAGCATTCTTTGTGACTGAGACTGATCATTCTAAGAATGGAGTTTTGAGAAAGGCGGTTTTCTTCAACATCAGGTCCACCATAGTCCTCCAGTAGGCGTTTTCCCAAATTTTGAATTTTTCCGTCAGCTAGGATAGGGTTCTAAGTTCTGAATGCTTGCTGTACTGTACTAGAGCCTAGTTTAAACTTCCGGCCAAGTTTCAAGTTTCAAGAGTCATTTTTTGTGAAGAACTCAATCCTGGTCCCCTTCTACTTTTGAAAACTGAAAGTATGCTGTAACTTGTAAGAACTCTTTGATAAGATGTCATTATGAGCATCAGAAGATTGAGAGAGGGACTCAGTGAATGAAAGTAGAATTTTCTATGATAATGAGTTGAGAGGTGTGTGGAGTCTTAGATCAATTTATCTCTTAGCCACACATGTCAGATTCACATCTATATTCCAGCGTAACTCCGTGTTCCTTCATTATTGGATTTATTGTTCAATGTTGCTCCAACCTTTCACCATAAAGTGGGAAGTCCATGATTATTTCCGTAGGTCGTCTCATCTTGAAAGGAATAATTCGGTAATAGCTGTTACGTATCTGGTTTAAGGCATAAAGTTTACGCATGCATCCTCATTGGCATCTAATCATATGTGTTCTTTCTGAATATTACAATGTGATCGCATCATTACAGAGGTGCATTACTTGAATCTTTGGGTTTGACTTAATCTAAGGCAATTATTCGCTTCAGAATAGAGCTAAAGTGATCTTAATTACGTAGGACTTATCTTGAACTGTTGATGTAGACCTGGCAATGTGGTAACTGTGATACACTGAGATATCCCAGTTGATTCTCATAAGACACATCTCAGGCGTTAGGCTAAACCACAGCCTGCCATTGTCATTTGAATATGGAACATGATAATGTATGCTATGACTATTTTTGTTCAAACATACGGTACCATATTTATCGCTCATACTTTTCAACAAATGGGATTCGATTAAGGGATAAGCGGAAATATGAACCAATTTCTTATCTCTTATTAGCAGATTTTCCAATTGGTGATTGGCAGTTTGTCGTTATGTACTCCATGGTGAAAATGCCTTTTGTATCTTGCTATAGTCATACAGCAAACCATTCCATGATCAGCGAAACAAGGTCCAAGTTGACGCCAGGAAGCTCTCTGGATCCACCATCTTCGGTGAGTCCACCATCTTCTCCAGATTTCCAACTCGCTCCGAATTTTCATCACCGGCCAGAGGTGCCAGTATAGTCAATAACTTCGATCTAGGCCATTTGAACATGATTTCTTTCTAGTTCAACCAATGACAACTTTTCTTCAAATAAACTACCAGTGTGCATCTCCCGTTTATCCGGAGCCAGCATTGTTTTCGGCCTTCTAACTTCTTTTATTCTTCCAGAGAATATAGTCTGGCCTCGTGAGTTGGACCAGAAGAATCGATAAATGCGTGCTTATGACTCTGCTCGGGTAGAAATATGACGTAACATTGGCCTTTTGACTTGAGGGCATAGGCTCCCTGAAACTTTTTCTTGGGTAAAACGAGGATGTTCTACCATCTGTTGGGTGGATTGTGAACATGAAGTATTACTGATCAGAGTGGGATATCGGTCTTATAGATGTACACTGATCAATTGACGTAGAGATGGATCCAGGGAATCGTCGCATTCATTATCAACTGGGGTTTCTGGTTCCTACTCAGAGGACCATGCTGACACTGAGCGTCAAAATCAAAGTCGTGATTGAAAGTGGAAATATCTAAAATAATCTAGAGAGAACAGAGCATTGTCCGATTTCAATTGAGAGCTTGATCTCTGACGCGAAAATCTCTGATCCAAAATAAATAGATTTCCTCTTTCGGAAATGTAATTTTGTGCATCAGCGCGCGTCAAGATCTATATTAAAAAAATGTTTCGTTGAGAAACTCTTTGCACATTTTTGACACCTTGAGAACATATCAATTGAACACAGAAAGCAATGAGTTTTTTAGACTTTCTGCTACCAAAGAAGGAGAACGAGGACCACTCATCCACCGAGGGGAGCCCTTCTATTCCTAAGGCCATCAGAGAACTCCAGGATTCGCTATCACCAAGTGATGTCCATTCGAGGAAGAGGGACAGATCCGCTAATAGGGAGACTGTTGCTCCGCTATCAACATCAAAGAAGAAGAAACTTCAAAGCACCCAGCTGGAAACACCAGAGACCACACCGATCCACAAGAGTTCCAAGATCTCTGTGATCTCTCCAGCTTCTGTTGATCAAAGGGGTGTGAAAAAGTTGGATTTTGCTGTCAAGGAGGCACCCGACGTTAAGAAGGAGATTATAACGGATGATATCCTGGCGACACCTCCTTCCACACCTACTAAGGAAAGAGTAATCTCACTTGTGGAAGACAAAGAGAACACATTACAAACACCACAAAAGACGCTCTCAATCTATGTTCGTGCCAAGGCCCTATTTCAGCGTTCCGCGCCTGTGAACTTCTCAGGAATCCTCCCAGAAAGGGAATTAGAAGCCAATGCCTTGCAGAACTTTCTGGTCTCACATATAACGGCAAGAGAGTCATCCTCTCTATACGTTTCAGGACCTCCAGGGACAGGTAAAACGGCTCAGTTGAAGCTTACAGTCAGTCAATTCATTGATATGGATTCCACTAATAAGTTACAGGAAGTTGAAATTGACGGTAATGATTACAAGATGGGATATTCATACATCAATTGTATGACGGTGAACAAGACAAGTAACATCTACAGTGAGATCTATAGATCAATTACCGGTGAGAGAATCCAGATCAAAGATTCCAAAGAGAAGCTACAGACCTTCCTATCTAGCGACAAGGCCCACATGTCTGTCATAATTCTGGATGAATTGGACCAGATGCTCGGGAAGCAGAGAGATGAAGTGTTCACATTATTTTCATGGGCATTAACTTGCAATATAATCCTTATCGGGATCTCAAACGCATTAGATATGGTTGATAGACTACTTCCAAGACTCAAGATGAATGGCCTAAGTCCAAACTCTTTGGTGTTTATGCCATACACCGCTGACCAGATCGCTAGGATCATTCAGATGAAACTGAACCAATTAGAAGACAAAGGAAAGAAGATACAACTGTTTCATCCAGCAGCTCTCAAACTATGCTCCAAAAAGAGTGCTTCAAATACTGGTGATTTGAGAAAAGCCTTTGATATCTGTCGTGCTGCAATTGAATCCGTGGAAAAAGAGGCCCGTGGTTCCAATATCATCCAGTTGAGAGATGCTCCATTGAACACAGTGAAGATCCAACATATCGCTCGTGTCACTAACGCAGTGTTCAATGCTAATCCAACGAAAAAGTTAATGAATTTGAACTTATCCCAGAAATTCCTCGTGTGTATGCTCGTGAAAGCTGAGGCATCAAATCCTTTCCAGACCCTAAGCGTCAACTCCTTCTATGACTATTACACCAAGAACGGCAAAATCGACCAATTGATCGGTTTACTGAGAAAAACAGAATTCCTGGAAGTGCTGAGTAGCTTAGAGGCAAATTCAGTTATCAGGATTCATAAAAGTAACAAGGCCTTTAGCGATTCCAAAGTATCCAGCTCTATAGTGAAGAAAGATCTCGCTGGCGTGATCAAAGGTATCCATGCTCTGGAAAAGCTTATGTCTACGAACAATATTTAGGTAGCGAGAAGCATGCATGAACACATATATCGCATATTAGTTAGTAGTATTCAACACCATTGGTTCAACAAGAATAACCTCACCGCTGTTGTATCTGGTATAGCTATGAAGCTTTGTCACTCTTTCAGCTATGAACACTTTTTCTTCATCTATAAATTCCAGTAGCGGGTGTCCCTCTAAAGCTCCTTTAAGTTCATCAATCATCATGGATTTGATCTCATCCCTTGGAAATGATATGAGATCCTCAGCAATCTTTCTGAACTCATCCAAAATCCATTGAACAGGCTGATATTCATCACTTGGAAGTAGAACACTGATTAAAATCCAAATAGCTACATAAATATCTGAATCCCCAGACTTCTCTGCCTCTTCGCTCGTTTGAAAACCCAACATTTGTAACACTTCTCGGAATCGAGGATCTTTTTTGAATATCTTTTTTAAGTTCCAGATATGAGATCTATAAATGTGTAGTAATTCCTTTTCCATGCTTTTGATCTCAGATATTGAAGCCTTATAAATTTGCTTCTGACCATTTATATAAATTTTTGCGGTCTCTGTCAGCTTCGGATCAGAAGTTGTTCTTGCTATATTTCTATCCTTTAGACCTTTCAATTTAAATTCTAATGCACTTCTTAATTGGTTCAAGGCCTCAAGTTTAGCTCTCACGGTGAATGAACCCGTGAATGAAACGAGTTCCATGATATTCAAACAGAGAATCATGGAGAACTCCAATAGCATCTCAGGGATCAGGTTGTTCTGGTTCAAGTAATATAATAAACCCTCTTCCTCCAGTTCGTCAATCGTGACATTTGATCTTGATTTTGATGTGTCAAAGGCATGATGTGTATAATCGTCAATGGTTGGTAAATAAGTGCCATATGCCAATGCTCTCTCTAAGGTTTCTCTCGCAGCTGGGAGTCTCAACGCCACAGAGTCATTCGGATTATCAGGTATCACGAAGCCATACCCCATAAGGAGTTCTTCATTACCCTTAGCACCGTAGTTGTTCAAAATTTCACAGCCCTCTTGATATGGCTCGTGTGAATGCAGAGAGAAGTAACCACCCTGGTGCTCCACTTCATACTTCCAATCGATCTTTGTAGAATTATCATGATTAAGCAAATCTATCAAAGGTAAGAGCATAGCTTGACCATCATTTACTGAGTTATCTATGATCTTATGGGGAAATGCCCTAGATGTAAAGATGATGGAAGCCCATAGATAGGCTCCGAAACTCGTCCAGCTTTCGTGGTTCAAGACATCTTCGATAACTTCATCCCTATCAAGATAACGAAATTTTGCGTAAAAGCCCATGTCCTTGTTGAACTGAGCGCCACGGAAGTTCTCTGGTAAAGTCTTCACAGAGACGTACCATTCGTCCAATATGGCAGTGAACTTAGCGTTCAGGGAGCCACCCAAGTTGGTATTCTTGAGTAAGGCAACCTCATCATTCTTCCAGTAGAAAGGAGAGTTCGTCTGTTTGCCAACGGGTAAGAGATCGATGTAAGGAGAGAAGAACCGAGCCAGATCTCTACCGCAGTAGTTAGTTTCGCCAGTGTCGTACTTTATTTTGCATAACAGCAACTTCACAGCACCGTTCTGGATCGTCTCAGTGGCATAGACATCATTTCCAAATACCTGGGAAGCCATATTTCCGTGAATGATCAAGGTTTCAGGGATTTTCAGCTGCGGTATCCTAGGAGCATCCGTAGATGATGTTGAAGCGATGGCATGGACACCCTTCTCCTTTGTGTAAACGAATTTGAGGGCCGGATCAACGTAGGCCCCGTTGTCAGTGGCCCATTCAATGAGTCTCTTGATAAGGTACACCGACATTTCTGGCCGCTTCTTGTCTGTCTTGATCGAAGTTGATAAAACTGGCTTTAGAGCTCAAGTGAAAGCCCATGAGTGGAATTGGCGCAAATATTCCTGATTGGGTGATTGGCGGAGACAGTCTCGCAAATTTGCACAAATATTCGCAGAAATTGTTTATGTTTAACCTAAAGCGGAAATCCTGCGTTTTCATATGTTTTGATTTCGAACTTTCACAAAACAAAGGGAACCCACAAAGAAGGCGAAACCGACAGACAAGCAAAAGGTTCGAGAAGAAAAGATAGAGAGAGATGTCTAGGAACGACAGATTGTCGATGGATAAGGTGAGTTTGTGATGAATACCATATAAACTTTCCACACTAACATTTGCTAGAACAAGGCAAGAAGGAACCCATTGACCAAGATCCAACTTAACAACCCTCGTTTGAACAATGCGAGACTTTCAGGTCCAAAGCAGCCATCTTACATGGCTCCTACCATCGCTGCTTCCAACAATGTTGTCTCGCCACGTCGTATCCATAGATCGTCGCAAGTTGATGATGGACGGCAGCCCAGTGTGAGGAAGAGCATGCCACTCAATATCCTACAGGAATCAGGGATCCCGCTGAGAGAATACACATTGGACGATTTCGAGATTGGCAGGAAATTAGGAAAGGGCAAATTCGGTAAAGTTTACTGTGTCAAGGATAGGAAGACCGGTTTTGTGTGTGCTCTAAAAGTGATGGAAAAAAAAGAGTTAATGGAGTATAAGGTTGAGAAGCAGTTTCGAAGAGAGGTTGAGATCCAGTCTAACTTGAGACATGAGAACATCTTGAGGCTTTATGGCTATTTTCATGATAACGCTAGGGTGTACTTGATCTTGGAATACGTGATATACGGTGAGCTTTACAAATACTTGAAAAGAAAGAAGAGATTCAATGACATCACGGCTTCACATTACGTTTGTCAAATGGCAGAAGCGCTTTCATATCTCCATTCGAAAAACATCATCCATAGAGACATTAAGCCTGAGAACATCTTATTGGGGTTTGATAATATAATAAAGATCAGTGATTTCGGATGGAGTGTTCATGCTCCATCTTCCAAGAGATCTACCATGTGTGGTACATTGGATTATCTCCCACCTGAAATGGTTGAAGCAAAGGATCATGATTCTAGAGTTGATGTGTGGGCGTTGGGTATTCTTTGTTATGAGCTTCTAGTCGGGCAACCCCCTTTTGAAGAAGAGTTTAGAGACGCTACATATAGAAGAATTGCTAAAGTAGATCTCAGGATACCGGCATTTGTGAGTCCAGATGCCTCTGATTTAATTAAGAGGTTGCTACAATATGACCCCGAGAAGAGATACCCCTTGGAAGAAGTAAAAAATCATCAGTGGATTGTCAAAAATAGACCTTCATGGCCACAGAAACGTGATATTTCATACAAATGAGAGAGTACATCATCACATTAACATTACACTCCATATATACAATTTTTGTAGCACTATAAAATTCATTGGTTTGAAACACCAGCACCTCTTTTCTTCATGAATGCTTTTACCCAATGTTTTGTTTTCTTATCAGTGATCAAAAACACTCTTCCACTTTGTCCCATTCTCCCAGTTCTTCCGATTCTATGGAGTAAGTCCACTGAAGTGTTTGGACTGTCATACAGAATAACATTTCTTACACCAAAGAAGTTCAAGCCTCTTGATGCGACGTCCGAAGTCACTAGAACCTTCATACGTCTGTAATCGTCCCCAATGTCGTCATTATTCTTCTTCAGTTGGATATTTGAACCAGGAATAGTTTCATATTCAACCTTGGTCTTCTCCCTACTTAGTAGTGATGCATCCAGTAACTTCGGTGGATTAACAAAATCTTTGATTTTCTCGGCCCTTGCGTCTGGCTTGTCATCACCGGTTAACGAGACAATATCATGGCCATAAGACTTCAAATGTTTTGCAACTTTCACAACATCCTGTTTATTATTCACAAAAACTACGGTCCTCTTTTCATAGTTCTGCTCCGTACCGTCTTTATAGATGGCATACAGGATCTGGGCCAATGCCTTTTGCTTTGAGCCTTGGTATGGTGCAATCTCTGAATCGATCATCTTGAATTTGACGTTCTTAGGAGTCCTGTGCATCTTCGGCGATACTAACAGCACTGGCTCTGACTGTGGGAAGATCTTTTGGAGAGCATTGTTGTATTGATTTGAAATAGTGGCGGAGCATAGGATCATCCTGTTGACATTTGGCATCATCTTCATCGCACCATAGGTCATCTCGACAAACGATCTGTCCATCAAAGTATCAGCTTCATCTATTACAAGGAATTTCGTAGCTTGTAGTACATGTTCGGGTTTTGAGATCATCTTGATTTTCTTTATGGTGTCCAGTTTTCCAGGTGTGGTGATCAGGATATCGATTCTCTTCTTGAACTTCTCTACAAAGCCCTCATGACGAAGTTCATAATCCCACTTGACACAATGGAGACTAAGTGAGTCTTCGAGCCCTTTTACCGCTTCATAAACCTGGTTAGCCAATTCATGTGTGGGCACAAGAACGACCGAACGAACTAATGCCTTGTTCGCCTTACTTTCCCAGCCTGAGAGGGACTCCTGCTGCTTCAAGAAATCAACTAGCGGTGCCAAGTATGCCCATGTCTTACCAGAACCAGTCTCTGCCGCCAACGTATATATCTTCATGTTTGGTTCCATTAAGTGCTTAGCCAGTGAGTGTATGGAGATCGTTTGGATGGGTGATGGTTTAACCTCGACGTCAACCGATTTCTCACTAGGGTTCTCATAATTTTGGGCTCTCAGAACGGTTTGATC
Organism: Williopsis mrakii; assembly: GCA_003706445.3. Lineage (NCBI taxonomy): Eukaryota > Fungi > Ascomycota > Saccharomycetes > Phaffomycetales > Wickerhamomycetaceae > Williopsis > Williopsis mrakii. Next base: position 53,649 of record PPLH03000023.1, read on the forward strand.
TCTAATGCTCTCTATAATTGCTTCCCTCACTTGAGGTTCTAACTTCAATTCATCAAAGTTGGTGATCTTCGATACCAGGTTTTCATTCTGCCTCAGCTGATCCTGGGTAAACTCCTCTAGCACTGGTAGTGTTCGATCGTTGTCCGCACCCTCTTTCTTGTACTTCCTCTGCTGGTTATAGTACTCCTGTCTCTCTTTGGCCCTTGCTCTTGCCTTGTCCTGTTGCATCTCTCTCGCCCTCTCGTTGATCGGCACAACGAGTCTCTTGAAGGGGCTCTTCTTAAACGTCGCCCTCGAGGAAGAGAAGCCACGGACAGATAGAGACCTAGAAATTGAACAGAGCATCGTAATAACCTAGATACACTCTAGAACCCTAAAAGACTTTCAAGAGTGGAAAGTCGTGCACGAAAGTTTATGGCATTCATTCCCATTACGTAAAAACTTTTCACCGAGAAAATCCAACGAACTTCAACTACGAAAAGGGTCAGCAAAAGAATCATCAGAAGTCTCTAAGACCTCACCGAAGAGCCCCAATGAGTTCCCTTAACGAGCTTTTCAAGCAGCTCGAAGTTGACTCTGCCAACGAGCAGCACGAAGAAGTGTATGAGACCGCGTATGAGATTCTCAAGACGTCGCCTCATGACGGCAGAGCTCTGAGACTGGTAATAGTGTCGCTGATCAACCTTGACAGGTATCTGGAAGCTCTCAAAGTTTTTAGAACCTATTCACAGGCATCTGAGGATCTGCTGAAGCTGGAGAAACTGTACGTGTATTACAAGTTGAACCTGGACAGGGAACTTGCTGACGAACTCTCTCAGTTGTCTACCGAGGAAATACGCAAGAACAAAGGTTTGGCCCATCTAAAAGCACAGTTTCTCTACAGATCCGGGCAGTATGCTGAGGCACTCGATATCTACGAATTGCTTGTTCAAGAGACCCAGCAAGATGATCCAGAATTCTTGGATTTGAGTGTCAATGAGCGGGCTGTACTCGCTGATGGGTATCAATATGGTACTTTTAACAAATTCGATTCCAGGACAGAAACCACACCAACATTCGAGGACTCCTACGATTTGATCTTCAACGAGTCTGTGATACAGTTGGGTCTTGGAAACTATTCGAAGTCTTTGGAACTTTTAGACGTTGCTGAGGAGAAGTGCAGAGAGGCCAACATCGATACAGAGGACCAATTTGAAGAGACTTTACCAATATTGCTGCAGAGAGCATATGTTATGGATTTTGTTGGTTCTCATGACCAAGCAGAAGCCATCCTTTCTCAATTTCAACAATCCCAAATCGGTGACGAGCTGAACAAGTTGATCTTTCTCAACAACTCAATCGCCCACAAGTTGGATTCGCCAGAAAATATTCACTTGGTGTTAAAGGAACTTCAATATCCAAATCTTTTGAACAAGCTTACAGGCAGACTCTCCATCGTACAGAAATCACAGATCTGGAAAAATTACTGGAAATTGTCAGTCAGAGTTGGTAAAGCAGTCACTAGGAAACCATTCATTAAAGATACAGACTACACTACAAGTGCTCTTCAAAGCATTGAGAAAGCAGGAATCAATGTTGATGAGGATAATGAGCCAACACAGGCCAAGAAGCTATCAAAATACGCCTTGTCTTCAAAGAACCTAGGTGCCGCACTCATAGCCGCTCAATTAAATATCAATGTCCAAAGATTCGAGACTGCGTTGAATGTGTTAGATAATTTGGAACTGGAATCAAAAATCGCACCGGGTGTCGCTAATTCCATCTTCCAACTTTGTGACAAGACAGGACGTGAAAAGACGAAATTGGCTCTCTTTGACCAAATTGTGGAGTTTTACAACGATGAAACCAGATTTGAGCAGGTTAAAGTCTATGAATTTTTAAAGATCGTTGGTTTACAATTTATCACTGCAGAACCTGAAAAATCCAGGCAGTTATTGTCAAGATTGAACTCCTATCGCCAGGACGATATAATCTCCATTGCTCTTGGGGAGTCATCTATTGAAGGGTTACAAACAATAGACTCTCTCACTGAAGACTTGGATTTGGATGAACTCATCCAGAATGCCTCTTTGGATTTGGCTAAGTTGCAGAAATCCAAGCCAGCCTCGTTCAAGGTTACCAAACCGCGCAAGAGACCAATGAGAAAAGCCCCAAAGGAGTATGATCCTTTAAAGAAACCTGACCCAGAGAGATGGTTGAAGCTGAGTGATAGAGCAGGGTTTAAAGAGAAGAAGAGAAGTAAAAAGAATCCTACACAGGGTGGTGTTGCGGATAACACCACAGAGGAGTTTATTGTGAAGACAAAGCCAACTGCTGTTCCAAAAAAGAACAAGAAGAAGGGCCGTAAATAAGTGATATGTTGACGTCTACCATTCTATCAGCAAAATTAGGGTACCCTTAAAACAAATTTGACAAGCTGCGTGCCATCACATCTTCTGGTTTCGGAATTAATGGTAGGCAGTAGTTCTTAGCATTAGAAAACAGCAGAACAGTAATATGTCCATTTGGTCTCGAAATGAGGCAATATATCCCCGGCACTTGTTCTCCTACATCATCTACAATTCTTTTTTGAAGTGCTCAACTTAATCCCTTACTTCCAAATCAAGAATTGCTCTCAACTGTTATAGAACATCCAGCATTTCATCTATGGCATCTTGATGTTAGTCGATCAAGATTAACGTTCTATGATGCATGGATATACCAGGATCTCCCGTCAGAGTATAATATTTACCTCAGCCAGTCTCTTCTTTGTTGGCAAAAATTGAAAAGTTGTAATAAACAAAGTAGCGTGAAAAATTCAAGCTTTTTGCAGGAATATGAAACCATTCATTAAAAGCTTCATTGACACAAAAGCTCATATTATTGATAACGTTCGGCGCTAACCGGTTTATGCGAGCAGCTAAGACTCATTACACTTGAAGCATTTTAGAAGTCTCTGAGATGATTCCTGCCAGGGTTGACTGCTCACCACGTGGCGCTTGAAATTTTAACGTCGGATTCTTGTGATACATAGAGTCGATGTATTGCAAAGGATGTCTGATCATGCAAACAAGTCGTCTTTTGTGCGGTTGACAGGCGAACAATTGTCATCTGCCGCAGAAAAGGTGTTCTTGTATCACAAAATGTCTGTTTCTTAATATGATGGTTCTAAGTTGCTTGAAGACACTCCAGAGGCTCACAAAAGTCCTGAGAATTTCCAATGTGGCTCTTCGAGCTACGTTGGAAATCGCCATAGATATAGTGACACAACTTAACAGAATATTCCTAGAGTCCGTTAGGGCTCTCCTAATTATCCCGCTTCCAGACCCAATTTCAAAATGTAAATGCTAAGAAAGAATGAGTTAATAAAGCAACTGTCCGTGGAGATTTGTAGCAAAACTATTTCGTGATCAGCATTATCGCCGTTGTTAGATTAGAGTCGTTGAATCGCACAAAAAATGTCCAAGATGCATAGAACACGCTCAAGCTCCATGAATTACATCAATCTTTGCCAAGTTGAAGAGCCGTTATTCAAGAATATTGTCCTCTCAAAAGAGATAGGAGATAGAATTTTCACGCCTATCCACTTCCTATAAAACTCTTCCAAAATTGTTGTCAAAGATTGGAGGATCGTAAGGCTTTATGATAAAACATAACGTTATTGACCTAAAACAGAATTGTGAGACAAAATGATAGATGCTAAGAATTTAAGAATGTCGCATTTCTCCTATTATGGGGTCTGAATTTTCAGAGAATTGAAGCCAGTAATCTTCAAAGTCTTAAGGTAGATTGTTCTGATTTCTTTATCATTCATTCTAGTTATCAAACGCCATCATGAAATGAAGGATCTCTCTTTCATAAATTGTGAATGAGGCATTTTAATTTTTAAGTTTTTAACCAGGGAAAGTATCGCTGTATCATAGTAACGCTAATGTTCTTAAGGATATAAAGCTACATTGTTTAAGTTCTAAGTGGTATCGACATCACTAAACAAGGCCACAAATCAAGATGAGAACTTTGCGTATGGTTCCAGGTTCAGGAAGAAAGAGAGCCATTGGCCAAGGACCGCATAATAAACTGGAATTGAATGCAGAGAGCTCGTCAAGAAGCTAGAATACAAAAATCCATGAAAGATGATAGATGCCTCATCAACAAAATCGGGGATTCCGAAATGAATTCCGATCTACTTGGCATCCCAAACGGAAAATTTTCCGAACGGCCTCATCGTACCAGGGACATAAAAATCTAATTCTCTTGAGAACTCTAGAAGCAGCACTGAAAGTCACGTAAAAGATGTCTAACGAGCATGTGGAAGTGGTTGACGAGCAATCTACTGAAGCTCTCCAGAGAGGGCAGCGCTCCAAGTGGACCAAGGCTAGAAGAGCAGACACGGATGGCCGTCCGGACAACAAGAGACAGAAGCAAGAGAAGTGGGTAGGTCTTTTTTTGTCTCTTCTATGAAAAAATATACTGACAACGAGTAACAGCTGGGAAAAGAGAGAAGATAGAGCTCCCGCGTTAGACGAAAATGGTAACCCGATTCCGAAGAGACCTAAGAAGAAGGTTGCTGTAATGATGGGTTATTGCGGTACTGGGTACCACGGTATGCAGATGAATCCTCCACATAAGACCATTGAGGGTGACTTGTTTCAAGCGTTCATCAAAGCTGGCGCTATCCATCCGTTTAATTCTGATGACCCCAAGAAATCTGGATTCATGAGAGCAGCAAGAACTGATAAAGGTGTCCATGCTGCAGGTAATGTCATTTCGATCAAATTGATGGAGGATGAGAATTTGGTCAAAAAATTGAACGATAATCTTCCAGAAACCATTAGGATTTGGGGAATTGAGAGAACGAATAAGGCATTTGATTGCAGAAAGATGTGTGGGTCCCGTATCTATGAGTATTTGATCCCAACGTATGCCTTTATAGCTCCAAAGCCAGCTTCATATTTGGCTAAACGTATCAAAGAGGAAGATGAGTTAACACCAGGACTCATCAGAAAGGATGATGAGAGTGTTAAATTCTGGGCTGACTATGATAAGAAGGTACAAGATGCCAATTTTTCCGAGGAAGAGATGAAGCAGATCAGGGAGTTCAAACCAACTTCGCAAGAAGAGTATGAATCAAGTGGTGATATCGCGAGATTGGTCAAGAAATTCAAAGCTATCGAGTATTCTTCAAAGCGTGAATACAGAATTTCGACTGAGAAATTGGAATTGATGAGGCAAGCGATGAGTCAATATCTCGGTCATCATAACTTTCATAACTTCACCTTAGGGAAGACTTTTAAGGATCCAAGCGCCTCTAGATTCATGAAGGAAATTACGGTCTCAGACCCATTTGTTATTGATCAGACCGAATGGTGTTCCATCAAGATCCATGGACAATCGTTCATGCTCCATCAAATCAGAAAGATGATCGCTATGGCCTCACTTGTTGTTAGAACTGGATGCCCAATTGAAAGAATCACTCAGGCGTTCGAACCAGAGAAGGTGAACATTCCAAAGGCACCAGCCCTCGGCCTTTTGCTAGAGCAGCCGGTATATTCAGGCTATAACCAAAGACTTAACGATTTTGGTTATAAGCCTATCGACTTCAAGAATTACTCTAAAGAGATGGACGAGTTTAAGATGAAGCACATCTATGATAAGATATATGCCGAGGAAGTGAGTGAGAACGTTTTTAACGCGTTCTATAACTTTATTGACTCCTATGCGAGTGAAGGGTTTGAATATTTGACTGCAAAGGGTATCAAGAAGTGTGAGGAGCCAAAGACTGGATCTAATGAAGTGAAGGCTGATAATGGTAAGGCAGAAGAGATAATTGTTGAAGAGAAAATTGAGCAGCCCATTGTAGAGAAACCAGAGGCAGAAGAGGATGCTGAGGCCTTCGAGGAGAAGTTGGAGATCGCTCAGGAACTCAAGACTGCAGCTGAGGAGCCAAAGAATGAGGAAACAAAAGCATAAAGAATTTAGAAATTTAGAATGAATATTATTGAGAGCTTTGTAATTAAAATTTTTATCATAATGAAGTTCTTAAGAGTAACTGAATTAGCATAAGTATAAATACGAATCATGAGAGTAGGCCAAAGGATAGCGCAGCAAAGGGGAAAATAAACCTCGATAATAAAATAAGCACGAAGTCTTACTCAATATCAAACGTTAACAAAGAAACACACCATAAGTCTTCGAAGCATTATCTTTAACTCTTTGACACCAGAAGAAACCAGAGGAGATTGCGCAGCAGAGAGAAGCACATAATGCTTTTGAAGATCCTACAAGCCGGCTTGGGTCCTTGAAAGTTCTTGTTTGTCCCGTTCTGCGGAGCTGAGCTTCCTTAGAGTTTAATTCGCTCTATTGATCCCAGGATTCGCTCAACGTTCTCTCCAATTTTCTAGTAATAAAGAAACTCACTAGTTGCCTGGCTGGTGATTCTAAACGTAGCGTGGTACTCCTATCGCCTACTGTCTCTGTGAGATATAAGTGTTCAGAAGATCCGTAAAATATCGATCCCAAACAATCATTCAATGGAAAGACATTAGAGATTTCGAATACAATCATCCAGATCCATGCCGTAAACTCAATCCCACTTTTTCTTGAATCGTTTGGATTCGTCACTTCCACTTGTTCAACCTTCATTTCTATTCTGCGCGCCTTGGCCTTATATACTGTAGAGTGAGTTAGGATTTCTCAAGCTACTGTCCTTCAGAAGGTATATAGAATCAAAGTACGTTGAATCATCCAGTTTGGAGAGGTTCTTTAAATTCAGCATCAAATCCTATCCATCTGTTGTGATGCTAATGACTTGCAGCTCGATCTGTAGACTGTTTGAAACGTCGGCTGATGGTGCTTTCGTCTTGACAATGACAATTTCAGTACTCCGATGGCCAGAGTACACTCCTTGAACTTTGTTATGCTGTGTCCAATTATAAGTGATAGTTGCATAAAATCTTTTTGTCTCTGTTAATAGATGAAGAATAAGAGAGATAAGTCTTCAACCCATTCATATTTTATAGATCGCGTTCGAATCAACTCATCAACAGAGGAACAGTTCTTAATCCTGTTTTTTGAGTTTCAAACCCGTCTAATCACGTTAAGATATCTTCGAGTCTCTTGGTATCCAACAAAGTTCGAACTTCCAAGTCCAGCAAAGAGAATTCCCGCTTTGTGGCTCTCTCTCCCGTGTTCATATTCTGTACTTGTTAATCGAAGTAATTGAAGAACTCACAAACCAAATCAGGGTGGGAAGTCAATACTGTGTCAATGAATTTCATCTAGATAACTTCTCGTGTTTTCCTATCTTACAGCCTTCTGTTTTGAGTTTTGATCAATGAGATCCTTGTCGCTTGCATTATGAAGGATTCTCATATTGAGTTTCTTCTAATGAACGAGGTCATTTAATGACATTCTGTTCATGATTTTGGTGAACTGAAGAGAGCGTGCTTGCAACTTTGAAAGTTAAACTTCAAAGAAAGGGTTATTGATGACTCCGAGTCTTAGCGTCTCAACTTGTGGGAAAAAGTTTGAATTCCAACTATACCATGTCGACGTTTAATCTTAGACCGCTGAATAACACTAGACACTGAGAGTTCGCTGAACCACAATGGAGTCTCCCGTTTAATCTTCAATTATTCGTCAGAAGGGCTTGAAGTATCAAGCTGTGATTTCCCATATCAGGATTGAAGTATCAGGTTTCCTGATGTCGAACGCAATTCTATCTTCGTTGGAATTCAGAAATTCGGAATTCCTGGTTTCAAATTCAAAACAACTCAATGACTCATCATGAGACCTACGCGTAACAGATATATTTATCAGAGCGAAATATTCTCCTTTTATTAACCATTAAAGCGCATCAATTGGATAAAGTCGGCCTCGGAAATCGTATTATTTCCCGACCGAATGAGTTCCGGTCCTGAAAATTTCCTTCCTCGACCACAAATTCGAAGGAAATGAAACTTCAGAAACGAACTTGAGGGTCAAGGGACTGGCAAAAAGGCAGAGGACATGATGCTTAGAGCAGTGAGATTCTTACACACCACGCGCGTGGCACATGCGCCAAAAGCGGTGGCTAAAGGCTTCAAGAAGGGTGGCGATGGTAAGACACAGAGAAAGACCACCGGTTCTTTCAGAATGTTCCAGGATCACATCCATGCTGGCCAGTACGCTAAGAAGGCCCCTAAGTTGGCTCTCCCTACACTGGAACAAAGTTTGCAACTAAATACTGTGGTTACCTATTCGGAATTGCAGAAGCAGAGACTTTCCCAGCTGGGTGCTTTCAAAAAAGATCAATTCCACGAGCTTTTTTCTAGTCCAATCACACTGGTGAGAGATGAGACAAAGCAGATTGAATCTCTTGTGGAGAAGGCCCAACAGAGCCCATCGAGTGAGAACAGAGTGTGCTTTGTTGGTGAGCGTGGTATCGGTAAATCTACCCTTTTGGCACAAGCACAGGCGTTAGCTGTAAAGAATACGAATGCTGTAATTTTGCCAATCTCATATGCAGTTAAGCTCATCGACGGTTCAAATGACTTCTGGTTCGATGCTAAAATCGGGGCGTACATCCAGCCAATGTTCTTAAAGAAGCTACTGGATAAGATTGAATACGCCAATAAGACCTCATTGTCCAGGTTGAACTTGTCAAAGGAATATATCATTGAAGGATTGACCAAGACGAGGGCTGCTGCTAAATTCTCACCAGATAACACTCTCATGGACTTGGTGAAGGCAAAAGTGGATGCTAGACAACGTGGTCAAGTGTTCCAGATCTTGATTAATGAACTTTTATTGCAGAACGTGGCCCCTGTCTTTGTCACTGTGGATAATTTTGGCTCCTTGATGGCTTCGTCAGAGACAGCATATAGCAATGTCGAGAACATGCCAATTCATAGCAAGGAGATGCAAATCACAAGGACTCTTTTCTCTTTGACTAGTGGAGCGCAATCTTTCAAGAAGGGTGCTGTCATCCTCTCAACTTCCTCCGACGACAAACAGACAATCACTTTACAGGCTGGCTTGGGTCTTGTGGAACCGGACGCATACCTCAAGAAGGATCAATACAACCCAGATGTCGCTGCAAACATCCAAGGCGTGAAACCTATCGAAGTCGGAAGGCTGTCGAAAGAAAACGTTTCGCAATTGATCCAGAGATATGCTGAAGCCGATGTGTTTAGAAAGGATGAGCTTGAAGCCAACACTTTGGAACAGTTGATCAATCAGAAATATATCCTCAGTGGCAACGGTAATCCACTAGAGCTGGTTAGATCTGTTGCAATGCATCTTTAAGGATTGGTGTAAATATGAATTGGACCGCTGTATATATACAAAATGAAGGTTTTGACTATCTTTCTTCAATCGCCTAGCTGATAATGGCCTTCTCTGAGCATGATTTTGATCTATGCAAGCATGAGATGAGAATAGTACAACATATTTTATTTGTATGATCGTTGGCCCATTAGGGGTGGAACGTCTTTTCAAGGCTACGATTTTTGAGCAATGGAAAATAATCTCATTACTCAAATCAACTTTTCAGATATAAGCTGAAGTCCCATCTTAGAGAATTCGATTTGAAATTTATCATGCTATGGACTCTCAAGATCAATTCTGTAAAGCGCCAGACAAAGTTGACAATCTTTGAAGCGACGAAAGTCATGCTGGAGCTCCCTTGATTGTTGAACGCATGTGAACCCTTCATTCATTATCCACATATCGGCAACACCAAAAAGTTGAAATATTATCATTATTTATAAGCACTGTATCATGATATCGAAGGAAGATATATTAAAAAATTTACTCTAGGGAGAAACATGCTATATATTGAGAGAATTTCTTTACTGAATGAATACTCGATTCAAAACTGGAGTAAAAGCTGTGTGCCTTTACTCTAGTTCTTCGAGCTGGAGATATAGATAATATCATAAAATCTATAAGGGTTTACAGCTTCTAGCTCCAATATCATATCTCTTCTTTATCTAGGGTCTTCTCTTGATTTGTGACGTGGTTTAATGCAGTCGATACCGCTTTGACTTAAGACACCCTTTTCACATCTGAGATGTTCTCACAGAGGAACATATTCAGAAATTAGAATCTTCAAGTTAGGGAGATAAACTCTGTGGAAATTTTATCTAGTAGCTTTAGATGGTAAGAGAATTTCCTGTCCGATGAATTAGATCCCTGACCCATGAGAAGGAAAATATTGCTGCTGCTTAGCATTTAGCATTTTGTCTAGAAATTTTATAGAATGCTCTTGGAAATTGAGGTTCGAATTCCAACTTCCAACTTCCACAGAGTCATCATTTATTTGAGGAGATTTATGGAATTTCAGATACCTTTGATATTTTTGTGGGATAACTGCACCTTTCCCTAGTTGCACAGGATTACAGATTCCTTTAAGCAAGACGGAAGACAGCCTTCTCTTCTTCCTCTTCGAGGAAGAGCATTGCGACTTTACACGTTCAACAGGAAAACTTGAATCTTGATCATAATATATGTATCGCAGAAATGAATCAGAGTCATATGAGATACTTGCAAGAGCTAAGAGAGATGCCATCATACAAATTCTCCCGAAACTATTTCGTAACTGACACAGATATCGGAATATCGGAATTTAATCGAAAAATGTCCGGGTGTCCTTTCAAGAATTCCGACGACCTCTCTCTGAAATTTTTCAGCTCATCGCACAGTCAAAGAACTATTATGAGATGCAAATTTAGCACTAGAAAGCCACCGTTACCGCACAAATGAGAGCCCTTACAGAAGAAGAGACTAAGGTGGTATTTGAGAAACTTGCATCCTATATCGGCCGTAATATTGCATACCTAGTGGATAACAAGGAGGATCCACATGTGTTCCGTCTCCAAAAGGATCGTGTTTACTACGTCTCTGATAGGATTGCCAAATTTGCCACGTCGGTGGAAAGAGTGAAGCTAATGTCCCTTGGTGTATGCTTGGGTAAGTTCACAAAGTCAGGGAAATTCAAAATCCATGTCACTGCACTCCCTCTCTTATCCAAGTACGCCAAGTATAAGATATGGATCAAACAGAACGGTGAAATGCCATACCTTTATGGTAATCATGTCTTGAAAGCGCACATCGGAAGAATGTCAGATGACATCCCAGAGCATGCAGGTGTGATAGTGTACTCGATGTCTGATGTCCCCCTTGGATTTGGTGTTAGCGCTAAATCGACAGTGGAATCAAGAAACTTACAACCAACTGCCATTGTGGCGTTCAGACAAGCTGATATTGGTGAGTACTTGAGAGAGGAAGATACTCTGTTTACTTAATGACCTCATACTTTATAATGTACATTAGAATTATCCGATGAATTTTTAAGATGTATATACACAATGAATCAGTTCTCATAGCTCAACTTGGATCTTTGACTAGGAGGCAATGACTTTTCTTCATACTCCTCCTTAGCTCTTTTGATCATCTCCTCTTCCTGCTCCTTGGTGAAATGGTTCACCAGCTGATCTGGTGGCACAAATTTGAACTTGCCAAATGCGAAATCTCTATCGCTCATCTTGGACAACACATACAACTGTTCCCTCACATATTTAACTGTTGCTTCCAAATGGGAAAAATCAATGTTTTTTCTAGCATTAAACAAGTTTCTCCAAAGTGCAGTGGCCAACGTAGCGTCATCAGTAGCAAAACCTTCATCATAAGAGCAAACCAAACCTCTCAATTGATAGTTATAATCTTTCAAATATTGGTCAGAGATTCTAGAACTATTCACATTCATTTCATCATGCAATCTCAACTCCATATCTCTGAAGAATCTGTCAATGAGCTTCTGCTGGTAATTTTTACCGTATTTGAAAGGCATGGCACGCATACGAACACTGAGCATCCATGTATGCAAGGCAGTGATCTGAAACCATTGTGAGAAAGTTCTTGGCAACTTCAAATCCTCATAGAAGAACTGTGCAGTGTTACTTAACTCCTCGTCTTGGAATTGTAAACCAATTCTCTTACACTCAGCATAGTACACCGAACCAGCAATAGGACCTGCTCGGATACGGTCCATATCCAATCTGAATAGCGTGATAGCTAGCTCACCGACACCCTGAGCCACCTTCGGGAGCTGATACGACTCAGCCTCGTATTTGGAATCAGAAAGCATCGGTCTCTTGTGCTTTGGGTTCACTGGGGCCTTGTTCTCTGGAAGTTCAATCTTGATTGTGGAGCTTTGTGCAATCTCTCTTGGTGAGTATGAAGGCAAAGATTTCAAAGATTTAATCTCTGAGGCGACAGGAACTGTCGAAGAGAAACGTACGAGACTTGGGGCTCTGGAGAGTGATCTCAGCATGCTTTCCAAAGGGACCTTCGAATTGCAAGTTCGTCCTGATTTCAAGCTCTCCGGCATACCGATTTTTTACTTTCCCTTTAGGACACATTTTTCTTCTCTGCGGTTCCTAACAAAAACTCAAACCTGGCCAATCAAAACCTAGGATTTGTCAGTTCTACTTGCGCCATGTACTCTAGTTTTATACAATTAACGGTTACATAGACGTGATAGTTACATCAAGCGGTCTTTGGAGACCAAAATGGCTTAATTGATCAAGGAATTCCACCTGGAATGACCCAGAAAACGGTGCCTTCAACGCGGCCTTCTTTCCACAATGCTTAAAACATGCGAACGCATCCACAATGGCTTCAAATGCGCTTTCAGTGTCTTCCAATGGGATATTTGCTACCATAGAGGCCACAACGCTGCTTAATGAACACCCCGTTCCTGTAATTTTGGTCATCAGGACATCACCACCATGGATAGCCACAGCTCTCTGCTTATCACACACTAGATCCACTTCGCCCGTGATAGCTGCAATACAGCTATATCTCTGGCAAAAAGGCTTCACTAACTTCACAAGTTCACTAGGAGACGTAACCACGGTAGAGTCTACACCACGCATCGTAGAGCTTTCAAGATCATCACCAGAGCATTGCTTTATCAAAGATAGGATCTCACCGGCATTACACTTCACAATATCTGGCTTATACTTGAGGAATAATTCAGCATTGAATTTTCTTCTGAATGAAGTAGCACCAATACCGACAGGATCGAATATCACATGTCTATTGGCCTCTTTATACGCTTTCATGGCTATAGAGTACATCGGATCATCAATCTTCGGAGATCCAGTATTCACCACAACAGCAGTCATAGGGAATTGTGACAAGTCTGAGTATTCAGATGATTCAAACGACATTATAGGACTTGCACCGATCGCCAAAGTGACATTTGCGGAAAAGTTTTGCACCACTGTGTTTGTGACATGCAAGATCATCGGTGGTGATATCTTGATGTCTTGAAACCTCTTTAATGAAGTATATCTAACGCCGTATATTTCATCCAATGACTTCCTCAATGATCTTGTAGCGTCAGCGGGATTTTCAGCACGCATAATACATGACACTACTGCAACACCATTGGTCCTGACACCGTTGTACTGAGATTTCTTCACTGTGTGGGAACTATTTTCTAAGTTCAATCCACCAATGATCACAGATGGCATATTGATCCCTCGCTCTGTCAAATATTGTAACACTCGAGAGACACCTTGGGTGCCCATCGGCGGTTTACCCAACTTCTTCGTACTTGTATCATAAACTGCGCCAATGCCAATATAATCTGCAGAGCCGTCCTTCAAGACAATCTCTAATTCACCCAGATCTCGTACAGATACACCGATAACTTTATCCGGTCCTAGCAACTCACGGGCTTTTTTAGGTTGCATATCATCATACCCAATATGGACACCTTCAGCACCCATCGCTAGACAGACATCGACACGGTCATTGATAATTAATGGGACTCCAGCTTGCTGTGTGATCTTATGGATTCTTTGAGCCTTAGATATGAAAGCACCTGTATCAAGCGTCTTTTCACGCAGCTGCACTACACTGGCGCCGTTATCGACAGCCTGTTGGACAACATCCTCACAATTAACACAATTTGGGTCTGTCACCAGGTACAGCGAGTAGTCTATCATTTTGTCTCAGCTGTTGTTGTAGGATAAAATAAATTTGTTAAATGGTCGCTGGTGAAATTAGGGAGGTCTGAGCTCTTGGCCCTTGCGTCCTTGTAAGAGCATACTTAAGGTCTCATGCTCTTTTCGGTGTTTCTGCTAAGTTTGACCATCAAGCAACATCTTCATAGGATGATTGTTGAGCGGAGTGATCATGTAATCCATCCACTGCGGTCCTTTAATTGCATTTGTGGTGTGTGTGCGGGTGGGGCAGTAAATGGTGATGATTTGTTTGTGTATTGATCTGATCTAGTGCTCTCAAAAGACCCCAAAACCTCCCGAAACGCTTTCTTATTCTTCCTAAATTGTTTTGAAATGAAGAACTAGTGCTACCATTAGCTTCCAGTTCCCGAGATAATTCTAATGGATGCATGTTATAAATCACATAGTGATCAAATGTGAACTTATAATTTCCCGGATGATGTTATATGTCCCGTCATTGCTTGTGTTGGGCAGATGAATTTTCAAAAAGTGCTTTACATATGACGTAATCTCTGAACCACTAAGATTTGGTCATTTTTTCGCCGTATATCAGCTGAAACATAATGAACTTACAAGTTCATACGATATAGTACTGAACAAGAATTCTAAACTTGAAGCATTAAATCTACGGTCGAGTGTGGATCCAGCATTTCAAATATTTATAAGCTCAGGCATGATTCTGTAATATTAGACTTTCTCCGACACAACATCGATGTTATCGCTCGAAGAGGATAAGTTGACAGACAAATTGACAGCATCTGAGTACTCCTCTTCATCTAGGTTAGACTTAGGCCCACTGTAATCCTTTCTCTTGAAAGCGTAGAAGTAAATTATTGCAAGGATCCACATACCACAGTTGATCACGACGGCATAATTCATTGTGGTTTTCTCCACCTTTTTGTTCTCTGGGAACATAGCTAGAACAATGATGAACGCCATAAACAACAGAGAGATAATATGCATCGCCAAGGACACTTTGGTACCATGGTAAAACTGACCCGGTTGGAAAACATCTTTACCGGTAGTTAATCTCAAGACTTGTGGTATACCCCAGACAACATAGTTACCAATCACACCAATCGAAAATAGTGCATTCGATGCAGCCGATCCAATTAACACCAGGAGACCAAGAAGTAGGGAAATAAGAGCGCTGGAACCGACTGCCCTTAACGGGACAGACAATCTCTTGTTGACAACTTTAATGAAAGAAGAGAATGGCAAACCATCATCTCTAGAAAAAGCCCATGTCTGTCTAGAAGCAGACGTCATAATACTGCATCCCATCAAGAACTGGCATACTGCAGTTAAAGAGATAAAAGCAATGGCCCAATTCTTGCCCAACGAGTCGTAGAAAACCTGGGTCAGTGGTTGTCCTGACGGAGTATTGACAATGCTGTCCAGATCAGAGCTCATACAGGCATTAGTAGCAAGGATGATGAAGAACCCTGTAATCCAGCAACTGATAATGGATCCCAAGATACCTCTCGGCACAGATCTCGAAGGCTCTAGAGCCTCTTCAGACATATGGACACATGCATCAAACGAACAAATCGTCCACACAACTGGCATCAGACCAAACTGAAAGAAAGTCCATCCGTCTGGCCAATCAGTAAAGTTTTCAAAACGGCCAAAGATAAAAGAGGCTTCGTTGAACCCACCACGGTTAATCTTAGTACCAATAGGTAAAGAGATAAAGAATAAGACGATCAATAGGTTGTTAGCAATGATAGAAGTGGTTTGTAATTTGGCTACGAATCCTGATGCGAAACAGCAGACAAGAACTTGTCCGACAGTAGCAGCGGCATAGACACCATATAATCGAGCATCAGTAATCTCAAAGTCACCATCATAAGACACGTACACGGCACTGAGAATCTCAACGCCAACACCATAAGTGATAGAGCAGACGCAACCTGCAAGGGCCAAAGTATTAGAGGCACCAACGACAAAAGACAGTAGGGCCTTTCTTTTTGGCGGGGCATAGTGATACGTCCAATAGTATAACCCACCAGAGGTAGGAATGGCGCTTGCTAACTCAGACATACAATATCCAATTGCCACAATAAAGGCACCCCCGATAAACCACCCCCAAAGCCAGGTAGCAGGACCACCCATCAACCCTATGAGCATCGTGGAAGAGATGGAGGGCAGTAAACCCATAATAGAGAAAGCTATACCAAATACCTGTAACGGGGTCATATTACGGTTCAACTCCTCTTTGTAGCCGATCTTCGCCAATTGCTGAGATTCATTGTACGTCGCTCTGGAGTTGTTGATGGCCCCTTGGCCAAGCATCCGCACACTCGAAGTCACCATCTGATTGAATCTCTCTATTGCTGACCTCGACGGTCTTCATTTGAGCTCATCATTTCGAAATGAAGTTTGCTTTATATAACAGAGTTCTACTACCCATTCAAGCGGCCAGCATCCTAGCTGACCTTGAGTGTGGCGTTGGTGTCACAGGAAATGTGTGTGAATGAAGACAGGACTATTTTGAGATTTAGCACCTCAAACTGTGCGCACATATGGACGTAAGTTGTCAAAAAATCATAATGATATGCCGATCCGGGGGTCTTGCCTATTTTGTTCAAAAATTAAGAGAGAATGCCGTGCCTCGTGTGGCAGACCTGCATCTCTTTATAGCGATGTGGTTTGACAGCGCTTAGTAGCCCAATTATGAAATCGCATCACTTTTCGTAATAAAAAACGTCAACTTAACTACCTTTGCCGTTTACCCTCAGTAACAGAGGACGAAGGGGGAGGGGGAGGCCGATGTTTACATCGGCCTCCACAATATGTTTCAACCTGTCACCTGAAGAAATATATTATATTTCCATTGAAGAGATTGAGTGTTTGGAAGACTTAGGTTTTAATTAGCTAAGAAAATTTCCAGAGAGATCTTGAATAACCAAAATAAATAGTCGGGACCTTGTATGGATGGATTATCAATCGCCATTGGTTATTGATACCTTGGAAGTTCACTGTTCTCTTGCAAGCCGCTCTCCCTGCTTTTGCCTAAATAGTAAATGATGAAAATATGCCTCGCCGTCTACTGTTCAAACTGCCATAATATGAGCATGAAGTTTGATGAAGTTCAAAACTGACCAGTACAACCAAGCTGAATAGTAGGATCAAAGTTCATCTAGGTGGTGAGAATCCAATTGAAAAAATGTCACACGGACGGGGCTGGGGCTTCCTGTGCGCATGATCCTATAACCATCTGGAGAACTTGGATAGCAATTAGTATTAGATGTATAATGTCGCAGACTAGAGGTGCGAGTCTAGTATTTACGGTTTGATATCTTAAGAACAGCCATGCTATGGGGCAGGGCAACGTAGGTGTAACAAAAGACAACGTGACGAGAACAATAAGCAAAAGGAAAAAAAGAAGAGGAAGATACCTGAAACCAGAAATCAGAAATCCTACTGTCTGCAAAAGAAGCTCGAAAAGAAATCATATCATCCTGTTTTTTGGTCCGTCGTTGTGAAGTTTGATTTGATGTTTGTGAAGGTGTGGTGCCGATTGTGTATTAGAAGAAAAAAAAAGCTTACTACCGGAAAGCACAAATCACAAAGCACGAGGTACAAAGATCACAGTACACTCACGAAATCAAAATGCGAATTACACCGAATCTCATAGCAACAGCCATAACCACCGGGAGACCAACCACTCTATCTCTCAGAGATCTAGATATTCCTCTTGTGGAGAACTTGGAACAGTTACCAGATATCTATGAAACAATAGACTTGACTAACAACGAGATTGTTACTATGGGCAATTTCCCGCTCTTGTTGAAGACTCGCACGCTATTACTCGCCAAGAACAGAGTCAATAACATCCAAGAAGGGATACAACTCCAGTTGCCTCAGCTGAAGACCCTATCGTTGGTGGGTAATTCTATAAGCGATTATAGCACTATCGAGAAGCTGAAACACCTCAAAAAGTTGGAGAACCTGTATATCAATGACAATCCAATTTGTTTGATGGAGCACTTGAGAGAGTTCACCATTTGGTGTTTACCGGATCTTAAAGTACTGAACTTTGAGAAAGTGAGTAAGAAAGAGAGACAGAGAGCTAGAGAACTCTTTGGTGATGTTGATGAACCTACGGAGCTGGTTGACAAATTAAGAACAATAGGGAAGAAACATACTGGCTCTAATGATGATATCGGGTCGGTGGTGAAAAAACTATCAGAGGAAGAAAGAGATAAGCTCAAACAGGAGTTGAAATCAGCGACCAGTCTGAAAGAAATCGATAGAATCGAAACAGCTTTGCGTAATGGATATCTATAAATCGAGCAATATCTTTGTACTTCTACATAATAGCTGTATGAAATGCGATATATAATTGGGTTATAGGGGAGAGGTTAATACTCCGGATCTCCCATGTATCTCCCATTGTTGTTATTCGATCTATACCGATTCTCATCCCATTTTTGTCTCTTATTTGGATAGTCTTCATAACGATGACTATACCCAATACCGTGAGTATTATCTTGCTGTGGAGCCTGTCCGTGTTGACCCTGTGGGCGAGTGTATGAGTTTGGACCATCATCAGATCTATAAGAGTTATTCGATGTCCTCTGTGGTCCATTACTAGAATATCTCCGTTGCTGTGTGTTCTCAAAGCGATGAGATTGCGAAGGTAATGGTTGATGGGGATACCTATGATTATCATTTGGATACACATCATGTCCATATCCAGGACGATACCTCCTCGGTGGACCAGAAAACTGACTCTGTGAATGTCCTTGCGGAGGACCCTGATTTGAACCACTCTGTGATTGATGTTGTGGCATGCCTTGAGGGGTCAGTGAAATCCCAGGCGGGACCTGCGAACTAACATGACGTGGTTGACCCTGTGACATTCCCTGCGGAAGTTTCTGGCGTGGTCTCTTTATGAAATCGTTTCTTGGTCTAGAGACATCTGCATTGCTATATCCAACCATCGGAACGCCTTGCTGTGGAAATTGCTGCGGTGGTCCTTGAGACATTACTGGTGGGACATTAGGCAGTGACTTTGGAGGAGGGGTGTGTTTGTATGCTTGTTGTGATAATGCTTGCTGTTGCTGTTGCTGTTGGGGAGGTTGTTTTGAACGTTCTTCTTCTCTTCGTTTCAAGACATCAGATTCATGGCAATCAGGAAAGTTTGTACTGATACGATCTTTTGGCAAGGGGTCTGTGGTGAACCATTTATGTTGAAGGGCTTTTTGAGCCGTATACCTCGTCTTGGCATTCAGCGTGAGCAGATTGGTCAATAGTCTTATAGCCTCATCAGGCACCTTGAGTTGTGCGAACCTTTCATGGATCTTCGGTCTTTGGCGTTTGATCCTGAGCTTTGGAGTCATCTTCCATTGTTGGAAACCAGGCATAGTTGAATCATTTGGTTCACCAATGAGGGAAAAAATGTCATATGCTTGTTCAATATCAGATTTTCCAGGCAAGATTGGCTTCTTCTCATATAACTCACCAAGAACACAACCACACGCCCACATATCAATGGCAGTCGTATAGAATTTATTTCCCAAGAGCACCTCCGGCGCTCTATACCAACGTGTCATAACAACCTCTGTCATCTGTTTTCCACCACCCGGCGTATCCAATGTTGGCTTTGGACCTGAGTACTCCCTCGCAAGACCAAAATCAGCAATCTTTAGGAGACCGCGCAGATTTATGAGGATATTTGAAGCTTTTATGTCTCTATGGAGATAACCAGCCGAGTGTATGAAGTGGATTCCTTCGAATAACTGCTTCATAATACTCTTATTGTCCGCTTCATCCAGCGAAATCTCAGGGTTCTGTAGAATACCCGTCAGGTCAAAACTCATATACGGCAGCACCATATAGAAACTCTTCCCCAACTTGGATACCATCTCCACGTTGTGTTCTTCAGGAGCGGGATAATCAAACACCATATCTAGCAACTCCACAATATTATCATGTCGCAATACTTTAACAACATTCATCTCTCTGAAGGCAGTTACTGGATAGTTATCATCAATATCACGCTGGAGAATTCTCTTAATAGCAACAATTCTATTGGACTTCTTCTGTCTTCCCTTGTAGACAATACCAAAGGTTCCCTGTCCCAACTTCTGCTCAATGGTGTACTGAACCAATCTACCATTGTCATGGTACTGTTTCTGCGGTGGCCGTGTCGTGGCTCGCTGCTTGTTTCCGAGTGTCAGTCTAGTGCTCATCTCTTTGGAGTCTTCTTAGTATGACAGCCTTCCTCCGGGTGGTCTGCTCGCTTTCGTGTTGGAAGTTATTTTATTTTGTTGTAGTAGTTGTTGATGCCTATCTAGGCCAAAAGGCGAATGAGACTCGGCCGGGTAACTTCGAAAACTGCGCAGTGGATCCCAATCCGGCAGATGATCTATAATATCAGCATTTGAAAGTGGCTATTCAAGTTGTTTTACGGCTCAGATGGTGAGTTTCAGGCGGTAATAACATATTGATGACTATTGGACCATTTCTTAGTGACGTAAATGTCCGTTCTTGTTGCAATAGCCATCACCGGGAACAAAAAGTCACCGAAGGAGACGACAACAATCTTTGACAAACGCATAAAGAAAGTGTCCAACAAGCGGAAAAGACAGCATAATGCTCGAGGAAAGAGACTTCCCTGTGATCCCTGGCGAGCTGATGCCCGAGCCAATTGCCCATGAGCTTCAACAGCACATCAATGCGCTTGTGGGCCGTCGTGGGACGCACTTTGTTGGGTCACAGCCCGTATCCTTTGAAACCAAGCACATTGCTGAGAACTTGGAGAAGAGAGATTACTTTGTGTGTGAGAAGAGTGATGGACTTAGGTGCCTTATGTTTTGTATCTTGGACCCTAATGGGGACGAGGCTGTATTTTTAATCACGAGGGAGAACCAGTTCTATAGAGTGCCAAACTTCCATTTCCCATTACCAGGTGATGAGAATAGTTGCCATAACGGGACATTGATCGATGGAGAATTGGTCCTATCGAAGCGTCCTGCTGATGGGGTGAAAGAGCTAAGGTACCTAATGTTTGACTGTCTTGCTTTGAACGGTAAAAATATAGTTATGAAACCTCTACAGAACAGATTAGGTTACTTGGACATTCAATTTTTCAGACCCTACTACAAGCTAAGAGAGCAGCACCCTGCAGAATGTGAATCATTCCCTTTCAAGCTGAATTTGAAGAACATGCAGATGAGCTATAAATTACCTAAGGTGCTTGAGAGTTTCAAACACTTGGGCCATGTTTCTGATGGATTGATCTTCACCTGTTGTGAAACGCCCTACATGTTCGGAACGGATCATACACTTCTCAAGTGGAAACCAAGCGAAGAGAATACTGTGGATTTCAGGCTCCATTTGGATATCCCTTTTTACATTGACGAACACTTGGATGAACGTGATCCAGATAGGGTATATCCAAACTATGAAGTCAAACCTCAGTTAGAACTCCATGTCTGGCATGGTGATAACAACGGCGTCTCTGCATATAGTCACTTCGCTCAATTGGAGTGTACCGACCAAGAATGGGATAAGTTAAAATCCCTGGATGAGCCATTAGAAGAGAGAATTGTCGAATGTAACAAGGACTCTGAGGATCATTGGAGATTGTTAAGGTTCCGTGATGATAAGGCTAACGGAAACCATGTCACAATTGTAAAGAAAGTCCTCAAAAGTATACAGGATGCTGTGTCAAAAGAACAATTGATCCAAATATCACCAGAGATTGAGAGATGTTGGAAAGAAAGAGAAATGAGGAAAAGACATAGAGAACACCAGGCACAACACCCACATAACCTTCCTCAGCAACATGAAGACCAGGATTCAAAAAGAAAGCATGAAGAGGAGCCTGGGTATGTTGAGGATTCCGATGAAGAGGATGAAGAGGATGAACAGGATGCTAAGAGGGCCCGTGTGGATTGAAGAGCATGTCCTATAGTATTATGAAAGAGTGTATTATAGCGTTATCATCGTAGCCTAGACCCAGCGTATGGAAGTACTTTGTCCTTTTCGACATATTCTGGTTTTCGCTTATCGGACATACAGCATGCATAAGGACTCAGGATATAAGAACGCATGAGAAGGGCGCTCGAGATGACAACACAACAGTAAATCGCAGAAGACAAGAATGAGCACACAGGTCTAAGAGCGTGCGGTAGCTCTTTCAATATATATATTTGTTTTCAATTTCTCAGTTCCTTCTGTTCTCCCACTTTTCTTCCAGCATAAATCGGAAGTGTAGTCCAACAACAATGTACATCGGGATAGAACAAGAAAAGATCAAGACAGAGGGAAATTTCGAGATCGTCCACAATCCCAATGAGCAAGCGACTGATGACAGATCACTGCGTTGGGGTCGTCTTCTGAATGATTTCTTGAGGACCTTCAAAGATCTGAAAAAGTCCTTCAGAGACGTATCTTGTAAAGCAGCTGCAAAGAAACAATTGAGATTCATCTTTCCAGACTTTTGGTTCTCCTTATTCACATGTGCGGTCTTTCAGAAGATGTATGTCCTCTTATTCCTCGTTCATTACAACTTTGATTCTTCATTAGCAGAACAAGAGAAGAGTGCGATTGATGAATCAGATGAACAGACTGCAGAAAAGATCATAAGAGTGCCGTATAACTTGAACGAGGGCTCCAAATATGACGAAAAGTTGGATGAAATCCTAGAGAGAACAAATACATGGACTCGTGATGTCACTGATGTCTTGTCTCCGTTGGGGTTCCATGATGTGTCCTTGGTCTTTAAGGCTTCTTATAACAATACACTAACTAAGTCACGCAACTGGATCACCCACGACTACGGAATTGGTTTGAAATCCATCGAACACTATGGCATCAAAGCTACTCATAGGGAAGGGTATGACACTATCATAATTGGCGGTGATTCTATGAATGAGCTCTTGCACAATGTTGCTCATGGTGATGGGTTTGTCTCTCTGAACTTTAGAGACGATTTGACTTTGGAGGAAGCTTATGACCTTGATGAAAAGCAAAAGAGTCAAGCTAAGTCCCAAAGCTTCACTAATACAATCTTGACGAATGTCCTTGTGACTGATGGCGGTTACTTTGCCGGTGAGTTTCACATGAACGGCTATGGGTTAGTTATTGGCCAGTGATTGGTGGATCTTCTCCTTTTTTTTTTCATCTTAATTCTATGGAAGAACATTCGGCACTGCGATTTATTGCCCGCAGCCCTACGCTCGGGAGACTGTAGCTGCTAATATATTATACATATTTAAATTCTACTGCATCTACAGAATAGAATAATCCCATATTCCAATTGTCGACAGCCAAGACCTCTACTTGCATCCATTCACTCACCGTGATTCCCTCCTGAACGTTGATGTTAGTTAGGTCTTATTGTATGGCCCAAAAGCCGCTTGTTCATGAAAAGCAAAAAAGCAGAAAAATATTAAACTCCCAAAACGAATTTCATAAGGCGGTCAGTTCCATTTTGCCATTTGTCTAATCTTCTTCATCGCTACCGCTTTCTATCCACCACCATCACACTTATCTTATCTTGCTCTAACGAAGCAACTGCTCTTTTAAGAGACTCCTAAGCCTGCTCGATAAGACCACCATAAGACCACAATAAGAATGTCTGCCACGGAATCACCAAGGCCGAAGCGCAGGGCAGCTAAGGTGGACTATACCGAGAAGAGGCCAGAGGATTATGAGAAGAAAGAGAGAGAGCTGATGAAGCAGAAGGAGAAAGAGCAGAGGGAAAGGGACAAGGACAAAGAGAAGGAGAAGAGAAAGAAAAGCTCAACTCCGGAAGATGAGACAAAAGTACTGAACTTACAACCAAAGTATGCCGACGTAAAGTACCCATTTCCTGAATTGTTTGACTTATCCGGCGCAGTGGTACATGAGGGGCTCGAGCTTGTTTTGAAGAACGGAGAGAGACTTGTCAAAGGTGACAATGTGCTCCTTGTGTGTGAGCCTCCGGGCGAGCCGTACTACGTTGGTAGAATTATGGGCTTTGTCAAGAAGAATGGAAAACAGGATGACGTTGAGGGAACACATCCTGCGGAATTGTTTCTTTTTAAAATTAACTGGTGGTATCGTTCGAGGGATATCTCCAAGCACTCGTTGGATTCAAGAGTATTGTACGCGTCTATGCACTCTGACACTTGTCCACTCCAGAGCTTTAGAGGGAGATGTGTTGTGAAGCACCGCGATGAGATCAAAGATCTGGATGCCTTTAAACTCATACCTAACCAATTCTGGTTCGAGAAGCTGTTCGACCGGTATATGATCAAATTCTACGATGTGATACCAACGGTGATGCTTACGAACTTACCACCGAACTATTCCAAGGCATTGAACAAGAGATTTGAATACATCTTTGTGGAACAAGGACGTAGCAAAGAGATGTTTGAGTCTCCAAAGAGTTGTGTGAAGTGTAACCAATGGTGTTCTCCAACTGATTCTGTTCAATGTTGTGAATGTGATGATTTATACCATTTGCTGTGTCTTGATCCTCCCATCTTTAAGAAGCCAGCAAGGGGTTTTGCCTGGTCATGCATCAAATGTGTTAAGAAGCTGGAGCAGAAGAAAATGATCCCAAACAATGAGATTTCGTACAGCACGGAAGAGCAAGGCGAGATGGGTGAACATCACGATCCGCCAAAATTACCGATCTATGAGGAATTGGCAATATCCTTCTTAGAAAAAGATCAAGGCACATCATTCCAACAGAGACGTAACAAAGAAGAATGGATCTATCGATACTTGGGCATGCATGCGAGATTCGAAGATGCTCTTGACGTTGAAGATAGACCATATCCTAGAGCCGCTTCAAGACTGGGTCCAAAACACCAGCTAACGGGAATGCAGCCCTGGTATGATCATCAAGTTGTCTATTATGATTCTTCTGAATTGAGTGAAGAGTTTCAGGGCAGTCAACCTAATGGGCAGAAGAAAAAAAAGACAGATGGACGGAAGAGGAAGAACGCCAAAGGAGTTGAAGAGGAAAAGCAGCGTGCGTTAGAGATTCCAGAAGAGTTCAAGGAGACTTCACCAGAAGAGTTCCCACCGTGGCTTCAGCCAAGACCTGTAGGTTATATTGAAAGAGGCGGTGATGACACTGTAACGTTGATGTGGAGAGAACCTGAAGATGAAGAAATGCAGGAAAGAGTTGAGCAATACATCAAAGAGTCCGCGCCAATTGCAGAATCGTTATCTCTGTTGGCTAACACACCTAACTTTATGGATACTATCTTGAAGAACCTGTTGGATTCTAACTTTGATTTCGACAGAGCCATGAAGTTGAACCAGAAGTTGACACGTGAATCCTTGAGAGAGCCAACACTCAATGCGAAGGAGGTTCAAAAATTTGAAAGTGGTATTCGAAAGTATGGTTCAGAACTATGGCCAACCTACAAAGAAGTCAAGACGCAGTCATTTGCCATGATTGTCCGTTTCTACTACTTGTGGAAGAAAACTAAGAACGGTCATCTCATATGGGACAATTTCGAAGGAAGAAAAAAGTACAAGTCGAAGCCGGCGGATATCGATAAAACGGAGCAGGATCTGGCTAACTCAGGCGATGATTCTAGCTATGAAGTAAAAAAATCTTCAAAGATACAGTTCCAATGCAAGCATTGTCACACTAATGAATCTATCCAGTGGTTCAGAACCTATGGCCTTCAGCATCTCGAGTCCAATCCAAGCATTGTGCAGGCGCTGTGTAAGCGTTGTGCTAGACTCTGGAGAAGATATGCTGTTGTTTGGGAAGATCCTGCGGAGGTCATGCGACGTATTAACCTGAAAGCGGGTAATTGGAAGAAGAGAATTGAATCTGAATTAGTCATGGACGCAGAGATGATTTTGAAGATGCCTAAGGAGGGTCCACCGATGAGCGCAAAGAAGCGTAAATCTAGTTCGGATGATTCTAACGGTGTTAAAACAAAGAAGCCGACGCCATCGCCACAGGCTGAAACTCCAGTAAAAAAGAAGAAGGTCTCTGCGGTAGAAGATGAAGCAGCCAAGGAACAAACACTCAAAGAGATCGTTCCTGTTGTTCACGATTCCCATGGTGGTAACCTTCAGCAGATCTTGGTTGAGTACTTGTATCTTTACACATCGCCTCAACACAATGGCCATCTGAAGTACAAGGAGTTCCCATCTCATAAATCATCACAGCATTCCCAAGTATCATCTGTTCCACGCCCAACAAAGACTTCGATTTCTGTGATCACCCACTGTGGATTGTGCCGCTCATCAGCGGACTACTCTTCTGCATTGCACTGTCAGTCTTGTGGTTTGAGTGTCCATCCAAGTTGTTATGGCGTCAGTACAGAGCAGATGCAGTTCGGTCTCTATAAATGGTTCTGTGATACGTGTTCCAATTCATTGAATCCCATTGTTTCTACAGACTATGAGTGTATCTTTTGTCATGGTGATGGATCCAGTCCATTAAAGCGCACAATAAATGGGAAATGGGCTCATATATTATGCTCCATATTTATCGAAGATGTGAAGTTTGGTGATGTGGATTCATTACAGCCCGTTGTTGGTTATGAGAAGTTTATCAAGGAGCAAATAGTGAAGGGAATTTATGAATTGAAGCTGCACTGTGAAGAGTGTTCCAAGGCGGTCGATGTTCCATTCAATGATGAGTTTAAAGTTGGATTTATCTTACAGGAAGATGTCAAGCCTGATTCCAAGAGTGTCAAAGTCGGGTTGGCCATTGGTAAATTGAAACCAGTGATCTTTTGTTCTGATCATCAGTTACCAAAGTCGTTTGTCACATTGAATGGTGATGTGAAACGTGTGAAACAATCAGGCATGGTCAACGCGTTGAGAGTTTTCCTCGATGATACCAAGAAGGATATATCTGGTTGTTCGGGTTCACAACTCAGATTCTACTATCTGAACAAAGCAACCTGCGGGCATTCTGAAACACAACTCAAGGCTATCGAAGTTCCACATTACAAATGTAAGAACTGCGGTGCTTCCAAGACTGTTAAATGGGAAACGGCGAATGGAGAACCAATCTGTTTTTCCTGCAGTGTCCGTAAGAGTGATAATGCTGCGATGGATCGTTTATCTGACGAAGGCATTGATTTATTGGAAGTTTCATCCGAACCGCTGGATGGATCTCTCTATGGTATTGGTAGTATTGATGAACGGTTGGAGAAACCAAAAAAAACAGATCCTCAAGTCGTGAAAACTGAGACAGTTTCACAATTACCTCAATTGCATACTTTCACCAATGAGAACCTGCCACTACCGCCACCAAAGACTATTGAAAATGACATTTACGTATCCGAGGAGGCGAATGGCAAGAGTACTACTGAACAGCACGGAGTATCAATGACCCATACTGTTGACCTTGCTGTGAGCGAGCAAGAAGTGAACCTCAGGATGAAAGACGAAGAAAATATGTTATGAAGAGACGGCATTTAGATATTACTGTTGTGTAGAAGCCACTAGAGGTAAAAAAAAAAAAGTTGTTGACAATACTTTATGGTTAACTTTTCATGATCGAACAAAAATAAAATAAAAAAAAAAAGGAAATCCACGCGGTTCGTCCAGGTAGTGATGTTGCCCTGGTTACTGGCCACCCGGTGCGAAAACGACAACAAACAACAAAGAAGCAGATGTCGAAACGTAGTATACCGCGTCATTTGACGTTAAAATTGGGTTTAGAGTGGTGAAACATTACATCCAGAGTCGCAAAAGTAGGGTATATTAGTACACATATAAAAATACAGCGTGTCCGGAGACTCACGTAGAGCCTCTGGAAAGACCAACGGACAGAGGGCTCAACCCTTCGTTCCCATTTTTGATTCTATCCACTCAGACGACATAATAACATAAAAAACTTTCACATCTAACCAGCCTCATAGTATACAAAATTCACCTTGAATCCATCCCTTTTCATCCAAAATCGAAACCTCTCTCCCTTTATTTAGTCTTCTTCTTCTCAACCTTCAAGAGAAGAGCCTGTAAAGGAAGGCGTTAGTAAATCAAAAGACAAAAAGAAAAACAAAATCGAAGTAGACAAAGCGCAGAAAACATACCTTGTTAATGTGCGGCAAGACACCACCAGATGCGATGGTAGCCTTGATCAAAGTGTCGAGTTCCTCATCACCCCTAATGGCCAACTGCAAATGTCTTGGTGTGATTCTCTTCAACTTGAGATCCTTTGCAGCGTTACCAGCCAATTCCAAGACTTCAGCGGTCAAATATTCTAAAACTGCGGTCAAGTAGATTGCGGCTGTAAGAAGTATTGATGTTAGTATTACCGTCATCAATCAATCGGAATATGGACATACCTTTAGCACCAACGCGGATCTTGTTCTGTGCGTTCTTCTTCAAGAATCTCTTGACTCTACCAACTGGGAATTGCAAACCTGCTCTTGCGGAATGGGATTGTGATCTGATGCCACCGTCTTTGGCGCCTGATTTACCTTTACCACCGTGGACTTTACCGGACATCTTTGCTTGTTTGTTCTGGGATTTGTTTTGCTGTTTTGGTAAGGGGGAAAAAGTAAACAAAGAAAAACTGTGGGCAGGCGAATTTTCTCTCTGTCTCTGAGGCCCGCTAAAAAAAAAAAAAAAAAAAAAATAACTAGATGATATTACAGGGGCTTCGTAACCTTACCGTATTTCTGATCCAGCCAGCGTACTACAATTAATGAGGATTGAGTTGGTGTGAATTCTATGTAAATTCTATGTAAATTCTACGTAAATTCCATCTGAATTCTATCTAAAGTCTATGTAATTCTACAGTCCAGTCAACAGAATAATACCTTCAAGCTATATACATATGTCATATCGCGTTCCGTGTGTGTCCCTGCTTAGAACATACCACCGCCCATGTTTGGAACTTGTGGAGCAGATGGAGCAGGCTCTGGAACATCGACAATGGCACACTCAGTGGTGGCCAACAAAGAAGCGACACCAGAGGCATCGACCAAACCGGATCTGACAACCTTCAACGGGTCGATGATACCGGAGGTGATCATATCGGTGAACTCACCCTTAGAGGAGTCGTAACCTTTGTTGAAGTCCTCACCAAAGTCGTCAATGATCTTACCAACAATGACGGAACCTTCCTCACCAGCGTTCTCAATGATCTTCTTAGCTGGTCTGGTGATGGCCTTTCTGATGATATCGACACCCAACTTTTGGTCAAAGTTATCGACTTGGACGTCCTTCAAGATTCTAGAGGCCTTCAACAAAGCGGTACCACCACCTGGCAAGATACCTTCTTCAACGGCGGCTCTAGTGGCGTTCAAGGCATCATCGTAACGGTCCTTCTTCTCACCAACCTCAACCTCAGAGGCACCACCGACCTTAATCACAGCAACACCACCGGACAACTTCGCCAATCTCTCTTGCAACTTCTCCTTCTCGTAAGAAGAGGTCAACTCGTCAGCGACAGAGGCCTTGATCTGTTCGATACGCTCCAAGATGTTTGCCTTAGAGCCTTCACCGTTCAAAATGACAGAGTCCTCCTTTGTGATGGTGACAGAGGCGGCGGAACCCAACAGCTCTGGGGTACAGTTTTCTGGCTTGATGTCCAACTCCTCGTTGAAGACGGTACCACCGGTCAGGATGGCAATGTCACCGAGGGTGTTCTTCTTGTTGTCACCAAAGCCTGGGGCCTTGACGGCGCACACGGAGATCTGGCCTCTGATCTTGTTCAAGATACAAGCGGCGAGGGCCTCACCGTCAATGTCATCAGCAACGATGAGCAATGGTCTTCTGGACTTGACGGCAATCTCAAAAGCTGGGAGGATGTCGCTGATAGCAGAGATCTTCTTCTCAGACAAGAGGATGAGTGGTCTCTCGAGCTCGGCCTTGCCGTTCTTGGTGTTGGTCACAAAGTATGGGGAGATGTAACCTCTGTCGAATCTCATACCCTCGGTCACCTCCAATTCATCCTCCAAGGTCTTACCTTCCTTGACGGTGATGACACCCTCCTTGCCAACCTTCTCCATGGCAGAGGCCAACAGCTTACCGATGTGCGAGTCGCCGTTGGCGGAGATAGTGGCCACTTGGGCAATCTCCTCGGAAGTGGTGATCTCCTTCTTGTTCTTCTGCAAAAAGTCGACAACGGCCTCAACAGCAGCTTGGGAACCACGTCTCAAGTCCATTGGGTTACAACCCGCAGCAACGTTCTTCACAGACTCGGTGAAGATGGCTCTACCCAAAACGGTGGCGGAAGTGGTACCGTCACCGGCGGCCTCGTTGGTCTTGGAGGCAACCTCCTGCAAGAGCCTAGCACCCATGTTTTCAAACTTGTCCTTCAAGGTGATGGATCTGGCAACGGTCACACCGTCTTTGGTAATTTTTGGAGACCCGAAATCCTGTTCAATCAGCACATTTCTACCCTTTGGACCCAAAGTGACTGAGACGGCGTCAGCCAGGGTCTCGACACCCTTAAGCAGGGCAGCTCTGCCCTCGACACCGAACTTGAGCTCTTTGTGGGAGAGGTTTCTAGCAAGAGAGATGGCGTGTTTCTTAACCTGTGGTCTGGCGGCGGCGAGCATATTTAGCTTTCTGTTCTGAGGCCTTTTCTGTGGTTGTTGTTGTTATTGAGAAGTGTCTCGCTGAAGACATTCATTTCCATCATCGCCCGTCTTTTTCACTTTGAAATTTTGAAAAGTTTGGGCGGCGTGCCCGGCGCCTGGTTCTCGAAAATTCTGTAGGAGGGAAAAGTCATTCATTCATTCACTCATTCACTCACTGGCACTTTTAGTTTATAGTTCGATTAGGTAAGGAAGGGCGACGGCAACCGCGATGGGAAGCGAGAGAGAATGTGTGTATGTGTATGTGTGTGATGGTGTTGTAGAGAATACACATAATACGTAGTGTATACACAAATACATAAAAATCATGGGACCGTAGCTGCGATTATTCCATGCCTACAATTACTCCTACTTATCGCGGCCCACACACACTCAAATTGCGCTGCGTCGATCTCTTTGTACCACGCCCCACGCCCCTCCTCCTTCCAATCCCAGTCCCAATCCCAATCCCGCTTGTCACTTGCCGTTTGCCGTTTGCCTCCGCCAGATCCATCGCTCGCTCGCTCCACCCACAAAACAAACAAGACAGCCCGCAGGCAGATCTGTCACATTTGGGTTTCGGGCCCGGAATAATCACACCGTCGGGGCACTCACTCCGAGATCGACTAGCTCGCAAAATAAAATAAAATAAAATAAAATAGAATAAAATAGAATTATAAGTTGTCTGGCAGCGGCGGCAGATTTAGTTGGTTTGTTCTAGAGTGACAGAATTCTGGGGTTTCCTCCCCTTCCTTCCACCTCTGAACGCCAGATTCGACTCATTGAGAGGTACAAGTCGGCATATCAAAAGTTCAGCGACACGAACGAAAGTTACAAAGCAGAAACCATTCATCGATTACATAATTTGTATACAGTGCACCTTAATATCTGTCTCATCATGTACAGGCATTTTTTATTACTACCTACCTTCTCATGAACGATCCTTCGAGCGACGGTTAGGAAGCTCCGGCAATATTCGGGCATGGGCAACAACTAACTTCGCGGTTTCTTATCATATCTCCCTTCCACCACCAGTACATGTGGAGGACACTAGGCCCTACACAGACTATTGGTGCGTATTTGCGCACTGCCACAGAGGACTGGTCGCTGACAAATGCAGGGACCCTTTACTAAACTTTGGATGCTCTAGGCTCTGGCCTTTCTCCGTGACCCCGTCGCTCTGCTTTCTCAAACGCCGCTCTCTTACTCTTTTCGGACTTTGAGGTTCAAAATGGTATACCCATTCTATAACTATATAAGCTAGCTCGTAGACAGTAGAAGCGTTCTGACTTCTGCACATCCTGTTTTGATAGACAATAACAGACTTTTATATTCGTGAAACTATTCTCTTCAACAAACAATGTCCAACCAACAAGACGACGCAGAAAGCGATACGCTCTCAAACAGCATCGGTAGAATGAAATACTCAAGCACTTTCGCTTTCCAGGACATTGCTTTTACTACCGCAAAGGGCAAGACCATCATTTCTGGTCTCTCCGGAATGGTATCACAGGGTCAACTTCTGGCAATTCTTGGGTCATCTGGTAGTGGTAAATCAACTCTTTTGAATATCCTTGCGCGTCGTGCTGAGTCCACCACGGGAACTGTCTTAGTGGATGGGTCCCCCATCACAACGTCCCAGCTTCGTAACATCTCGTGCTACGTTGAGCAGCAAGACAACCTTATTGGGTCTCTTACCGTGTTTGAAACGGTGATCTTTGCCGCAAAGCTCGCCATGCCAGGGTTTTCTCACCAAGATCGTCTTACAAGAGTCAATGAGATTATTTCTGCTTTTGGTTTACACGAACAGCGCAACGTCAAAGTCGGAACGCCTCTTCAACGTGGTCTTTCAGGAGGTCAGAAGCGTCGTCTTTCAATCGCATCCATGTTGGTCACCCTTCCAAAAGTTGTCTTCTTGGATGAACCAACCTCAGGATTGGATTCTTCCGCATCACATCAGGTCATGTCATGTATCAAGAAACTAGCTCTTGAAAACAACATGCTTGTCATTACTTCCATCCACCAGCCTAGCTCTGCTACCTTCCAGCTCTTCGATAAGTGTCTCCTGCTTTCCCGTGGTAAACAGCTCTACTTTGGCAATGCTTCCGATGTACCAGCTTATTTTGACACCACCTCATTCCCAATCCCTAATAATGTCAACCCAGCTGATCACATGCTTGATATCTCGAACATTGACTTCTACCAAGACAGGGAACTTGGAGAACAGCGTGTCCAGGCTCTCCATGACTCCTGGATCCAATCTTCTGATTTCACAGTTCTAGAAAAAACTTTGCAGCTCAATAGCATCATGGATATTTCAGAGAAGAATATAAAGGCCACTCTTGAGGAAGTTGACCGCGGTCAAATTGGTCTTCTCAAGCAGGCTTTAGTCATTTCCCATAGAACTTTTATCAAGGCTATCCGAGACCCATTGGCCTATGGTGTCCGTCTTGTTATGTACCTAGGACTCGGTGTCCTTATGGGAACCGTCTGGCTCCGTCTGACCCCAACGCAGGGTAACATCCAAGCTTACACTAACGCCATCTTTTTTGGTGGTGCTTTCATGTCTTTCATGGCTGTCGCATACATTCCTTCCTTCCTTGAAGACTATAGCAACTTCCAGCTCGAGCACCGCAACGGTATGAGTCGTCCAGTGTCGTTCTTGATTGCAAACATTATTGTCGGAGTTCCTTTCCTCTTTCTGATTGCCCTCCTCTTCTCCGTTATCACCTACTTCATGATCCATTTTGCTCCAAGCGCTTCTGGATTTTTCATGTACGTTCTGTGGCTTTTCCTAGATCTACTAGCCGCTGAATCGTTGGTAGTTATGATCTCTATCATCTTCCCAAACTTTGTTATTGCACTGACGTTGGTTGCATTTGCAAACGGCTTGTGGATGTGTGTTAACGGGTTTCTTGTTCCTCAGGACACTCTTAACGTCTTTTGGAGATATACCTTCCACCAAATTGACTACCAGCGTTATACATTTGAGGCGATGATGAACAACGAGTTCTTGAAGCGTCTCTACCATTGTGACACATTGAGCAACGGCTCGTGCAGCTGTCTCTATTCATCTCCCTTGGAAGACCAGTGTCTCATTAGTGGAAGTGTTATTCTCCAGAACTACAGTGTCGCTGAGATTCACATGTGGAAGTGGGTCATCATTACTCTCTCCATTATCGCTTTCATGCGTCTTGCTGTCATCCCTGTCATGGTCTATCGCCGTTAAAGAGACATATACTTTTTCCCCCTGAAAAATACGGAAAAAATGAGACCCGCCACCCCTCGACCGTTTGATAGTGATATCCCACCAATAATAATTTGTAATAAATTTAATCTTTTTGTATTCGATTGATTTAATATTTATTTGTAGACTGTAGTCTGTTGTAGCTACAGAATACTAAGTATCAACTTCTTAACCTGTTTTTCTGAATAACTTGAGCAACTAGAATTATCACTTTTTCCTAGAATTCTCAGGTAGAAGAATAAAGAATGAAGACGGCATATAGTGTCAAAATCCAGTTTGAATGAACATTGAAGCTTCCCGAAGGTTCGTCTACTAAATTAGAGATATTCGAGCTTCCTATTCCAGTCTCTTCAATGAGCCATGGACGGCACTCAGCCCAAGGCCATATCTGCAAGATTGCAAAACATTTTATTTCATCACTCTTATTGGAGATTCAGATCCTCATCCTCGTATATTAGCTGCAGTAGCAACACAATTAATAACTTATAAGAAGAGGGGAATGCTCGTTACGATATAAGAGTCCTTCAAGTCGAGAGATGAAGACAGCTGCACGGTGTCAGCTTATACGGTCCGAGACGCAATCTGTTCTGTGAGAAGATCGCGCCAAAACGACCGCCAGTTCTTCTCCGAAGATGACGGTGAGTATGAGCGCTTCGTTTGTTTGTCACAATACAGGATTTTAGCCATGATTTGAGGGTATCGGGCTACACTATATGACTGCTGTCACGTTTTGGTACCTGGATATTTACAAGTTTGGATACCTTCCGTGGACTAGAGGTCTGAGGTGAGAGATCAGAGCCTTAAGACCTGTTTTTCAACAGATATCGGAGTAACATTTCCCCCATCTTCAGTGCCATTGCGTTTCGAGCTGAAATCGGTTGTAACTTTGTACACGACAAACCAAAAAAAAATAGCACATGAAGGAATGAAACAAAACGAAAGCATCAGCAGAATAGCTTAGCAAATACGGAATGGCGGCGGACTTTGACGGTAAGCACATTCTTTTATGACAAAACTAACTATTCGCTAACGCAGTGAATCAGGCTTTGCCCCAATTGAAGCGATCTTCTACACAGTGTTCCATCCGACAGAGGGTACTAAAGTATCACATCAAGTGCCACAAGGTTCTATAGTGACACCAACTAGAGTCTCATCTGACGTATGTTCCGAGCCCTTGTTCGACTTTGACGTTGTGAAGAACTACATTATCCCTAAGGGCCCTCTCTGCAACAGATTGCTCACATTAAAAGTCGACCAATACAGACTAGTTGGATATCCAGTACAGATAACGGCATCGCATTATGCCAGAAACTCTTTCAGTTTCAACTTCTGCTTTGTGTTCAACTATGAAAACGATACTTTGCCATACGAATCTGCTATACGAAGATTAGGACGGATGTTCAAGAATTTGGAAGAACAGTATCAAATCTTATCCAAGAAGGAGAACGATATCATCTATTTCAAGAACGTGGTGTCAATAACAGGCACCACGGATCAGTCAAACGATGCCAGCTCATTTGATGATCATCTCGGGGCCAGATCCTCATCTATGGATTCTTCATTTGCTCCCTCGGTTTCATCAGCTACGTATAACCAGATCATCAATGACTTGGGTAACAACATCGAGAACTCATCGACTCCGATTGGCGTGTCAACAAAGGGCAGTAAGGTCATCACACTGGAGTCAATTGAGAGTCTGATTCAGCAGATATATCAAGACTTGAATAACTATTCCGAATGTCTCATTCCAGTTGACTCTGGAAACTCAGTTGATATCAAGCTACTACCACTATTGCCACCGCCTCCAAGGGTGTATCCTGAGGATGTCCCAATCTCTACAGTACAGTTGAAGACGATGGTTGATGCCAATTGGGATCCAACCATGTTGAAAATCTTGCCATACATAGATGGAATCAATTCCATAAAGAGGATAGGTCTCCTGGCAGATGCTGATTATTGGGTTGTGAAAACGTGTATTCAAAATCTGATGTACTATAAATGTATCACCATTTCAGATATCTTCCAATTCTCCAATATCTACGCTCCAACTTCTGACATTGACCGATTCCTAAAGGATAATCACATGGCTGCTGAATGTCAAGCGTATGTGGTTTCAGCTTCTCAGTTCCAGGGTATCCCTTATTCTGGCCAGATACAGGGAAAATCAAGTGATACCTTGAGTAACACTTCACTAAAGAGGAACTCAAATGTCTCAATGTCATTGAGTGGAAAACAACATGTGGTACTGCCGTCCAAAGCGAAGTTGTTCTATCTGTACAGATCCTTACATCAGGGTCAGATGGTAAAGAATTGGTACAAAGAACATGCAACGGATTTGGAGTTCATTGACGTCAGAAGGTTTCTGACGTTCGGGGTATTGAGAGGACTGATTTACAGAATCCAGAGCTTCCCTCTCACTGACTCGGTGCCATCAAAGGAGGACCACCAACAGGATTCCTATTTTTCTTCATTTCTAGATAGTGGAACGAGTATATCAACCCCAAGGGAACTTTATGCCAGAAGGACGAATAGTTCCAACCTTTCACCAGTTCAGCGAGATCAAATAACGGAATTGAGGAAGCTATTACAGAGTACCGAAAGCTTTGATTCCATATGCACTCAGATGAATCTCGATAAAAAATCAGTGGAGACGTTATTACGACATATTGGTCCAGTAAACGTCGTCAATAGCTGATTTGTGTCAATGACTAATCAGAGTCACTAGTCCAATAGAAGGGGGCTTCTAGCGCTATATTCTTCTGTGTTACGCACAACACTGCGTACAAGATTGGAAACCCATCTTCTCCCATCCTGGGCCCAACCTCAGAGCTGTCAAATTCGGGTTTGAATGATCTGACGTTACGGCATGCAACATCTGTACATGCACCCATGGAGTTGTAGCACTAGAAGGCGGACCATTATTACCGACGTATTCAGTTACAAGATTCAAGCTATTTCAAAAGCAGCTTAGTTCCAATATATGAAAGTTATTGACTCCTGGGCAGTGGTTTTCTCTGTAAGCCGTAATTTTCTCTCGCTAAGTAGCTGGTGGAGAGGGATGTCAATGGCTAGTCACGATGGAATGCATGTTATCGGCAGTCACAAAATAATCAGCAAGCAATTACATCTATGCCATGCGCAGAACATTTTCCCATCGAGCTTTGCTTTATGATTTATCCATGTGGAGATTTTTTGCTCCTCGCAAGAAACCCTCGAGTTGTAGATAATAGATTAGTTGCTTTAAATACTCTAGTGTCCCGGAATAATTAATGATTCTTCCAGCACAACATGGGAAACATATAGCGAACATTACATGAAGACACTTGTACAATTGATGATTTTACACAAAGTTTTCCAGGTACTTCTATTACAATCCCATGGCTATATATTTGAATCAATCACATCCGTCATCTTTCGGAGATTTTCCTCTCAAAATCATCTATCAAGTCGTTGATCATATCACGAGATAATATCCTGGATGGGTCATTGCTAGTCAAGTCGTAGTAAGTTTCCCCCAATTTCATATTTTCAAACCCAACAAGCCTCATTGCATCAAAGGCTCTGTCATTCTCCTTTTCTAGGCCTTGTAGTTTGTACATATACGTCAGCCATCGGAAAGGCTCACCAAATAGCCAACAAAGCACAAAAGAGTATCCAGCACTCACCACTAACGGCCTCTTCGCATAAAGCTTTGGAGAAGTCAGTTTAGAAAGCTGAGGAGAGATAAGGGCACATGAAAAGACAGCAGCGCACTTACTAGCGCTCTTGATCCAGGAATATGCCTCTGAAATATGTGCACGGTCTTCGCGGGTAAGTGTTTCGTCAGCTTGATGCCATTGTAAAACGTAATCGAATGCTCTTTGCTTCTCTTCATCATTAAGCTGCTGCTCACGTACTTCTTTATCTGCCATCTTTGATTACAATAAATGTACCTGCAAATTACAATAAAGTTTTGAGCAATTGAGTAACAGATGGTAATGTTCTGTGAGTCTTTGAGCTCTTGCTCACACGGCTGGCCATTGAAAAAGCGCAGATCTCACCAACACTACGTCATCGAAGGCTTTTGCATACTGTATTGAGTCTTGACACTGCTTTAACACCTGTGACCTTCCAAGGTAAGCAACATAGTGCGGGCAATGTTTCTCTCG
Source organism: Williopsis mrakii (assembly GCA_003706445.3). NCBI lineage: Eukaryota > Fungi > Ascomycota > Saccharomycetes > Phaffomycetales > Wickerhamomycetaceae > Williopsis > Williopsis mrakii. The sequence goes on from PPLH03000023.1 coordinate 91,558, forward strand.
AGTGGTTCTTCTTCTAAGTCTTCTTTTCCTTCTAATTTCTTTCAGTATCTATTATTAAAATTTTAAAGTTATTCCTCAGACCGAGATAACTGCCTACGCTGAAGCTTGGTTTTGTATATTGAGATGGAGTTTATATCCGTGATTTCATATAATGAGTGGGTCGTGCTATCTTGGCTTTATTCGTCAAAATATCTTTAGAACGCACAATAAATTATCTGGCTTTCACGTGAAGAGTTTTTTAGAAAATTGACTCATATCAAAAAGATGTAACGATACTTATGACTGAGCTGGTCTCATGTACCATAAAACTTGTTATAACTTGACAATAGCCGGCGGCGGCTTGGTTTCACGGACATCGCGGAGCACAATCTCTCCACAATGCCCATTGAGGTTTTACCCGACAAGGATGCCACTGACTACTCTTTTAGGGTGTCTCAATATAATATATTCTTTTTAGTAATGTTTCCATTCTTTCCATTGCTCGAAGGTCTATTTCTGCCAAATCCCTTATTATACTATAGCGCGTGCATAATCAAAGGACAATAAAGCAGCAAGATGCATGATGCAAGAATTTTGTCCAAGGGTCAGCAACGACATATCTGTCATCGAAATCACAATCAAACACGACGATTTGGCCAAAATTTTCCTTTTGGCCGCTCAAGATCAACCCATGACAAAAGTGTTCTCTCTAGTCTTTAATTATATAACAATATATCAAGCTCAATGAGCGGAATGCAAATCTACCAAATGGGTCTTCATAGAAGAAAAACTGAATTGTTATAATGCACAAAATATATGAATAAATATACTCATATTGAATCCGTTACCGCACCTGTGAATCCCAAAGCGGATGAGTCGATGACACTGCCAGATCAACAGTTCGCACTGCCAGACTACAAAGAGGCCACTGCGTCCTCCACAGTGCGATCAATGTTTATGATGTAGGAACTGAAATAACTTCGGTGTTCAGAAGAGTTGGCAAGTGCTTGATGCACAATCGCAGCAACGGAGCCACCCAGTGCCCACTGAGTCTGAGGATCCCTCGCTATCCCAGGACAGAAAGCCACTCCCTCCGCGCTTGAAGACGTCGAACATCTTGAAGTTCCTCCAGACTTTCAATTGGTACCTGTATGTCTCAAGATCTTGAGTTACCAATTATGCCAGTGTATACAGGGCTTTCACTGAGACAGAAATTTTTAAATTTAATGGTGTCGTTACCCCCATTGAATTCGTGTAGTTCTTCCTGCTGCAGAATATGCTATATAATGGCCTTCCCTTTCATAATATCAATACCATCGTGGGCCATAAATGGTGTCTATAAAGGTGTAGAATCAAGGACAATACTAAGCTTTCAAGTGGCTGGCATGGTTTGGCTGGGCTGACCATATACTATCCTACCAGCAATGATTATAATACATAGCGGTAAAACTCTAGAGGATAGGAAATGAATATGAAGCAGGTAAGTACTTTTGAGATGAGCATACCTAAGTTTGATCTGAAGAACTGATTCCGCTGTATATCATAGTGGACATCATTAGATGTCTAGTTAACATGATGATACTTCATCACTACTTCCTAATTACACATAGCAAAATCATACAACATTCAATGGCTATTGAACTCACCTATAGAAGAACAGCAAGTGGATAGACTGAGGTATCCCCTTTCGATACCGCAATACAATAAGATTATCCTCCTTAGATAGATCGTTCAGATAATGTTCGATTTGGCAGGAACATCTCATCCTCCAAATGATCCGAACCAGGTCTACCGTAGACATGATTCATTTTGAGCAACGCCAGCTTCTCTGAGTTGGCAGAAGAGACCTTGGTTACTTTTCTCAAATATGCGAGATGTAAATGAAAAATATCTCAAAACTCACCCTACTATCATGGTGGCTAGAGAGAACGATGGAAAAAGGAAAAAAATCGGCCAATATTTATTCTTGTATCTCCAATAACGCAATACATAGAGACAATTCTTTCTTACCCATGACTGTTTGACCCGCCCATCCGCGGCGATCAGAGATTCATCAAGATTCTTCATTACCTCTGTTTTAAGAGTTCTCTTCCTTTCATAGTTATCTCCCAGTAGGGAATCGGGATAGCATTGCCTATGGAATTATGCTCGTTTAGCACCATCTCCAGGGACCCCTCCTCTGACCGTTGAATTTCTTAATCAGAGGCGGGCAGGATTTCCGAGATGACAACCGACCATTTGCTGTTCATAGCTGTGAGAAAATGTGCTTGATTTTATTGGCAGGAGAATCCTTCATGGATCAAGAAGGGAAAAAATGTGAAGCAAGTCAATTTGGTAGCTGTAATGGAAAGCCCTGATGTTCAAAGTGATGTAGCATGAGCTTCGCGGCTTTTTGGATTTCAGCAGCTCAAGAAGTACACACCCTATTCGTTCATCACTTATCTTTTCAGTCTCGCCTTCCATCTTCTTCGTAACACCCCTTACGAGGTTCTTCTTTACAATTTATATGTCCTTCTCAACTATCTTCGACAGATACCGATGACAAATGAGTTATGCACTTGAAAAGAGCTCAATAACTTTTGAGTAAGCTCTTCAAGCACAGCCAGTATACCGAACAATCTCAACAACATTAATTCACTTTCACTAACGAAGAAACTCGAAGTTGATGGATAAGGTTGGTAGCCCTCAAGGAGATAATTAGTCAACGACATTTTTGTCTTTAAGAGCCCAGTCCAGAATGTAGTATAACGAGTTTCACCAGGTACGCACACCTAACTTTTTACAGCTGTTTGTGGCTCCCAGTGGCAGAGCGGGTTGAGACAAACTTTTGAATTTGTGCGCACCCAGTCTTGATATTCTTAATATTTCTCTGATCTTATCGATGACATTCATATGTGAGAACGACCACATAGCCTAAGGGGCGTTAGAAAACCACCTGTTAAAATGGTGTCATGATCATCACTTTTCTTTTCCTTTGGCCAACTTTTTTCACTGCCGATTGAAAAGAGTTCTCGTTGGAATTGCATATGGGTCATTGTGCTTCGCATAACAACTTGCAACGGCCAGGGCCCGTTGCCCTAGCAACAATTCACCCGTGCGATCCGACAGATTTTTTTGGTAAACAAACGAGGGAAACCTAAACAAAACGTAAACAACTTCGTTCGGACCGCACGCAATTCTCCATAATTTCCTTCTGAATTGCACCTTTGACACTGCTAGTGAAGAAGTTCTCCAGGATGAGCTCTGAGAACGAAAATATTCAGGTTGTCGTACGGTGCAGAGCAAGAAACCTTAAAGAGACAAGTACAAAGAGTGCGGTTGTGGTTCACGTTGATGATGAAGAAGGCCAAGAAGTGCTTTTGAACCCTTCAGATGATACAGGTGTCACTGCACAGTTAAATTCAAAGACTTATAGTTTTGATAAAGTCTTTGGCCCAATTGCGGACCAGAAGATGTTGTTTGATAGAGTTGCATCTCCATTGTTTGATGAGTTCCTCAAAGGTTACAACTGTACATTGTTGGTATATGGTATGACATCCACCGGTAAGACTTATACCATGTCCGGTGAGAGCAAAATAGAGAATGGGAAGTTGAGTGAGCGAGCCGGTATCATTCCAAGAGTGCTCATAAAGCTATTCGATGTTTTGAACGATCCTAATGCTCAAACTTTGGACGATTACGTCGTCAAATGCTCCTTTGTGGAGTTATACAATGAAGACTTGAAAGACCTATTGAGTGATGATATCAATAAAAAACTCAGAATCTTTGACCAGAAACAACCTGCCCTCAGTGAGCTGACAACGTCTAGTTCCAGCAACAAATCTGCGATCCATATCCAGAATTTGGAAGAAGTGATCTTGGAGAGCGCAAATCATGGCCTTAAGACTCTTCAGAGAGGTCTTAAGATTAGACAAGTGGCTGCTACAAAAATGAATGACGTGTCGAGTAGATCCCATACGATCTTTACTCTCAGTCTCTTTAAACAAGATAAAGACAGTGCCGAGCTCTTCAGAATTTCGAAGATAAACTTGGTAGATCTTGCAGGTTCAGAGAACATCAGCAGGTCTGGTGCGCTTAATCAAAGAGCGAAGGAAGCAGGATCCATCAACCAGAGCTTGCTAACTTTGGGGAGAGTGATAAATCTACTCGTGGAGAAGAACACGCATCATATTCCATACAGAGAATCGAAATTGACGCGTCTTTTACAAGATTCGCTTGGAGGGCGAACCAAAACTTGTCTGATTGCTACGATATCGCCAGCAAGAATCAACTACGATGAAACTTTAAGTACATTAGAGTATGCCAGTAAGGCAAAGAGTATCCAAAACAAACCACAGTTAGGTTCAACTCTATCCAAGGACGTTCTACTTCGAGACCTCAGTGTGGAATTATCGAAGACCAAGGCGGATCTTTCCTCGACAAGACTTAAAGATGGCATCTATATGGACAATGATAACTACGAAGAATTCATGAATGATATCCAGGAGTATAAAACCGAAATCGAGGAGCATAAGAGATCACAGGAGACATTGAAAAGACAGAACGAACAACTAAAGACTCAGATTCACGATATTGAAACACAGAGCAATGAATATCTTACATTGATCAATACATTGAATGTCACCGTCGAAAGCCTTCATAACAAGATTGATAAACAGAAGGAGAATGAACAAAATTTGATGACTTCAAGTTCCAAATTTAAGGCAATAATCAACTCTATTAATGAGAATTTGGCTGTGTTCAAAAAATACGAAGCTGCAACTAAGTCTGTTGTTGTCGGCGTTAATGAGTCCATTGTGAAGACAACTGTCGAGAAAATTACCAAGCGAATTAATTCAAGTACTCCACAAGCAGAGATCGAGTCCAATATCTCCTTGATCCAAGAGGAGATCAGTACTATGATCATTAAACTTCAAAGATCCACTTATGATGCCTGCAATAGCGTTAGCGAGACTATTCTTTCCAAGTTTCCAGATCTACTCCAGGACTTCGATTCCAATGTTTCAGAATTGGGTCAAATCATCTCAGGATTCCAGACCACTTTGAATGAGGAGTTCTCAAATCTATCGAGGGAGAATAATGACTTCAGAACCATTCTAAAAGATTCATTGTTTCAAAACTACGACCACGTTGTCCAGTCTATTGTATCAAAAACTCAACAACAACTCGAAGATGATGCTAATACTCTCTTGAATCAATTCATTGAGATGGTCCGCGAAAACAATGATAGACAGAAGAGCTTGGTTCTGCAACAGATAAAAAGTGCTGTCTCGCAATCCATTGCCACAGAGAAGGAGGTCTTGAAGCCGGCACAAGAGAGATGGGAGGAATCGACAAGGAAGGTTATCAACGCTTGTGATTCTCGTACCTTGGACATCCAAAAACAACATGCATATGAACTGTCTAAGATCTCGTCAAGACTTAAAGAGACAGATCGCTTCACTAATCTATCAAAGAGCGTCATAGATGAGGAGTTCAAGAATATCAATAAGATCGCAACAGATTTCCGATTATCAAATGTCATAAGTCAAAACATTGACTCTGTGAAGTCCAAGTTTGACGCGACTCTTGGTCAGAAAGAGGAACTAGTCGTTGAGCTTACTGAATCAAGGGACAAATTCCACCAGATTCGTGATGAACTACAGCAGAAAATTGTTAACAACACTAGAATTGATTCATTACAAGAGCAAGATGTGGATAAGGTGATGAATGAGCTTGAATCTGAGCAAGCCAAGATCTGTAAGTCCTTGTTGCCAACCGGTAAAACTCCCAAGCGAGAAGCCATGAAGTTACCAGTGAACAACTCGAATGAACGTCGCAGCCAATCACCACCAAAATTTCAACTAATAGGTCAAAGGTTTCAAAACGAAAATAAAGAAAACACAACCACCCTGAGTAGGAAAAGGAAGTCTGATGAAGAAATGGGTCCGTATCACACAAAGAGAGGCATCAACAATAGAAATGGGCGGCTGTTATTGGACCAAACAAGAATCCCAAGAAGTCGAAGATAGAGAGAGAATGTATTTATGGCAATAATTTAATGTCTAATGATGTATTATAATCTACGATTTTACTGTAGTTCAAAACTTCCAACGGCGTGCTAATAAATATACTAAAGGGGTCGCTGAATGCAGGTTCAAGATATAAAAAAAGAAGCATCGTAAAAAGACAATATATTCGAAGATAAACAGGTCATCTTAAGTCGGAAGCTCCACTGATTGATCTTCTGAATTGTTCCAAGGAAGCAGAAGATCTGGTTGACGAAGAAGAAGATCTTCTTCTCTGTTTTCTTGCCTGATTTGGATCGACATAGGACTTTCCATGCTTTCTCGCAATCAAGCCAAGGATATCAGTCAAGGAAACAACACCAATCAATCTTCCAGCTCTTCCCTCGCTCTCAGGATTGAGAGGATTAGTCTCTAAATTAGTTGATCCTGATGCGGAGGAATTGGATTGGTTTGAAGATGCCGAAGATGGCGCGTACGGTCTGACAACCCAAAGTCTATGAGATTTGGTGGCAACAAGTTTGGCAATAGCTCTTGCAATCGATGAAGTCGGATAGACGTGGAAGATCGGAAATGAGTCCTTACCGTCTTCAATACCTCTATAATTCAAGATAAGACTGACGAAATGCAGACAACTCTTATGGAGCAACGGAGACTGCGATGATTTGGTAACGTGTTTGACATCAGTGACAGAGATGTTTCCAAGCAAGTTCATATGGTGGTCCACAACAGCGACAGACGAAATTTTCTCAGCGTTCATCTTGACAAGGGCATTGATCAGTGGTTCATCACCAAACACCGAGATAACCTTAGAGTTACCAATTCCGACGTCTTGGATAGTGTACTGAAAGATTGGTTCCAAAGAAGGGAATCTTCTCGCATTATCCCAAAAGTATCTTATCAATCTTCTCTGAGACAAGATACCTGTGATCTTGTTGCATTGTTCATTCAAGATCGCAATTCTGTGGACACCTGTTCCTAAGATCTCGACCACGGTGGACAACGTTTCCAGTTCTGAAAGCTTATAGAAGGGATTCTTAGGAGTCAACTGGACAACAAATTTCACTGGAACTTGTTCACCTCTCTTGGCCTTCTGTATGAGTGTGTGTATCTCGTCGGGATTCTTGTAATACGGGTTCTGAGAGAAAGATTGCTCGCTTATCTGAAGCTTCCCCAACACGAGCATCAAATAGGCATTCAAGTCCGTATAATCAAATGTCAAGCAGTTCACATCATTTTCGTATTCCTCGACAGGCAAAGAAGTCAAGTTGTGGGTCTGTAGTACGTTGAACGCTTCCTCCACGCTGATATTGGATTTGATGAAGATCAACTTGGCGGACTCAATCAGCTCACTGAGCTTAATGTCCTGCCAGTCTCTCGTCTGCGTATTCACCGACGAGTGTGATGATACAGAAGCGTTTCTACTCAGATCCTCCGTATGAGGGATCTCATCTGTGTCCAATGGCTCTAAGGGTGGTGGCGTGGAAAGCATCTCCACGATGGAAGCCTGTCTGCTTGTACCCGGCTGCGGCGTCGAAGGCTGTCTGAAACCAGCAAATTTCGAAGGTGTGGTCATTCTGGAGGTGAATCACAAACGGAAGATCGCTCAATTGGGTGCAATTGTAGTCCTGCTTAACCGTTGTTTTTGCTGAAGTTGTATCATTCCCTTTTTGTTTGTGTCCTTTTTTTGCCATTTTCGCATGGGTCATTTTTTTAGGGGCCGCCCGGACACCAAAACTGGAGAATTGCTCTGCGGTTTTAGCGTTTAGGGTTGATTATGCCACAATGAGCCCTATGCTTCAGTGGATCCTTTGGAATCACTATGATCTATTCATTAATGTTCTTCTAAAGTCATAACTCAAACCAATGAGCCAACTGGATTTTAGTGCTTTCTTTTACTGATGTTTGCAAGAACACTTTCGCCAAAATTCCAAATTGGTCTACTGTTTGGTCATATGTCGTTCTGGGGCGCATTTTGGCACGTTGATTGTGTCCTTTACCGTATACCTTTTTGCCAAATTGCGCTTGCTGCACATTGTCCCACTTTTGCGCCTGCCTATGCAACTCATCTGCACCCATTAGTGCTGTAAAAAAGACTTGTATCTGTTTGGAATTATTAATACAGAAGCATCAATAATTATCCCACTGAGAAGATCACGCTGCCAAAAAGGACCGTGCTGTTGGATCTTTTTTTTTATTAGTGTTCAGCAGATTCGCGTTCACGAAAACGTTCTTACCGCTCTTAAATCTCAGCAGTACACCGATATTGTCCAGAGAAGTTCTGAACACTTCAAGCACCATAACTATTAACTTATAAGGCTAGATCAAGGTAAAGTGTCAACTACTTTCATGTGAAAGGTAAAAAGCACAGTTCACAGGCCCCCACCACTGATGTGGTTGTTACGTATTGTCTTCTTCGCAAATTTCCTGATTCGGACAACTGTCGTGTCATTTTGCGCGATCGCGTGTCGTCGGGCTGATCGCCCTGATTGACACAAAATTCACGACGCAATCGTCACATACATCTCACTAACCATCTCACTTCTACATAACATATAAAGGGCGTAGAGCTCTTTCAAGAAACGGGAAACACGATTCGCTTTTCAATTTCTTTCAATCTTTGACGTAAAAATTCGAAGTAGAGACATCATCAGCTAACATGAAAAAAGCCGCATCTTACTACAAGCTCAGCATGTTCATCGAACCGCCAACACCTTGGAAGTCTGTGCCTAGCAGAGATTTCTTCACCTATGATGAGTTTGTCAAAGGTACTTGCCATGTTATTGCCTACGAAGATATTGAAGTTAAGGAAATTAAAGTCATTCTCTCTGGTCGTTCCAAAGTTGACGGTATTATATTTTCCAAGACTCACGACTTTCTCTATGATGTGATGACTGTATTTCCTCCAAGGGGTATAACTGGGGAAAACATTCCACTGAAAAGAGGTGACCACCAGTTCCAGTTCTCTTTCAGACTCCCATATACTGCATACTGCGGTGATGATTTAGCAAGAATGTCTTCGAACATGTGCACATCAGTGCGTGAAATGGGAAACTCAAGCGAGGTTTATGGGAACAAACCTCATCTCAGGAGAGCTTCTCTACCTCCATCTGTGAAATTTCTAGAGGGATACTCTTCTATAAAATACACCGTATCTGTGGAATTGAATAGTCTTAAGTACCAATCAAGTTCGTTGGAAAGAGAGTTCCGATTCAACCCCATAGAGTTACCAAGACGTTCTTACACCAACCTTACAACACGCACTCCAATATTATCTGAGACTCAACTCAAGGTATTCAAGGTGTCAGGAGAAAGAGATTTACCAATAGATGTTCAATCTTGTGTAAAGATGAAGAGGGTCCTCATAGCAGGAAGAAATGGCTTGGACATTTCCTTCTCAGCAAGAATGGCTAAGGAACCTAAAACACCTATTTCTTTGTATATCAGGTCCATCCAGCTAACGCTTGTTAAAATCATCAGGAAAGATGGTGGTTTTGACTCTCATTACCCTGATCTCGATGATACCCTAATTTCAGATGAATCAACTTATGAAGCTCTTATGAGACCTGTGTCTAATCTCGGTTCAACAGAGTCTGCAAGTGGATACCATTGCGAAGCAAATATTTCACATATTTTTGGTGGAAAATTCGATCTGAACGATCCAATCCCAGGTTTTCTTACATGTGGCCTTTCGTTGAGATATCAGCTTCATCAAAAGATTAAAGTGAGTCTTTCGCCTGACCTTCCCTTAAAGAAGTGTAACGTTTTTCAAGGAAAATGTGATGTCTTTGTCACAGGTCCTGTTCGTGAAGAACGAGATCCGGAACCACAATACCAGTACGTTGATGCATGGATCCTCAAAAGGCTTCCAGAGGAAAGGCACAAAATGAATAGACTTTGATAATCTGGGTTTTAAACTTTATTTCTGATCAGAGAGCAGCTTGACGTCTACTTAGAACTTCAGAAGTGTTCGAGCACAATTGGCGAGCATTTAGAATGGCAATGAGAGTGCAATACGTATATTATGTCTAGATCACAAGTATGTATATAGAAGCCCTAGATCATAAAATATGGCACATTGGTTAACTCCTTTGCCGTAGCTTTGGCAAGAATTTCTGTCAGATCTTGTCATATACCGTGAAATGCTAGATACTACACATATCTGTTTTGCTCACATTGAATATTTCTCTCTGAATATAGAAGTCCCTCCAAAGAGAGTAGTCCTTCCCAGGTTCGGATTCCCACTTTTTAGAGCGAGGTATTACATCTCTAAGAGTTCAAAGGACAGTTCCAAATTTTGATTTGCATAGCTTTTCATTCAAAAGACAGCATTAAGGCCAGCCTTGTTAACTCGAATATTCATTCATTCAAGACATTAGAGAACTATCCATAATGGCTTCCCAGTCCGTGTTACTGGCGCAATTCCACACAAAGCAACTCTACGCCTCTTAGATTTTAAGCGTGAATGTCTTGACGTCTGATGGTGCACCAGACAGTTATTCTCTGTAATCTTGCTCATGTTGAATATCTATGTGCTGAATGAAGTGCTAGTAAACTTGACTCCATTTATATCTATTTGATCTAGTAAATTATTTAGTACTGTTTCCAAAATTCATTATCTTTCACTTCCTCAATGCTTTTCTCCTTGATGCTTATGACTTTTGAGCCAGAGCTCATGTCAAGGTCTAGATAGAAGATCTTTTTCAGCTTCAAATCATTGACGATATATTCAAGCACTTTATGATAGTTCAGTCCAACTTGTGCTATTGAATGAGAATCATCAGACAAGCAGAATCTTCCATCGTTATATGTCTTCACAGCGTTAGAGATATCCAGTTTAGGATATGGAGTCTGCCACTGTTTTCTGATAGCGGAACTGTTCAATTCGATCAGTGCGCCGTAAGAATTAGCCAATAATAGGTTCTTTTTGATCTGTTCCCATACTTCTGGCCAATCATGCTCCAAGTCGACATCTTTAAGTAACTTCCCGGTGGTACTATCCACGTCATTCTCTTGTGCAAAGAGTCTAATCAGGTCGAAATGTCCAATGACTTCAGGATGGATGCCACTTATAACTTTATGTTGTAACCGAAAGTATTCGAGGAACAGCTGACGCAGCCCACCGCAAACCACCATAGCTTTGAGAAATTGTTCTCTATCAAAGTCAATAGGTATTCCCTTGACAAAATGGACAGACCCAACAACCATATCTAAATCATACCTATTCTTGATCTCATTTGTATACCCTATATGTGCTTCATCAATACCTTCAACCTCCATACCCACAAGAAACTTTGTCTTGTGACCGACATTGTCAAGTTGGATCCTTCTAGCATGTTTATGGTACTCATCAAAGTTGTTCTCCAGGTCCTCTGTCGTGTATTTGCGCTCATGTTCCTCAGGGTAAATGAACTGTTCGTCCAGCCGTGGCATGTGCTCTGTAAGACAAAATACTTCAAAGCCCATTTCTTTAGCTCTCTGGGTTATTCCATCGAGAGTATCGGACCCATGGGCAACGTATTCGCCGCTATGGCTATGATGGGAATGCATCAATGATTCCTCTGCTTTGAGCTGATTCCGGGAATATCTGATCAAAGATAAAAGTTACAGTTTGATGTTCTCGGCGATACCAGAGGCGGCCTTTTACTTCGTGCGTGGGGGAAAAACTCGTTGAAAGCCAACGTGTGAACAGCCGTATAGACAATAAATAGAATAAATAAAATAAATAGGATAAATAAACGGACAATAATCCGAAATTCGAATAAGCAGGAAATAAATAGCACATAAAGTCATCTCTTGTAGATCTCATTCAACTTGTCAATCGTGGCGGCAACATCACAAGTTGCGCATCTCTCGTTCATAACTCCAAGTAGTCTCTTTGGTATCTTTCGACTATCCTGAGGAACATTGTGGAGGATCTTTGTCAACTTCACGAGATGTTTCTTCACCAAGTTCTGCTGGAAATATACTCCACGATCCTCCAAAGCTTTGATCAGCTCGAAACCTGACCATGGATTCTCAGGATTCTTCATAAATCCCCAGTCAAGAATCTTGTAAGTGAGTTCATCGCTGAAGACCTGTCTCAAAGGATGTTGAGGATTCATCGAAGGTATATTCAGTTGGGACTTCTCCTTGATCATATCCGCAGTCTTCAAGAAAAATTCATTGATCATTTCCATTTCATAGTTCTCACCAATTTCCAAAAGGATTTTATTCCATGTTTGATTAGGAATCTGATCACATTTTTCTATAGCCCTTAGTGTGAGATTAAATGCTTTCTGAGATATGTTGGAATCGGATGTGAATCTTCTTGTACCCCTCAGTCTCATCTTTGCAAGGTATTTCAGAACATTATCCACTGTTTTGACATCGATGTGGCCGTTGGAAGACACCAGGAAGTCAAGGCGAGAGACAGCGCTATTAATCTTTCCCAGGGATAAGTCCGAGTAGATGAAATAGTTCTGAACCTTATCTTTCATCATCCCGTTTTCTTGTAAGAACCTTTCGAACCTTTCCAATACGTCACTCTGCTCTCCCTTTTCCAGCATTTCTTTTGTAGATTCCACTATAAAAGACCTGGAGATCTCAGATTTATTACTGTGGTCCACAGATAATAGATGTAATGCTAAATCAAGAGCCTTTTCCAATGTAGACGTACGTATGGTGGCTCTTACAATCGATGCTGATGATTGGTTAATCACGATGGGACGGCTCTCTGAAGCCACAATGTTCCAGAAGTGATCTGTGGTTGTCTTAGAGCTCCTTTTGAGTCTTGCTTGTGTTAACGATGAATGAGTTGGAGATATGCCAATTCTTCGAAGTTGGTCGTCAAGAGCTGTGAAGGGAATGTTGGAGTGTATATATAGTGATCTCCAAAAGGATCTCTGCTTGATTGGCGCAGCAGATTTCAAGACTGAGATGAGTGCATCTTGTTGGTCCTCAGATTTCAGGATGTACTCACAAAATAACTTCATGGTTGACACTTGTAGCCAGCCATGTCGTTTCTCCAATTTGGCCAGGCTATTTAAGCAGTTCTTGAAGCTGCGCATGTTTGAGCTGTCCAACATAGATCGTAGTTCAACATCCATATATGAACTAGACTCCACTGGAAAATCGCCCATGGAAATAAGTATATTGTTCCATCTATTCAGATACGATTCTTGTAATCCCATAGATCTCAAGTGTGGCATAATGGTTGTGTATATCTGCTTCTTTGGGGCCTTGGAATACAGCTTCGTCAGGAGCTCCAGTGGCTTCGTAGAGTCAAGCGCCACGGATACATCCACAATAGGTTTCCAATCGATTTGAGTGTGTGTCAGGAGCGAGTCAAAAATACGGTCCGCAGAGTCAAACTTCTCATGATAGATCAGTGAAGCCACAAGAAGCTCTGGTGTGTCTATAGGCATCTGCAAATCTCTCTTCATATTGGGATCTCTCCATAGCTGAACAAGGGCACTCATGATTACGGGTGATCCATTGGCTAACCTTATACTCACACACCAGAAATCTCTTACATCACTGTACCCTTTCACGCCGTCACTCAACATGCTCACATCACTCATCGATACGTATGAAAGCCAAGTATGCCTCACATCCTCTAACTGCTCTCCATTGGCAAACTTGAACCCGAGAACATCTCTTAGAACATTGAAAGGGAGTAGTTTATCCCTATGCAGCGCACTGATAAGTGGATTCTTGTCCTTCAAAAAGGGGAATGGCCTGTATGCGGGAACAATGCTAGTCCTCAATGACCTCAGCATTATAAAATCAGATACCTAGCCCGTAATATACGCCTTCCACAAGCAATAGCTCCCATAGTTGAAAGTACTCGAAAGCGGTCCAGCGCCCCACAAACACACTAAGAACCACGAAAGTTTCCTCTTCAGGAATGTTACGAGCCCTGCTGAAATTTCGCGAAGATTCCGGGAATTCTTATGTGTTTGTTGGTGACTTGGCACATTTAGGGTACATTTTGGGCATATTTTGGGTAACGTCTTAACATTTCAAGGTGACATTGGCAAGGACTGACAGCACCCTTGAAGGCTTCTGGAGTTGTTTGCGTTTCTTCTGTTTTCGGTGAATCACTGGTGGTTCTGCTGTGACTTTTGTGCCTGCTGGAGACTAAAATACTGCCCTTACCTTAGATACAACCATGTCCCACGCTGTTGATATACCAATCACGAATTTGGATGAGGACGATGACGACTTCTCCCAGGAGATGCTAGATCCAAATTTGCTCCGTGAGGACTTTGAATTAGATGATACACCGCTGAAGTCTTCATGGTCCGTATGGGACAAGTTATCCCAGTGGACGCAGAAAACGTATAAACGAGTGCCTACTGATTCCATGGCAACTAATGGTATAGAGCTACGTCCTCAGTTTCGTGACGATGACTCTTTTGAACTGAGTGATGATGAGTTCATGCTTAGAAGACAGCGGAATGTGATTGTGGAGAACGTTTATCATGCTGCTAAGAAGTACCTCATAATCCTACTCCTCCTGGGTCTGCTTATCACGGTGATTATCTTAGCAGTGCTCCTCGGTAAGAAGGACGGTGGCAAACAGTATAAAAAACCAATTCTATCCAATGGTACACACCCATTCTACCCAACCACCATTCTTCTATCCCTTGATGGGTTCCATCCTCATTACATCTCTGAAAAGCTCACGCCTACACTCCATAGATTGCTATCAGAGGGCTATGGTTCACCTTATATGATACCCTCATTCCCATCATCAACATTTCCTAATCATTGGACGATGGCGACAGGACTATATCCACAAAACCACGGTATTGTCGGGAACAGTTTTTATGACCCAGTGCTCCAGAGAGAGTTCATTAATGTCATTCCTGAGAAATCTTTGGACCCTGTGTTTTGGGGCGGTGAACCAATCTGGTCGACTGCTGAACACCAGGGCGTCAGATCCGCAGTTCATATGTTCCCAGGGAGTGAAGTTGTGTTCCCAAGCGGAAACCCAACAGAAGTCGATAAGTTTAATGGTACCGAACTGCTCGAGATCAAGACACAGAGAATCCTTGAATGGTTGGATCGTCCATTTGAGAAAAGACCAGAGCTGATGATAGGCTATGTGCCAACGATTGACTCCTTGGGCCATAGATATGGTATAAAGGGCCGGGAGATTGAAAATGGGCTCAAATATGTGGATTCATTTATCCATAACATCACAACAGGAATCTCTGAGAGAAATGCCACTGAGATTATCAATTTAGTGATTGTTTCAGATCATGGGATGTCACCAACATCGAACAGCCGACTAGTCTACCTTGAGGAGATCTTAAACACTACAAAGATCCAGCATATTGATGGATGGCCATTGTTTGGACTCAGGCCGTATCCTGAGTACACTGTGGATGAGATCTATATGGAACTAAATTCATCATTTGTTGAAGATAACGGATACAAGATCTATCTACGTGAAAACCTTCCTGAAGAATGGCACTTTGGTGGTAATTCAAATCATGTTAACAAAGACTATTACCAAAGGGTTGCACCTGTTTGGGTGATACCTGATATTGGATTCTCTATTACTACGCGTGACGATATGGAACGTAAGAAAGGAGACTATACACCAAAGGGAGTTCATGGGTATAATAACACCGAAATGTTGATGCGTGCCATTTTCCTTGGAACCGGTCCTTATTTCAAAGATAATGCTCCTGAGGAAGGGCGGTATATGTTGAAGCCGTTCCAGAATGTTGAAGTCTACGGTATGCTCTGTGAGATGTTAGGATTAAAACCTGCAGAGAATGACGGTTCCAAGAAGTTACTCTCATTAGGAAATATACTGCCAAAGAATTGGAAAGACGAAGAGTCGTATCCAGGTGTCAAATTTGACCTCGGCGGGATTTTAAACCAAGAATCTACATATGATTTATTGTTCAGACCAAAACAAGAGAGACTAACTACGACTTTGGAGGGTCCAGGTGAACAGACGACAGAATTGGAAGAACCCACTCCTAAGGTCGAGCAGTTTAGCGGGGAGAAGGAAGAGCATATAACGACACAGATTGATGAGGAATCCACTGTGGTAGTTACGTCAACCGATGCACCAGATGACGATGCAAGCACCGCCATTGAAGAGGCTAAAGAAACCAAACATAAAAGTCTCTGGGAGAGCCTTGAAGACTTTGGCGAAGATCTCTTGGACGACGCTGAGAATCTCATAGATGAGGCTAGTGACACATTGGAAGAATTTGGCGAGATGATTGAGGATGCGATTGATGATCTTAGGGATAAAGCTAGTGGTGATAATTAGGCGATCCACGTTCATTTAAATATTCATAATATTAGTCTTAGTTTTAAGATAGTAAGTAAATGTAATGAGTGACGATAAAATCACAGCTTTGCCTTCTTATTCTGCCATCCAAATCCAACCTTCTTTTGAACGCCGGGTCCAATAATGATATTGATCACCGAACTGTCGCCTCTCTTTAACCCATCGAGTGCCTCTTTGAATGCACTTCCCACTTCCTCTTGGGTCTTTGCCATGAATCCGCGACATCCTAAACTTTGACCCAATAGATCGTACCTAGTCTCTCTGCTCAATGCCGTAGAAGGCAATTTCTCGAATACATCATATTCCTTTGAGTCAGGAACGCCACGATAGATACCGCTATTGTTCATCACGACCACAATTATTGGAAGATGTGATCTCACAGCCGTTTCTAACTCCATTGCAGAGAATCCAAATGCTGAATCACCTTGGATAGCCACAACATTCTTATCTTTATTTGCAATCTTAGACGCAATAGCATAACCTAAGCCAATGCCCATAGTTGCATTAGTACCAGCGTCCAATCTCTGTTTTGGAAAACTCTGTGGAAAGGAGATCCGCGCGACATCCATTGTATTGGCGCCTTCAGTGATCAATATGGTATCTTCTTCAATTGGTCCGATTAAATCACGAAGTGTTTTATAGACCAAGTTATAGTTCAACTGTGGCTGCGGAGTAGTTTCTTTAATTTCAAGAGATTTGTTATTTTTATAGATAGTCTTCTTGATACCCTCTGGAACTCCAGAGTATTTGTATGAACCCAAGAGGGCATCGAGTTCTTGGACAACCAACCCTATATCACCAACGAGACCGTATTGCGCAGCCTCTGGGTTGTTATGACCAATTTCTTCAGGATTGGTATCCACTTGGATGAATTTAACGCTCTGCTGCCATCTAGGCGATTCACCGAAATGCAAGATCCAGTTGAGTCTGGCACCGAGTAACAAGACGATATCTGCATCGCGTAGAGCTTGAGATCTTGCGCTGGAAACATTTAACTCAGATGAGTCAGGGACAACACCTTTGCCCATTGGAGTTGGCAAGAATGGCAAGTTATGGCTATTGATGAAGCGACGAATTGCACTTGCACCACCGGAAAAGGACGAGCCCTTACCAATGACAATCAAAGGGGACTTCGCAGTTGACAAAAGTGAAGCCGCCTGTTCCAATTGACTCCTTGGTGGTATGAATTTAGGAATCGAGGCCTTCGTTATTGGTGCAATTTGATTCAACAAATATTGCTCAACCTTTGTATCAATACCTTCTAGCTCAACAACATCCGCAGGTAAATCAATATAAGTTGTTCCTGGAGTGCCAAACATAGAGTCCTTATAAGCCTTGAACAACAACGAAGGAATTTGGTCCAATGTCTGAATCCTTCCAGCAAATTTGGTCAAGGGGGTCATAAGAGCCATTTGGTCCAATTCCTGGAATCCGCCTTTGTGTAAATCATCCACACCAGCGGATCCTGCAAGCACCAGCAATGGCCACCTATTCGAATTGGAGTTGAGGACACCGGAGAGGGCATGGATAACACCAGGACCACCTACAACGAGCAAAACGCCGGGTTCACCAGTCAAATAACCGTATGCCGAGGCAGCATAGGCGGCACTCTGCTCATTTCTGAAAGATATGAATCTAACGCCTTCCTGGATGAGTGCATCACCAACTTCAACGATGGGAATGCCAACTATCCCAAACACCACAGTTATTCCCAACTTCTTCAAGGCCTTAGCGATCACATGAGCGCCTGAGGTCATTTTAAACTGTTCCTCTTGTTCGCACTAATACTCTCTATTTCTGATAAACACAGTGATAGGTCAATCGCCGGACTGGGCTTTTCACTGGTGAATCGCTTGTGTGAAATGTTACTGGTTGTTTGGTCCTGATCCTTTTAGCCCAATTCCAAATTCGAATTGTGGGGGAAAGACGGTAAGGGCACTGCACTTTCCTATGTACATATATCTTATATTACTATCTATTTTACGTTCAGCTTTTCAGGCTTCACACTCTTTAAAAGCTCTGGGGAATGGAACGACATCACGAACGTTCCCAACACCACTGAGGTAGCAAATTAATCTCTCAAAACCTAGACCAAACCCACCATGAGGGATCGTAGCATTCTGTCTTGTACTAATGTACCACTCCATATCACTTT
This sequence comes from Williopsis mrakii, assembly GCA_003706445.3. Classification (NCBI taxonomy): domain Eukaryota; kingdom Fungi; phylum Ascomycota; class Saccharomycetes; order Phaffomycetales; family Wickerhamomycetaceae; genus Williopsis; species Williopsis mrakii. The sequence continues at coordinate 109,997 of PPLH03000023.1, forward strand.
TGTTCATTCCCCTGTCTTCAATCTCCTTTGTGAGCTTGCTTAACAAGTGTTCTCTAATGGATCCACCGATAATCTCACCAACTTCTGGGACTAATAGGTCGAAACATGCCACGGTCCTATTATCATCGTTCAGCTTCATGTAGAATGGTTTTATCTCCTTCGGATAATCAGTCACAAAGACAGGACCTTCGAAATATTCACCAGAGAGCCATTTCTCATGTTCTGAAGCTAGTCCGTCTTCATACCTCAAAGGTATCTTGAACTGCACACCAGAGGATTTCAAGATCGCAAGGGCTTCGGTATACGTAACACATGCCCATTCTGATGAGTACAAATATTGCCAGCGGTCTTGCAGTTTTTTGATCAGCTCCTCTTTACCATCTTCTGACCTTTGCGATTTGATCAAATTGGTAGCAATGCCATTCGTATCATTAACGAGGTCCTTAACTACACTCTTTATCATCTTCTCCGTGAATTTCGTCAGCTGATGTACATCATCAACAAATGACATTTCGGCTTCCAGCATCCAGAATTCACTGAGATGTCTATTTGTATCACTCTGCTCTGCCCTGAACGTTGGACTCAGCGACCAGACTTTGCCTAATGAGGCACAAAGCACTTCTAAGTGCAACTGTGTCGACACTGTAAGGTAAGCGGGTCTACCAAAGAACCCAGGAGTAGTTTTGGAATCAAGGGTGAACAGTTCACCGGCACCTTCGCAATCTGAACCTGTAATAATTGGAGGGTTTGTTTTAAAGAATCCCTCCTCTTGAAAGAATTGATGGAGTCTTGTATCCACTTGTGACCTAAACCTCAGGATCGAAGACAAATATCCAGTTTTCCAACGCAATGTAGGTATCGACCTAAGGAAAGCAAGAGAATGAAATTTCTTTTGTAAGGGGTATGTGTCAGGTACATCACCGATGACTTCGACTTCATGTGCTTTCAATTCGAACGACTGTCCCTTTCCCTTTGATTCCATCCACTCCCCAACAAATTTAACAGACTGTCCAGTTTTCAATCCTTCAGAATGTTCTGGTTTAAGGACACACATCAGTGATTGATGGCTTGATCCATCTGAAAGGTCCACAAATGACACTTTCTTTAACGAACGAACTGATTTGACATACCCATGGATCGTTAACAGGGACTGTGAAGATGGTGGGTCCTGAAAAAGTTGCGCGATACTCCTTGGCAGAGAGTGCTGGAACCTCCTAGAAATCCAATGCACCTTGATTCCTCTCATTCTTTAAGTGACTGATTTTATGGTGCTGTGCAAGAAAGGAAAGTGGTTCTACTCCCAGTTAAATCTCGGATGAGCAAAAAGTCTCGGAAATAGCTGAATTCGGAAACTCTCCGGATCTGCACGCATGTGTTTGATAAAGGGACAAAAGTCTAATAACCTTACACGCTTGATAATATGGTTAGCAATTGAAGTAATTTATTACATAACAATGAGATCACAATTTCTCTACCTCAGCATCGTTCTCCAATTTCTTCTGGAATCCGTAATAACTCTTGACTCTTAGATTCATTAACCTATCTTTCTCAAAATCAGTCAATCTCAAATTCTTACCACATCCAGGAATGGGACACGGTTCGGCCTGATGCCTCCATGTCCCTTTAATGCCCTCTTCATCGAAAGTATGTCCACATTTGGTACTCTTCATGGGATTTTCAAAGATCTTTAGGGATAATGGGCAACGCAAGTCGATTTTACCACCTTCAACTCGTATGTCATCATCATCATCGTTCTCTTCTGGCAGTGGGTCCAGTGGATGGTTTATGATAAAAACAGCACTCTTTAAAAATTTATAATCTGCGTCCTCGTTACCATTTGATTGATAGTTTAATCCTCCCTCCTTCTCGTGCAGTTCCTTTCTGAGCACCCTCGAGAACAAATTTCTATCCAAGTCCACTCTTTCGAAATGATCGAGGTTTTCAAGAGATAATTCGGGTTCTGTATCCATCTTCTCTATGATCATCCTCCTCGTTTCATTAAACGTGTTACTGAACACTTTCGATTTTTGTTGTGATCTGGCTAGATTATCGAGTGATCGAACTATGCTTTCTAAGAGATTCAATCTTTTTTCACCAAAAGCAGTGGAATTAGCTGGGGTCTCTAAGATACATTCGAGGACTTCTAGCGCGGAAGTTAATAACTGGTCATAAGTGTCTTTGAGTTCCTCCGCTGGTATGGAATGATCTTTGATTCTCTGGAGATCACCAAGCATATCCCGCGACAATGGGATGTATTCTGGGATTTTGACCATTGTTCTGCTGTATTGAGCTTTGAAAATACACAATAAAGTAAGCTTTGAAACACTATGGCAAGTTGTAACTGTAGGAAAGTTGGAGTAACCAAAACAGAAACGCGCTTAAGTTTGACGCATCGCTGTTTCTCTTGTCGCGAACTCGTTTTACGTATGGTCGCCTGTAAACGATGGCAGACGACAATATCAAAACTAAAGACAGGGTGGGTGGGACACAATTGTTCTGTCAAAAGACAAGAAATTCGACAAGCAATTCGACAAGAAAGTTCTATAGTACGTTTCTGGAATGACGGAAATACAGTATATTCATCAGCTTGATCCCTTCCGCCTGATCGTTTTGAGGGTTATAGAGTCCTTTGTTCATAAGTCCCTCGAGGAGACAATATCGTTGACGAAGATGACTAGCGTTATTAATACTCATCCACTTCTGCTATTTCTCAGGCAGCAAATGAGAGAATGCTCCTCTGTGGATACAATGGCACCTGTTACCATAAGGGATGTGATCTTATCAATAACAAAGATCTTTAACTCTTCACAGATACATATAATGGAGAATAATGACTACTTCAGGATTAAGTTGAATAGGCAAGAGTTTCAGAGTTTAGTCACAAAGGTGTACCAAGCTTATAAAGAAAGCATGGTAATTAAGATACTAGAGGATGAAAAAGAATACAAGAAGCTAATGGATGAGATCGAACAAATAGAGAAAGGCGAGTTGGACAAGATTATCATCAGTGAATACGGACCACAAACACCAAAAGAGGAAGAAGAACCACCTAGAAAGAAGGCTAAGGTGGAAGCATCACCAAATAAAAAGCTGCAAGTGGTGGCACAATCGCTATTATCGTCGATCTCATCATATAAGTACGCCTCAACATTTGAATCACCGGTGAATGAATCAAGTGCTCCGAACTATTATAAACTTATCAAGCGACCAATCGATTTGAAAACGATAAGACAGAAGGTAAAGGATGGACGCATTAAGACCAAAGAAGAACTTGAAAGGGATATACTTTTGATTTTCGCCAACGCAGTGATGTATAACAAAACAGGAACAGATATATATATATGGGGTAAAGAGATGCAAGTCGAAGTTGATAAGATGATTGAGATGTTTAATGAAGAGTAAAATTACTAATCTCTATAACTAAGCAAGGGAGTAGTATTCATATATACATGTAAAAAAAACATCACATTGAAAGCTGTGGTGGTAGCGGCGAAAAGATTTCAACGTCTCATCTGTTGCGTCAGGGCAGCATTCTGCTCTTGGAATCTCAGCCCGACTCTCTCAGAGTGCTTCAAGAACTTCTCAGAGCACTTCAATACACAAGTCTCTTCTTTGCTGGACAACTTCTCAGACGTGAAGTCATTGATACAGTCAGTGAAACAACGCTCAACCAAGTTGGAGTAGAGACGCATGAAGTCCTTCATCTGCTTCTGCTCAACAAGAGCCTGGAATTGCTGTTGCTCCTTTGGGTTCAATTGGTCCATCTTGACGTTCTTTACTATTATTTATTTGTGTCTATTGGATTCCTTTTGATTCAGAAGCTGAGGTTTTCTCGAGCAACCGGAAATTTTTCACTTTTCACGTAATCATAGACTTCTCCAAAAAACATTCGCCGAACTTGAAATCTACTCAATCGTCGACCTTCAAATGAACTAACTCAAGGGATTGAAGGTAGATTTTAGCTATGGTCACCACATTGTCCTACACAGAGAGGGCAGAGGCCCACCCATCTCCACTAGCCAAGAGGCTTTTCGAGTTGATGGAGAAGAAACAGTCTAATTTGTGTGCCTCTGTCGATGTTCGTACCACCAAAGAATTATTGGAATTGGTTGAAACTTTGGGACCGTACATCTGTCTCTTGAAAACCCACATTGATATCATAGATGATTTTACTTTGGAGGGCACTATCAAGCCATTACAGGAACTTTCCCAAAAGCACAAGTTCCTCATCTTTGAAGATCGCAAGTTTGCTGATATCGGCAACACAGTGAAAGCACAGTACGCAGGTGGTGCCTTCAAGATCGCATCATGGGCAGACATCACCAACGCTCACGGTGTCACTGGTGCTGGTATCGTCAGAGGCTTGAAGGAGGGTGCGCAGGAGACCACAGAGGAAGCTAGGGGTCTCTTAATGCTCGCTGAGTTGAGTTCGAAGGGTTCGCTAGCCCATGGCCTGTACACTGAACAGACCGTTGAGATCGCAAAGAGTGACAAGGACTTCTGTATCGGATTTATCGCCCAGAGAGACATGGGTGGCCGTGAGGAGGGGTTTGACTGGATCATCATGACACCAGGTGTTGGCTTGGATGATAAAGGTGATGCTTTGGGTCAACAATACAGAACTGTTGATGAAGTTGTAGCTGGTGGTTCTGATATCATTATCGTCGGCAGAGGATTGTTTGGCAAGGGAAGAGATCCAAATGTTGAAGGAGAGCGTTATAGAAAGGCAGGTTGGGAAGCCTATTTAAAGAGATGTGAGTGATTTGATGTGGGCTTGTGTGTAAAAATAACTAATGTAAATATCATTAGTCATTATTGTATTGATATCGGGCTGACAGAGACTGAATTGAATGTGAGCGCTACTACACTGGAAGTAATAATAATTCTAGGTTGGTAAGCCACTGAATTCCAGCGTCAATATCTGTATCGGCATAATATATTTCTGAATCATTCTATCAAACTATGACTAATGAGACTTCGCTCAAAACTCGTTGCTTCACCCAACACCAATATAGACCCATTGCCAATGTGTTTCGACTCACGTAATTCATCGTCAAGTTCTGGTGATGAACATCACTTCACCCATCTCTACATCATATGACCACTATCCATGACTGGAATAGTGTAATATCTAATCTGAAATATGATATATCTATTATATATATAGCTATTAGCAAGATTCAAACATCCAGAATATAGGTGAGACTAAAAAGGTTATGCGCTATCGTATATTGAGAAGAGATCAACGAGCTGTCTGAGATTGACAGGAAGAATGAGATTTCTCTGGAAAAATTTAAACCCTGTTTCAAATTGTTAGAAACAAGCATTGAGAAATCAGAGTTATCCAAGCTTAAATTAATTATTACTCAAAGCTAATAGTGGCGATTATTTACCCAAGAACCAAGGTCCGTACTAATCCGATAAAGATCGGTCGTAAGACCATTTTGTTCTATGGATTTGCACACATTCGATGTTCAGAGTTGAGGCTTAATATTACATCTATTGTTGAGTTTCATAACTGTTAGAAGAGGCCCAGTGGTTCTCAGTATTTATGGTTGTAACGGCATTTCTCGCCACTTAAGGACTACAGAAAAATCACCAGAGAATAAGGAAAACACGCGAGTACGGTGGACCAGTCACCGCTGTGCAATCTTTGATTCTCTCTGCTAAAAACTCCAAAGATATATCTTCACTTTTTTTTTCACTGGATCCTTGGTTTTTGTACCTCGCTCAGACTTGGCCATGAAAATCTCCAAGATAACACCTGCTTAATTTTCTGATGAAATTCATTTGAAGATAGCTAATCTTTAGTGTCTTCCAGAGACAAATTTGCGAAAAGAGCGGAAAGCAGGATTTAGGTAACATCGGGATACTACCATCCTTAGAGGGGAAAATAGTCTAATAGATTATAGATTTATAATCTTTCAAAACACCTAAAGGTGTTTTTAAATTCTATTTCATTGTAATATTGTATGACCATTGATGTCATATTTGGTAGATTTTTTTCCTCTAATGGTTGACCACACACAAGATCACAAAATGTAAGATTCTCTGAATCCCTTGAGAACTTAGATGTTTTCACAGATAATTCTGTAATCCCTACGGTCATGCTCCCTCTTTCACTTGTGTGAAGTTCGAACTTTCAACCTCTGAATATTACATTCTAATTATCTTGGGGAAAATTGTTCATTGCTAATATTAGTGATGCCTGCTTTGAAGCAAAAAAAAAACTTCTCCCCTATGGTAGCCAATATGTTCGTGGCCTCTGAAAGATGGTACAGAAGGTTAACAAATTACATATTACGTTGAAACATTATAATCATGATTCATTAGTTTTTACGAGATCTTTAATTCTTGATTCGACTCTCTTCATCTGTTTGTCTAAATTCTGAGAGATTCAACACCTTTGTACCCACTTTTTCAGCGAAATACCTATCGTGTGTTGCAGCAATAATGATGCCTGGGAATTTCAACAAGGCATCTTCGATGAATTCCAGACTGGGAAAGTCAATATGGTTTGTGGGTTCATCGAGAAGAAGAATTGAAGTTCTTCGCATGATAAGTTGGCAAAGTTGAGCCTTGCGGCGACAACCTATGCTCAAACATTTCAAGGGATTCCTTAAATCGTGCCAGGTGTAGATCCCAAAGTTGCGTAGGCTTTGTATAGCCTTTTTATCAGTCGCGCCAATCAGAGGATCGTTCTTCAAAAGCGAAATAGGTGACTTCTCCAAGGGCAAACTCTCTTGTTCTTGATCCAAGTACCCAACTATTGCATTTCCACTGATGTTGACTCTGCCCTCATCGGGCGGTATCAAGTCCATAATGATTTTCATTAATGTACTCTTTCCCGATCCATTTGGTCCTTGGATAATAAGCCTGTCACCCTTAGTTAACGTAAAGGATACACCACTGAAAAGAGGTTTATTGAAGGATTTCCCAATATCAGACACTTCGATATTCAAAAGCGAAGCGCTAAATGCGGGATGGTCTTCAAAGTCAAAGGAAATTTGAGTCCTCTCTGGAATAACATCCACCAAGTTATCGGTCAAGCGCTCAACCTTTTCTGTAAGTTGTGTGAACGTCTTAGCATCTCCTTTCTGCGCTCTTTGCTCCCTATTATTATAGCTAATTTTATCTCTGTTCGAACCTGACCTAATAATCCTACTTTTCACTTTGCCTTTGGCCTGGTTGGCTTTCAGTTTAAGGTTCTTCAATTCTTTCTCTTGGTGCTGTCTTTCTTCGATTAGCCTCTGTCGCCTTTTCTCTTCTTCTTCCAAGTAACTCTTATATCCACCTCTAAAGTGCGTGAACCTCCTTGTGTGAGGAGAAAGCTCAGAAATTCGATTTGAGACAGCATTGATAAGGCTACGGTCATGGGTAACCATAATAATTCCTCCATCAAAGTTCTTCAGGAAGTTCTCCAACCATTCAATGCCCTGTGAATCCAAACAATTGGTGGGCTCATCCAATAAAATGATATCGGGCTGTAAGATACTGAGCGCACATAGCATGAGTTTTGTCTTCTCACCGCCACTGAGATTTTTGAAGGGCTTCTTGAGTAAATCAATAACAAGTCCAATGTGACTCGCTTGTTTGAATATCTCATGTCCACCCAGCGTGTTTAGTTCTTGGAGCCAGTCAGAAGAAAAAGGTTCGTAAGGCTGTTTCAGGAATTCATCAATTTCCGGGTCGTAAAGGGAATTCAACAGAGTAATAATGGCCAATTCATCACCGCAAACATGGTCAAAGTGCTGAGGGAGAAATCCGATTCTTCCCTCGACGACCACTGACCCGGAGTAAGAGTACTCCTCAACCTCGCTGATGAGTTTCATGAACGTTGTCTTTCCGCATCCGTTTTCACCAACGATTGTAACCTTTTCCCCCAAGTTCAAAGAAAAATCTAAGTTCTCATACAGGCATTTTTTGTCAAAGGATAGATCTAGATTGCTCACGGAAATCCCAATCATTCCACTTCTGGAGACAAAGTCCTTATAGTAGATACCATGACCACGACCTGGTAGAAATGAGGACTTAGGCAATTGATCTGCTGATTCATCCTTTCCTCCCCATAGCTTGTCCTGAGCAGGCTTTTGACCATCCAAAAGTCTGGGATTCTTGAGGATAATGACCTTGGTGGGCTCACCATCAGTCCCGAAACACAAATGAACATGCCGTCCCTGTGCCCTAGTACCTAGACGACGTATACGAGAAAGGTCTGCCATCCCCTCCATATACACCTCCAGCCCCCAAAAATGACTACCCGGTCCTGGCGGGGTGTTGGAGACGATATCAGCTTTCAGCTTCTCTGCTTCTTTGTAAACCTTTACAACATAGCCACCTTCTGCTGCCAGTTCGGTGTTTAGCGGTGTTTCCGTACTCATAAACTAGAAGGAGCTGGTGTCTTTAGGAACTTTGCAGTGCTTTTGTGGAGATGTCCTCGCGCTTTTCTTTGTAGCTCCCGCTCTCTCAACCTGATCTATTTACCAAACCCAGTGTGAAAGAAGTGCTTTTTCAATTAGGACTTAATGTATGTGTGGGGGGGATTACGCTTGAAACAAATAAAATGTAAGTCACTAAAAAACGACTCTAAAAATAAGGGAATCCGTCTGTGAATGGGGCTGGAAATTTTTTTTGCAACTGGTCTAGAGTTAAGCCCTGGAGGCTAGGATTCCCGCTGAACACTGTAAACGGGTCAATTGCCTACTCAGGGGAGTCAATAGCCACCCCCTGGCTTTTATACACTCTCCAGTCCTTCAGGCAGGATTGAGGACTTGTATGGCTAAACTTATCTGTAGTATCGAATAACCTGGACGCCACAAGGCCGCGAACGCAATAATTGTCAATTGAGCTCAGAAAGAAACACCAGGAACTTCATAGCAAGCTGCAAAATGAAGACTGATTTCAAGCGTTGTCTTCAAAGTCGATTCTCCTCTCAATCTTATTGTGTCCCCCTTATCGAGATTGTCTAGTCCTGTTTTTCACTCTTAGCAAAGATAATGTAAAATGGTTGGAGTCAACTTCCTACAATCATAAATTCCAAAGCATGCAATGCTGGATGTGCTTTAAGAAGGAAAAAAACCCTCTAAACCGTCAAATTAGCTGTTCTTAGCGAATCCTTCTTTGCCAGTAAGCACGCCGTTTTTGACACATTCGATTCCGATTCCGATCTCGTGCACAGAAGCAAAAAAAATAGTCCCCATCGCATCGAAGAACCAAAGATGAAAGAACATCATAGAGGCCATTGGAATGATCGCTCTGGCGCTTTCTTCTGATGATGAGCTTCATACTGAGCTCACGTCCAAGAACTCGCGGCTTGTTGGTGTTGGATCTGCTGGTATACGTGCATTGATGTACCAAGTCACTTCGTTATACTTGAGAACACCGCCAGCAAAGCTGTTTAGGCCCACAAGGGTAGACTATATGGCTATTACTAGACTGTTTGTACATGGACAAGAAGGTCGAAGTCGGCGCGGATATAACTTTTATAGAGACTCATCGTTGGGCGTTCTCATATCGGCGGTGAGGAAGTTTGGCTGGAGATTCATACCGGAACGTGTTTTGCCACCACTGATTGCCAATAGTGCTACCGGATTTGTACTGTATACATCTTATTTGATGTCTCTACAGCATTTTAATGGCACTAAGACAAATTTTCTCGAGAATCCTTCACCATTGGATACTTTCAGAGCTGGGTTCGTTGCCGGTACTTTCCAATCAATAGCTGCCGCTCCTATTGATGCCATATATGCCCGTTCTACGGCGAGTGAGCTGTTAAAAGGTGAGCACCAGAATCTGTGGACGTTTGGATTCAATAAACTGAAAGAAGTTGGCTTTTCAGGTGTCTTTGCTGGATATGGGCTGAGTTTCATCAAGGAGAGTATAAGCTTTGCCATCTATTTTTCCGCGTTCGAAACAATAAAGAACCAAGTTTATCATTTGACAAGGGACTCTTTGGTCAACTACTATTTTCATAAGGAACGTATCATGACTCTTAACTTCCAGTTAGATAAGGATGAGTTCACAGCTGAGTGCCAACAGAAACGGAAATTTAGAATGCTCAAGACCACATTCATATTCATAGCAGGTATAACTGCTTCTCTGTGTCTCCACTTGGTACAGTACCCTATTTCAAAGATTCAGACCATCCACTTACAACGACTGGAAGCTTTTGATTATTTCAATTCGGGAAAGAGCAGTTCAAAGCTACTGACTATCTATTACAACACGTATATCGATACAATGGAGCATATTCTTTTCATACAGCTCAATTCAAAGCTGAGTTGGACTGAATGGCTGTATAAGGGATTTAGAAGACATGCACTATCCACCATACCCTCTACTACGCTTGGATTGGTGGTTTTAGAATCTTTGAGAAACAAATTGGCTGAAGAGATTGGAGATGAATCTTTTGAGGACTGAAATAGAATTTATTTCTGTATATAATTAGATATTCTATAGGCGTTTGAGATTAACTGTTTTGACATTCGTTGGTTATTATGGAGTATTGTATATCTTCGAGAACTGTAGTCATACTTCAGGAAATCCTACGTGCTTTCAATATGTACAAAATAAATACGGTAAATAAATAAGTGTTAAATAGATCTGGTCTGGTAAGATCGATAGGTACGATAGACCAATTTCCAGTATGCATTTTCAATTTTTTTATCGATTATGTTAAAATCGTGACGCTCAAGTTCTTTCAAGTATCCCTCAAGGGGAATGGCATTCATGAATCCGACAAAGATACAATCAGGTATTCCCTTCTTCCATTGCTTCGATCTCTTGAGAATAATAGTGTCGTTTGTTTTCTGTAAAAACTGCTGGGTCAAGGATTTGACCTTTTCTAGTTTGCTTCTTGCAGTGATGAGATGATCATTTGCAGTAATACAAGTTTCAAACACGACATCTTTCAACTTATTTGATATCGAGTCTTTATCCACATCATGTCCCTGGAACAATCTTAGTAGGTTTTCTTGGGAAAGATCATGCTGTGCCATAATGTCAAGCGGGAGATAGATTCTATTATGATGACGTCCATAATATTGAGCTCCCAGTACAATAGAGGCAACACCAGTGGCCTGACCGATATGAGCACTGATCTCTCTGATCAGGTCACCTATCTCAGGGTTATGTTCCACTAATAACACAGTGGATGGCGACAATTGATCTGATAACAGCAAATCCTGAACCAGATAGTTTAATTGGGAGTATAAGCCTTCACCGTATGAACACAGTTCATCCACATCACGGAACGATTGTCTTTTTAAGAAGTCATTACGAGTGCTCAAGATCTGGTCAAATTGGGATGGATTCAATTTGAACTCATTCTTCAGAGATTCACGTAGCAATATACCCACAGGTTCGCCGATGACTCTGTCACTATATGGATCTTGGAACAACTTTAACAATAGATCTTCCCAAATCTTGATCCTCAGGTCAGTGGAGCTAATACCAATGGAGCTCTTCAATTGCTTATTCACTTTTGATGATTCATTACCTGAGATCTTGGAAACTTCGACATTGAATGCCCGAATCGCAAGAAAAGCATCCCTAGCTGGTGATGGGACATACGCTGATAGGATATAGGAGGATTTATCATGCTGACGCAACGAATCAAGACATGATTTTCGAGCAGTGGCAACCTGTATGCTCCATGAAGACACAGAACGCCTGGGAATTAGAGGTAATCTTCTCCACATCACGTAATTTCTTTCCTTGGAGATCCTAATGAGGTCATTGTCTTGTGGTGGGGAGGTTTGAATGGATCAAAACCGTGTTGTCAGATGAGTTCGCGGAAACATCCCAAACGTGGGCCTGGCTTCGCAACCTTTCTGTTTTAAGATACCGGGAGGATTTTCCATGTCATTGGGACGTTTTCTACTTTGGTTCTTTTCTCTCCAATCTGGATCCATAGACAAAAGAGACCTTACATGAGTGTCAATACCTGTGTATACTTAGATATCCGCATCAACAGCGAGAAAATCGGTCGCGTGGTGATTGAACTACTCCAGGATAAAGCACCAAAGGCTTCAGAGAACTTCCTTCACTTGTGTAAAAGTGATGTTACTCTTCCAGATGGTACGCCATTGACACTGAGAAATAATCACTTCCACCGTGTTGTGAAGAATTTTATGGTCCAAGCTGGTGATTTGACTTATGGTTCTTCTGATTCCCTTGAGTCCGACGTTGGCCTAGGTGGTGCTTCGATCTGGTCAGATAAACTGATCAGAGATGGTGACGTTGCTACTGGATTCTTCGAAGATGAAAATTTGGCTACTTTTGGGACAGTATTTAATGTTGCTATGGCTAATAGTGGTGCTGGTACCAATGCATCCCAATTCTTTATCAATACTTACCCAGCACCACACTTGAATGGGAAGCACACTGTGTTTGGCAGAGTGATACACGGCAAGTCTACAATTAGAACCATTGAATATGAGCCCATTGATGATAATGGTACACCTCGGAGGAATATTGTTATCGATGATTGCGGTGAATGGACTGAAGAATTAGGAGTCCCAGTATACAACGCATCCTACAGCACGCTATGTGGTGATATCTATGAAGAGTTTCCAGATGATGATGATCACTTTGATAAGGATAAAAGCTGCGAAGCCTATGATGTTATCACAAAGATCAAAGACTCTGGATCTGCACTGTTCAAAGAGAAAAAGTATTTAGAAGCTTATCTGAAGTATAAGAAGACATTGAGATACGTGAATGAGTTTATCCCAGATAGCGAAACTGACCCAAAATATGCCCCAAAGTTTGAAGAGATCAAGAAGAAGACTTTCAATAACTTGTCCTTAGTCTCTATTAATTTGAAGGATTATGAGAAGGCTTTGACCTATGCTTCATATCTTTTGGAATGTGATGGTGTGACAATTACAGAAAGGGCCAAAGGCCATTATAGAAGGGCCATTTCCCAGTTCGAATTGGGTAAGTATGAGGAGTCTTATAAAGATTTCAGCGAGTGTCTAAAGTTGAATCCAAATGATGAAGTTGTGAAGAATAAGATTGAAATTGTGGAAGCTAAGTTGAAAGCATTGAGGGATAAGGAAAAGCAAAAATACGCCAAATTCTTTGGATAGAAAGGAATGAGAAATGAAAGTATTAGACTATGTATATTATCTACTGTAATTGGCTCTTCAAGTTAGCCAATTGTTTAAGGACGGCGGATTTAGCGGTACCGCCAGTAGCAGTTCTTCTTTCAACAGAAGCCTCAAAGTCAAACACATCCATGACGTCAGGACCGAATCTAGAATCAATCTTTTGAAATTGTTCTAAAGTCAATTGGTCAATACCAGACAGGTTATCATCTTCGGCTTGCTTAACACATTCACCAGAAATGTGGTGAGTTTCTCTGAATGGAACACCTTTACGGACTAAATAATCAGCCAAATCGGTAGCCAACATATCCATGGTTAATGCGGCCTCCATCTTAGACTTATCGATGTTCAAAGTGGAAATGACACCAGTGGCAATCAAGATGGAGTGTTCGACAGTGATAAGAGAATCAAACAAGGGTTCCTTATCTTCTTGCATATCTTTGTTATAAGTGGATGGAATGGACTTGATTGACATCAGAAATCCAGACAAAGAACCAAAGACTCTACCAGACTTACCTCTCAACAACTCCAAAGAGTCAGGGTTCTTCTTCTGAGGCATCAAAGAGGAACCAGTAGAATAAGCATCAGCCAACTTGATGAACCCAAACTCACCTGAGGAATAGATAATCAAATCTTCACTGAATCGGGAGATATGGTTCATAAACAAGGTGGACCAGAACATAGTCTCCACTACAAAGTCTCTGTCGGAAACAGCAGTCAGAGAGTTACCAATGACACCGGAGAAGCCCAAGTTTTCAGCGATGTATTCTCTGTCGATGCCGTACGGATGACCTGCAAGGGCACCGGCACCCAAAGGAGACACGTTGACACGAGCAATAATCTGTTGCAATCTCTTATAGTCCTCTGTGAAATAAGTAGCGTACATACTTAACCAATGAGCCCAACGAATAGGCTGTGCTTTTTGCAGATGTGTGTAACCTGGCATAAGAACGTCTATTTCAGACTCTGCTCTCTTGAGAATGGTCTCGATCAGATCCTTTAGGATTTCAGACACCTTTGTTAATTCAGAACGAACGTAGAGTCTCATATCTGTGGCCACTTGATCGTTTCTAGAACGACCAGTATGGACTTTACCCGCAATTTGACGGCCAATGATCTCACCCAAACGACGCTCATTAGCGGTATGGATATCTTCGTCACCATCCTTTTCTTCGAAAGTGCCATTGTACCATTCTTCCTTGATGAGCTCCAACCCACGGTGGATCTCAGTGAGCTCATCTTCAGTCAGCAGCCCAATTTTTTGTAAACCAGCGGTGTAGACTCTCGTACCTTCCAAATCGGCCGCATACATTTTCTTATCATATGGGAGGGAGGCATTGTATAGGTTCATCAAAGGGTCTGTGGCCCCTGTGAAACGACCACCCCAGAGCTTAGCAGGTGCAGACATTGTTACTTCTAGTATCGTTCTTCTTTCTTCTTTCTTCTTCAATTGGGATGTTTTGAAGAAAGTCAAGATTATGTCTTTGAGCGGTGGAAGAGTCATAAATGTGTTGACTTCCTTATCCGGAAAGTATGTCGATGTGCTGCATATTGTTTGGGCAAAAATATAGAAGATTTTGCAGTCCGGTAGTGAATGCCCTGCGTCAGTTATCATATTGCCTTAAAATGGAAATGGAGTCTCTGATTTATTACATTGAACTCTCTAAAGACATTTGGAGGCTGGATTCTGAGCTTCTGTAGATTTTCTGAGAAAGGATGAGATAGTTGGGTTTCCTTTTCCATCTTGTGTTTTGGCCCATACGCAGTGCCCATTTTGGTTAGATAGCAGACATTTGCCAAGGATTCCCACCAACTCAACAATGACCGGAGCTTGAAAGTTCGTCATTGGTGGTGCTTAAAAAATATCATAAAGCTTTGAGAAGCTGTTACGATCTACTGCTAAGCATTAATATCACCTACAGATAGTTCTATGCATCTTGCTAATATTTAGTATAGATCATGGCTTACATCTGCCTGTGAAACGTGGGTAGAGAGAACAGTCTCTGACGGTGAATCTGTTACACAACCATGCAAGAAGACGTTCGGTACCCAAACCATAACCACCATGTGGAGATGTACCATACTTGCGCTGGTCAATGAACCAGTAATAAGCGTCCAAGTCCTTGATACCTTCACGCTTGAAACCGGCAAGAAGCTCGTCCAATTGGTAAGAACGCATGGAACCACCTGTGATTTCACCAACGGTAGGCATCAAAACATCCACAGACTCCGTGACTCTCGGATCATCCTTACAACGAGGCATGTAGAAGGACTTAATCTCTGCTGGGAAACGAGTGAGCAAGATTGGAACACCGATGGTATCGGTCATCTTACGCTCAGCTGCTTCGGCGATATCGTCACCAAACTTGAATTCTTCACCTTCCTCGTTCTTGATGCCATGCTCTTTCAACCACTCAATTGCATCAGCATATGCGAGACGCATGAATGGGGTTGATGGAGGCTTGAAGTCAGGGTTCAATTGCTTGATCAATGGACCAGAGATTGGATCTTCCAAAACGTATTGCACAGTCTTCGTGATGACACGCTCAATGTGATCCAACAACTCGTCAAAAGTGATAAATGCTAATTCTGCCTCAATATGGGTATATTCAGACAAGTGACGGCGAGTGTGGGACTTCTCAGCTCTAAAAGATTCTTGGATACAGTAAACGTCACCGAGTGATGGCAAACAGGTCTCCAAATACAACTGCGAAGATTGAGTCAAAAAGGCCTCTTCCCCATAGTAGTCCAACTTGAACAGTGTGGAACCACCTTCGACTTGAGTCTGCACCATACATGGAGGAGTCACCTCTGTCATGGCCTCCTCTTCGTAAACTTTTCTAATGGCTTTAAGGAAACGAGCGCGCACTTTCATCACAGCAGAAAGAGATTCACCACGGAGGGCTAGGTGACGTTGATCCATCAAGAGAGATGGGTCAGCAGATTCTTGAATCTTGTTGCTGAACGCCTCCTCACCAGACGGAGCCAAACCAACAACTTCATAGTAATCAACAATCAATTCGATACCACCAGCGGCTTGCTTACCTTCTGGTAGCTTCTCTACGGTACCGTAAAGAGTGACAGTGGACTCCAACGTCAACTGTTGTGTTTGGTAAGCGTTAGCCAAGTCACCAGACAAAATACATTGGAGGTAACCAGAGCCATCTCTCAACACAATGAAGGCCAAGCCCTTTTGCAAACGCAACCTGTGGACCCATCCACTCACTTTGTATCTGCTACCAACTTTCAAGGCGCTGATCTTGCTCTTTTGAGCCTCTGGCAAGGAGTCATCCAACTTGATTTCAATCTTCATGGCCTCCAGCTTCTTTGCAGTCTCCTCAGCTTCCCTTTGTGCCAACTGCTCCTCCGCCAATTTGGCCTTCTCAGCCTTCTTCTTCAACCCATCAGCGCCCTTCTTTGCCTTCTTGAGGGCAGAAGCAGAGATCTCAACGAAGCCATCGGTCTCTTCGTCCTTCTTGTAGATGAGCACCTTGGCCTCAGCATCGGTGAACAGCGCATAGGCGGCAGTTTTGAAAGGGGACTGCTCAGTACCCTGTTGTGGGGCATCTACACCGGTCTCGCTGACGTAGAAAGTTGCCATTTTAGTGTTCTCTCTGGCTAGGATTCTGGTTCGTTATTTGTATGTTTTTGTCCAGGCTTTGAAGAGTCATTTCGTGAACTTTGTCCGGTTGGACGAAGCGGCGATGCTGTTACCCGGCCTTTCTGTGATCTGAGTTCAGTCGGTAATTGTACGGTTCTTTTCGGTATATTTTTGAAATGGATCAAATTATCACAAACATAAGATCGCTAGGATTAGAGTAATGTTCTTCTTTTTGCAATAAAATTGCGGGAAAGTACCGGAATCTCTCTATCAGCTAGCAAAATGATGTCCGACTCGCCTGCTAAATTTTTCAGATCGACATGTTCAATCAAAAAATCAACGGGAACAATGCAACAATCAGAAGGGCAACGCAAAAGATCACCGAAAAATGGCCCTGGAAGCTTCGCTTGCCGCTCTTTCTATCGCACAGGTCTCAGCTGAAGGCTGTGTGGCCACCAAGGCGCTTATTTTCAAGCCTAAGACTGCTAAGACAGCAGTGCCTGTCCCTGTTGTTGTGTTTGCCCTAAGTTCCACCACCACACCAGCTGGTTTGATCGCTCACGCTGCTGGCGTGAAGGAACCACGTCTCGCTAGGGAAGATCTTGTCCAGGAGTTCTTCGGTGTCGCTCCAACAGAGTTTTCTGTGGCATCTATCAACAAGGACCATGCTGGTAAGATCAAGGTTCTTATCGATGCTCAGTTGACAAAGGATCAATCTTATGAGCTCTCTACTGCCTCCACAAAGGCGTCAGTTTCCGGCACTGATATTCTGGGCTTCTTGGAGTCTACAGGTGTGGAATTAATTACAGTGGACTTCTCTGCCGAACCTGTCAAGGAGGTCAAGAAAGAAAAGAAAGAGGTGAAGAAGGAGAACAAGGCACAGTTGGACGCCAAGCTCATCGGTGTCACCGTTGATAAGTTCCTCGACTTCCCGGGCTGGTACCAACAAATCTTGACCAAAGGTGAGATGTTGGAGTACTACGATGTCTCTGGTTGTTACATCATGAGACCAGCTTCTTATACTATCTGGGAAACCATCCAAGACTACTTTAACAAAAGAATTAAAGCCTTGGGTGTCAAGAATTGTTCTTTCCCATTATTCGTCTCATCCAGGGTCCTTGAGAAGGAAAAGGACCATATTGAAGGCTTTGCGCCAGAGGTAGCTTGGGTCACCAAGGCTGGTTCCTCTGATCTAGATGAGCCAATTGCCATTAGACCAACTTCTGAGACTGTTATGTACCCGTACTACTCTAAATGGGTCCAATCCCACAGAGATTTACCACTGAAGTTGAACCAATGGAACTCCGTTGTTAGATGGGAGTTCAAGCACCCACAGCCTTTCTTGAGAACAAGAGAATTCTTGTGGCAAGAAGGTCACACCGCTCACTTGACCTTTGAGGAGGCTAACAAAGAAGTGATGCAAATCTTGGATTACTACGCTTCCATTTACGAGGACTTGCTCGCTGTCCCTGTCATCAAGGGTAAGAAGACCGAGAAGGAGAAGTTCGCTGGTGGTTACTTCACTACCACCGTTGAAGGTTACATCCCAGCTACTGGTCGTGGTATCCAGGGTGCCACCTCGCACTGCTTGGGTCAAAACTTCTCCAAGATGTTCAACATCTCAGTCGAGAACCCAGAGGGACCAGATAAGCCAAAGCTCTTTGCATGGCAAAACTCTTGGGGGTTGTCCACCCGTGTCATTGGTGTCATGACCATGATCCACTCTGATAACAAAGGTCTTGTAATCCCACCAAGAGTCTCACAATACCAAGCTGCGATCATCCCATGTGGTCTGACTGTAAAGACCACGAAGGAAGAGGAGAATGCGATCTTGGATGGTGTCAATGATATTGAAAAGAGATTACTGCAAGCCGATATCAGAGCCATTGGTGATTTCCGTGACAACTACTCCCCAGGTTGGAAATTCTCTGACTGGGAGCTGAAGGGTGTCCCAGTGCGTTTGGAGTTTGGTCCAAAGGACTTGGAGAAGCAGCAAGTCACCGTGGTGCGCCGTAACGATTCTAAGAAGTACAGTGTCCCACTGGTTGATTTGGAAACCGAATTGCCAAAGATCTTGGACCAACTGCACGACGACTTGTTCGCTAAGGCAAAGGAGGCCTTCGATTCCCATAGAATCCTTGTTGAGGACTGGAAGGATTTCGTTCCGGCTTTGAACGCCAAGAATGTCATCTTGTCCCCATGGTGTGGTCGTACGGAGTGTGAAGAGGACATCAAGGAGTCTTCTGCAAAGAAGGATGACGGGGAAGAGGAGGAAATTGATGAGAAGGCGCCATCCATGGGTGCCAAGTCTCTTTGTATCCCATTCGAGCAACCAGAATTAAAGGCAGATACCAAGTGTGTCAAGTGTGGTGAGAAGGCTATTAACTACACCATGTTTGGCCGTTCATACTAAGTCGTATACTTTCCACAGCATGTTTAAATAGAGAAACAGTTGTAGTTATCTATGTCCATATGGACGTTCTTAGCTCTATGCACTTCTATTAATTGTCCCTAAACTCCTCATTTAACACCCATCCTGACCTCTCAGAGTCCCACTTGGCAATGCCCTTCAACATGGAGCGCACCATTGTTAAGTCCTTCTTATCCTTGATCTCAAGCCCACATGCCTTCAAAATATCTCCAGATTTAGCAAGATATCCATTTTGTTTCATCAGATAAGATCTCATATCTTCAACCATTTTAGTGCTGCTTGAAGCTTCAGCTGTGGTACTACTCTTAACTTTCTTCAAGCTTGCAAGTATAGAAGAAGATGAATGACCTCCCAGTCTATTTCTTGATAGAGTAGCCTTTTTTCCAGCCAGACCAACTTTACCTGTGAATGTTGGAACGCCAACACCGGCTTTCTTTACTTGTTTCCGAGATTTTTTGAGGGCCTCGAGGGCTTCGGTTGCAGATTTACGTGCTTCACGTTCCAAAACGTCATCATTTGGCCTTGAGTGTTGTCCAACAACCTCATCATGTTTTAATGCTTGAGCCACCGCATTGTTGTTGAAAAGACCACCCATTAATCTCTCATCCTCTTTTTCGCTATTGGTCTGTTCTTTATAAGTTTCCAGCTTGCTAACACCTGCAATCTTTGTAATATTTCCCAAGTCATCTTCACCTTTCTTAGATTGCTTAAGCAAAGTGCCACTATCTCCTTCTTCAAAATCTGAAAGAGTAAACAAATCGTGCAACTCACTGTTCTTAAAGAACCTTTTCTGATTGGGATCTTTCAAAATTTTATCAGTCAGCAATTGCTTAAAGATCTGTCTGTGATAAATCTTTTCCTCTATAGATCCACCAATTACAAGTCTATAGATCAATACTTCCTTCTTTTGGCCCAATCTCCAGGCACGTTCACGAGCTTGCAAGTCTGTAGATGGATTCCAATCAGGGTCAAAAATGATCACCCTATCAGCACCAGTCAAATTCACACCAAGGCCACCAACTTTCGTAGTAAGGAGGAAGAGATCGTAATCCTCATTGTTGAAACTATAGATCATATCTTGTCTCTTACCTATTCCAGTTTCTCCACTCATCTTCATATATCTATAATCCGGGCCCATTGATTTTTGTAAAAACTTTTCTAAGATAATCATCATCTGCTTCGTCTGTGTAAATAGCAATACCTTATGACCCTGTTGCTTCCACAATGGAAGCAATGATTTGACAACTTGAAGCTTACCGGATCTTGCAGGATCACCATACCCAGGCATTTCGTCTTTATATCGAGCTTCAGCTAAGTCAGGATGGTTGCAGATCTTTCTTAGCATATCAATGGCACCAAGGTACGAGTTAACTTTGAACTCTGTGGATCTTAGGAATTCGATGTATTTTTCCCTTTGATACTGCGTCAGACGGCACATCAACACGTATTCTTGCTTCGATGGCAAGTCCCTCGCAACATCCACCTTCATTCTTCGCAATAGAAAAGGTTGGATTAAATCTTTCAAGATAACAGCCTTCTGATAACCAATCTTCACCTCTAAGTTACTGGCATTCGCATATCCACCTTGTTTGATTGGAGTTTCAAACTCCTCTTGAAATATGGGAAGTGTTCCCAATCTTCCTGGGAATATGAAATCAAACAAGGACCAGAGTTCGATTAAATTATTCTGGATTGGTGTCCCTGAAAGAATGACCCTGTTATGGGTTTTCAGTCTCTTGCTCAATATAGTGATGTTTGAGTTTGGATTCTTAATTTTATGTCCCTCATCAAGGACAACATAACCCCAATTTATGTTCAACAGCTGTTCTTCATAGATACGTAGTCCAACGTAACTGGTAATCAAGACATGACCTTGATCAATAAGCTTTTGGACAATAGCTTTAGCATTTGACACATTTTTTAGCGAATTAATGGACTGTTTGATCCCTTTGTCCTCTTCATCCTCCATCATGATCGCTTTTTCGAAAACCTCCTCATTAGTTCCATTCTTACCAGACATTCCGGAACCAATGGAGTGTAGAACCATTGTTCTCAAAGGAGGCCACCAAGTATGGAACTCATTAACCCATTGTGTCATGACAGTTGCAGGACACACAATCAACACTGGCTTGTCCAACATCCCAGAATAGTGCAAACCAGCCACGAATGCAATGATCTGGATAGTTTTACCCAATCCCATCTCATCACTAATAATCCCACCGTGTTCTTGTTGGAATAGTTCATACAACCACTGTACTCCCGTCTTTTGATAGTCAAACAGTGAGGGATAGATGTCACCTGGTATCTTAAAATCATGGTTCAAAGAGGCATCTGGATGGGTTGGGTGTGGCTTGCACCATTCTGGTGTGTCTTTCATGGTGTCCTCACCACGAAGCCTGGACCTTTTATAGCTCCATGTGTTCAGGCGGTCCTGATAGAAACTTTCTACACCATCATCAACATTTCGAATTTCGTCATCTGTGAGTAGTTTGGGTCTCTTAGCCTGGATCTCTTCATCTGTTTCCGTCTGAGAGCTATCAATATACTCCTCTCCCGATTCATCTATTGGTCTCTTGTTGATCACTCTGCTTACACCAGTAAACCCAGGCATCCTTAGGTTTTGGTGCGATACTGCTTCATCTTCTTCCTTTTCTTCCTCTTCAATAACGAACCCAGTAGAGTTGCCAAACGCTGTGATTTTACCAGTCCTTATGAGAAAATCCTTCTCAGATTCATTAGGCAACCTACCATCCTCATCAGCATTATCACAAATTGTGGCAGACATGTTAGTCCTGAGCCTTTCACTGATATCCCTGATGTCCGCTTTGGCAGGTTCCAACTGCTCTTCTTTCATCAGGCGAATCTGCTCCTTGAGCTCCTCCTTCTGTGAGATCTTCGTGCGTGGGTTAGACAGCCTATCTTCCAATTTCCTTATCTCATGTCTAATCTTATTCACCAGCTGTGTGCTCTTCTCCAAACGCTTCTGGTCGCTTTCCACTTCTTTCTCTTTGTACAGCCTGGTGGCGTTAATATGAATAGTGTGCTCTAGCGAGCTCTGCTCCACAAGTCGGACACCCATGCTAGAGAGGTCATCCTCCTCTCCCAATTTCTCCTTCCTTTTACCATCTGGATGGTCCATTTTTACCTCTCTTGCCACTTAATCACCGGTGTCCTTGGTGAAGTTAATATGTTCGCGGTGATCTTAAACAGAAGGGTCTTTTGATATAACGTAAAATAAAGCAGATCGAGCGAGTTACAAATGCTCATTGAAATTGGCAATTAAAGTACATGTTTGTTAGACCAGTTAGCATTCAAATTCTATTGTGTTTATATATAAACTCTTTTTCCTGAATTTTCGTCTTTCCTAGCCTCTCTAATCCTCTTCATCAGAAGAACTCTCATCGCTGGTTGGGCCCCACACAAATATACGCCCATCCGCGGTTCCAGACAAGTAGGTAGCACTGTGTTGGCCAATATAGGCTAAGCATGTGCTTCTAGAAGCATTCTGGATGTTTCTTCTGAGTCTACTCACGAGTTTTCCGTCCATGGCCCTGAATACCAGAACCTCGCCATTATCAGACGGGTACCACAGATATTGGACCTCTGTCTCGTTGATTGGGCTCAGAATCATGGATTTATAAGCTGGAGACTTGTTCTTCACGAACTGGCCAAAGTTCAGAAGTGTGTTTACGCCTCCCTGAACGTCCAAATCCCATACTCGAACCTTGTCATCCCCACCACTGGTTATTAGTGTCCTTCCATTCTCCATCCAGCAGAGACCATTGACGCCGTGGGAGTGTGCTTTGACCTTACTTTTTAACACGCCGAGTTTCCTGCTCCTATTCTCAGCAACGGCTTTGTTCTTATCCGTCCTGTATAGGTCCAACTGCGCTACACAGGCACTAGTCTTTCTGATATCCCAAATCCGCACCTCTCCTTCAGAGCTTCCAGTAGCTAACGCGAAAGGATCCATTGGACTCCATTTACAACTGAGAACAGTCCCATTATGACCGCTCAGACTTTGAACTGCAGAAGTGCTTCTGAGATCCACGATGCGTACATGAGTGCTATCACAACCGACGGCAATCAGCGATTCACCAATAGTTTGATTGATATCAAAGTTATTCACTTTGGCATTCAACTCAAATGTAAAAGCCTCTTCCAGAGTGTTCGCGTTCCATACTTTTAAAGCCATATCATATGAGCTCGACAGAAACATCCCAGTGTCGTGTGGCCACCACTGTACCGTGGTGATCCCGTACTGATGACCACCGTTGTTCTTGTTCAGATCACCAAGGACCTTAGCCTCTGAAGAACCTACTCTCCATATCTTCAAAGAAGAGTCTGTGCCACCTGAAAGCAGGAATTCACTCCTTACCTTGTCAAAATCCAAACATGTTATCGGTATGGGCCTCTTCCTCAATGGGAACCTCGGGTGGTCCAGTGAACCCAGTTGGAAGTAAAGGGACTCAGTTGTCAGCTTGGTGAAGTTTTCATGAGTGATGTTTCCAAGCGACCGGTCTAACAACAGCGACTCCATATGTCTCTTTGGCTGTGTTTTTGATGTTCCTTAAAGCTGGCCCATAAAAAAGCCCGTCTCGGAGGTACCAACTTGCTGAAATTTGGCACCTCTTTCCACTTTCTACAGAGTAACAGACTATCATCTTCAACAGCGAGAGGGATAAAGGGAAAAAGGATAAAAGGATGAGATTACTACCTCTATTGACATTCTCTACAGGCGTACTTTCCCAGGTGATCCAACTGAACTCCAAAAACTTTGACTCAGTCGTGTACGACTCGGGAAAGGATACTTTTGTGGAGTTCTACGCCACATGGTGTAGCCACTGTAAGAAGCTGGCGCCAACGATTGACCAATTGGCCGAGACCTACAAGGGAAGCGATGTCCAGATCGCCAAAATTGAGTGTGACGAGAACAGAGTCATCTGCTCGCAGTTCGACATCAAGGGATTCCCTACCATGAAGCTCTTCAAGAAGGATCTTAGTAATCCAGTGGAATTCCAAGGCACAAGAGGCCTAGACGGGTTCATCAAGTTTATCGGTGAGAATACTGATGGGTATGTCTACATCCCCAAGGTTGAGAGTGATGTTGTTCAGACCTCTGATTTGGATTTCGATGACTTGGTGAACCAGGGAAAGGATGTCTATGTCGTGTTCACTGCTTCGTGGTGTGGTCACTGCAAAAACTTACATCCAGATTGGGAAAAATTGGCCAGAATCTTTAAGGGCGATGATGTTGTCATCGCTGAGGTTAGTACTACTGATTCCCCTAGTGAAGAGCTAAAGAAGAGGTATGAAATTGCTGGCTTCCCAACGATATTGACATTTAAAGATGGCGAAATGATTCCATTTGAGAGCTATAGAACCCTTGATGGACTGATCTCTTGGGTCAACAAGGTATCTGGGTTGCATAGAACTATGAATGGTGGCTTGGATTCTTCTGCTGGGCTGATTCCAGAATTGGATTCTAAAATCCAGCAGGTTTTGCTATTGGCCGATAATCAACATAGTGCGATCACCGATCTAGTCGGCGATGTCCAAGACAGCTATTACAAAAAGGTATTGAACAAAATCTTGAATGGTGAGGAATCATTCATTGCAAAGGAAATCACAAGATTGAACAAGTTGTTAGATAAAGGCAAGAGCTTAACTAGAGACAAGTTGGATTCCTTACAGACAAGACTAAACATCTTAAACCAATTCAATCAGGCATTGTTATCATAAATAGAAGGATCTATATGAGGTATATGTACGTTGTTTCCTGTCAATTATCGATCTAGCTGTCTGAGTTGCTCCAATAGCTCCCTCTGTACCCTTGTAGTTCTTTCCATCTTCCCCTTGATATCCTTGTTTAGATCAAAGTATAACCCTCGATCATCATAGAAGTCCATTCTCTTGTATTGATTCTCCCATGGCATGATCCACTCATATAGTGACGTGCCCATAACTTGTCTCCAGTTCTCCTTCCAACCCAAGTCAAAGGCATTCCCATAATCTTTTGAACTGGCGCGTGATAAGTGATAGTACGAGTCATTGATCAAGTCCATGTTGGACCTATATCGTTGATGATCATAGTGTTCGATGGTTGTCAAGTTCTGCAGCAGAAAATAGATCGTTATGCCTGCGAATATCGATACCGATAAGAACATCGTCAATGCCAACACTCCGAGCATAATGACATTGAGTGAGACGAATGTATCTTTAAACTTTTCATCATGAAAGAACTCATAGATGTCCATCCCAGATACAAATAGATTCAGCCCAGAATAGAGTACAGTGGCGATGAGAAACTGTATGAAGTGCTTATAGTTGTCATATCCGACGCATTCAGCGAACCAAGGACAGTGATGATCCATTTTTAGTTGACATCTGTTACAGCTGGAACAATGATGTGTCCTATCTGGCTTATAACAGTGGCATTTGTTACAATATCTCAGCTTGCCATTACTCTTAACTTGTACGGACCTCTGGATAATGAACTGCGGTGGTGGGCTCGATTCTTCATCGTGGCAAAGCTCTTCGAAGTCCAGGGGTGACCCTGGGCCCTTTCTCACAACCTGGAAGTACGTATAGAGACCATATGTGAACAGTATAACGTCAATTCCTGTCAATAACAAATATAGGAAACCTCGTGAGTTCAGTATGATCAGTATGAACACATATAGTGCGTAGAAGTATAGCGATGTCACAAGCACTTTGGGGAATATGATTGTCAGCCGGCAGCAGAAGTGCTCGAGCCGTTCCATCTGCAAAACAGTATTGATGTGTTAGTAATCGTCGTTTTGGCTCCAGGTTCAGTTGTCTGCCTTGCCTTCGCTTAAGGGCAGTGTTGTTGCATAGGTAGCTAGCTGTTACGAGCAGTAAAGAGAGACGTAAATGTTACGTAACCAGAGTGTGAATGATTATGTAAGCACTCGGCGTTTCTCTTCACTTCCCACCCGGCTTTATGGTCTCGGCACGGTGCATTGATTTTGTTTGATAAAGAGCGAGTATCAATGCAGAGTGTTGAAGAGAATCCCGTCCGCTGTAGAGATGCTCACTACACTAGTTAGTAGTTAATACCATATCTGTACTAGGTGCATATAATGTACTATTATTTATAAGTTATAACGTACTACGTACTACTTACACTCCAGTTTTGAAGGTATCAGAGCTGAGGCAGGAAAAATAATAGATCAAAATCCGTCTCTAAAGTGCTGAATGTCCTATGACGGAGGCCTCTCCCGCGAAGTCATAAACCCATACACCCACCCAAATCGGGCTATTCGACCCTTATCTATTTGCTTCATAAATAAGAAGAATTGACAACTTGTTAGCTGGTAGACAACACTTCTGCTAAAGACTCTACTTTTTTTTTCAATACATACTGCACGATATGGACAGATACAAAGTTCCACCAAGAAGAATCCCGGGGACGGTCCACACTGTGCAGCATCTTCAGGCCTTTGAGCTTGCTGGAGGTTCAGGTTCCAACGCTCTTATATTCATCGGTGGCCTTGGTGATGGGTTGATGACTGTTCCTTATGTTTCTGAGCTTCAAATGCCCTCTGACTGGACCTGCTATCAGTTGCTGTTTTCATCATCGTACAATGGATGGGGTACTGGGTCCTTAGACAGGGATATTGATGAGATCGACATCTTTGTGAAGTACTTGAGAGCCCTTGGAAAGGAGAAAATCGTACTCATGGGTCATTCGACCGGCACGCAGGACTCTATCCACTATTTACTGAACAAAGGGGATGTGGAAGGTATCATCCTTCAAGCCTCTGTAAGTGACCGTGATGCCATGTCAATGTTCTATGGTCCTGAGAAGGCGGAGCAGTTGAACAGTGAGGTCCGTAAGATCAAAGAGCAATATGGGGAAGATCATATCCTGCCGAAGAAGTTTAGTGATCTGTTCTTTGGTGCTCCAATTAATTGTTATAGATGGTTGTCTCTAGCCACCGTCAGCGGTGACGACGACTACTTCTCAAGTGATTTATCGGATGAAAGGTTAAAGGACACAATAGGTAAAATCAGCAAACCGGTTTGTTTCTTGTACTCCGGTTCTGATGAGTTTGTTCCATCTCACATAAACAAGAAGGAATTGTTGAGCAAATGGTTGAGCTTCGTTCCAAGCGAGTTTGTGAGTGATCAATGCAAGGTCGTTGAAGGTGCTACACATAATATTGGACCATTATCCAAACCGGAAGCTCTTGCAGTGGTAATTGACTCAGTTTATAAGTTTTTGGAATCTATTTAGCTAACCATCACATATTAATATTGCGTGATCTAAGCACACATATTCGTTATCTAGCAAGCATCGTGTGATCTTCCCTTGAGTAAAACCAACAGTCAGTTAGCCTTGAGTTTTGTCTTTGACACGGATTTGTACCATGCCTCCAATCCGACACCTGAAAAGACCAACCCTACGCCCAACCATTGATAAGTTGTCAACTGGTGACCAAACAGGACCACACTCATTAACATGGAAATCATCTTTCTTGTGACCGTAACAGTAATCAAGATCAAGGAGCCAAAAGATGAGAGCGTCAAAAAGATGAAAATTTGACCAAGAGATCCGCAGAGCGAGTACAGCACGATCTTTCTTACCAATTCTGGATCAGTTTGGAAGCATCTGAGAGAGTACAGAAGTTCTCCTGACGCTATACAATAGAGAAAAGTCAATCCCATACTGAAAAAGTTCAACAGGAACATCAAGTGTGCTGGATGCAAATCCAACTGTTTGAACATCACATCCTGTGTTGAGTTGGTTATGCCGTCGAGAATCAAGCTTCCCGCTAGAAGAGTACCACCGAGGAGCAAATTATCACCCAGCTTTAAGCTCTTCCCCCCGATCGAGAATAAGGAGACCCCAGATGTGACAATTCCGACAACCAAGTACTTATATGGTGGGAACCTCTGCTTATACCACACCTTGTGGACGAACATCACTGGCACCAATTTACAACTCTTCGTCAAGGCATAGAGAAGATAACCGACGTATGTTGAGCTCATCATACCTAAAGGAGAGCTGAGTGACTGTGTTATAGATACCAAGGTTACAGGTTTGATCACTTTCCATTGGAACTTTTGCACTGTCGGGTTGGTCAAATGCAGGAAGACAAGACCAACTAGGGATGCCACGGTATTCTGCATGAGATTTGTCATGAAAGGGGATATGTATGTCGAACCGTCTTCCAATCTGTACGTGGAAATCTGCTCCTGCAAGTACCCCCATGTTAAAAAGGAGGTATAGATCCCAAGAATGTACGTAATGAGCTGTACTGACGTGTTCATTTGGATCAGAATGATAAGGGGAGAGATCAGAGAAATAGTGGTGAGCTAATACTAAAGCCCAAATGTACAGTGCAGCACTCCAGTGGTCCGTCCTCTTCCTCTGGCAACGCCAAAGTTATACCAAAATTGAACAATTGGACGTACGTTCCCACGGTGCAGGTCGATGAGATCTGTCAAACGACGCCGTGTCAGTAGTGGAGGGTCATTACGTAATCATCTGCCATTCTTGCCTGTGCCACCTGTGAGGTCGTCGACTTTTTCACTTCATAACGCTGTGGTATCATCCACAACATTGAGTGTGAAGGAGATCGATCGCTGAAATTTTGTACCTGAGAGCTTCATAACACAGCTTGCTAGAAGATCATGGACTCCCCGTTTGCACTCACATGGGCTACTCACAACTCCCAAGATGTGGAGTCCCTCAGAACAAACCGTCACAGAATCATTAGACGTATTCACAAGCTGAGAAAATATTTGGGTATTCAACAGAAGAAGAAGTATGTTCACAAGATCTTTTCCCAAGAGGATGTTTCGAAGAACCCGAAATACTGGTTAATTGAATTGCTGTCCGTGGAGCGTGACTTTCTCTATGCTCTTGAGGTCAAGTCGCTTGGTCAATTGAATAACACTATGGGTAACCAAAAATTGTTCTTGACTCGTCTAAAAAGAGCCCTAGAGAAGATCAACCATGTTATTGATATCTCTCAAGACTTGAAATATACAGACCAGCTCGAGTTATTGATCTACAAAGAATTTATCAGCGTTCAGCTATCGATGGCCTCTGGTGAATACGAAAGCGCTATTAATCAGCTCTCACTTACAAGAATCGGTTTACAATTTTTGGAAGAGTACGGCTATTCACAGAACAAGGGAAAATATAAGTCTATGATCGATTCCGATTTGGACTCTCTATTCATCGGCTCCATTCATAAGTCGAAAAAGAATTATTCCATGGATCTGGATGAACTGAGTAAACAGATCATCTCCACTCAACAGTCAAGCACAATCTATAGCATCATTGAGGCTAAGGATTCATCTTATCTCCAACAATCTGATTCCAGCTCAATCAAAGAGCTTCAATGGAGATCGTATACTGCCAAGATCAGAGATGACTCACTCGGTAGACTGTTGTACAAAATCCAGTGCTATAAACTGTCAACCATGGAAGACTATGATAAGTTGAATGCTTTGATAACTCAGGCATATGAAAGTCATCAAAATTGGTTGGTAAACGAGGTTAAAGAAGAGGATGACGAGATCTTAGGGTCATACTTACAATACACACAGCTATTGACCTCAATTCAAAGAAATGTCTCTCTGTTGGCAGGCTTGAAGCAGATCTCAAAGCTAAGTCTTTTGGATAAGATCAATCAGGAGCTGGAAGGTATTAGTGAAATCCCTGGTGTTTTTAATGATGATGAATTGGTGGAATCGTTGGATACAATGAAGAAGTACTACAACTCTTTGAAATTGCGGATCATTGGTGACTATTATTATGGCTCTAAGGCATACAGAGAGGCGCTGCTGGTGTTCAAGACCATAGTGGACTCATTGGAAAATGTCTCTTTGAAATTATCATTCTCGTTCATCGACGAATCGAATATTTCAGAACTCCATTCGGCAGCAAAGGAATCTTTAACAACTTCACAGATCCTATCACAGTTGACGTCCAATACTATAGGTAGCGTACTGGATGACATTACTAACCCAAATCCGAAAACTATAGTGAATTTGAAAATGGCTCCAATTTCTGTGAAGCCTGTTCTGTTCGATCTTGCATTCAACTACATCCATAATGATCTCCCACAAAAGTCTACAGCTATTCAACAAGGGGCTCAGAAGGTGGAGAATGAAGCTACTGGTGAGGGAGAAACGAAGAGAGGATTCTTTGGTATCTTTGGTCGTTAGAGCAAATTTTATTTGTGGATGTGTATACTAATCTAACGTGGCATTATTTTCAATTGGTCAATGGGTAGATAAGACAAAGAGGTTCAATGTTCTTCTCTGATGTTTGATACAGTGACGAATGATGGAAACATTGGAAGCAAGTACTAAGTGCATATCTATTGTTTTGCTGACTTCTATAACGATCTTCAGGGACTCATATCCCAACATGAATCATTTAACCTTATTGTCAAGAAGCTCCTGACTCTTTCGCAGGTGCGGACATGAAATAATCCTAAAATACCACCTTTGGCCCTGCTTGGACATTACAGGACCTGGACTGCGAATGGGAAAATAAGTTCTTCACAATTATCACAACAATGACTTCCGGTCCTGAGACTGCTTAATGATTCACGAGCATGTTGTACCGATATGAACCTGCGTGAAAATGCAAGTTCTGTGTATGTATGAAACGCTAACTACCTATATACTATTATCCATCCAGATTCCAGAAGCCAGGACCCATGCATGATACTGCCTTCAAAGTTTAAAGATCCACTGTAGTATTCCTATGAACTGAAGAACAGTTCAGGATAATCACGCGTTTTTCCCTCTGGAAAAGAGACTGCAGCTTCCATCGGTAACATTCTCGGGAAACGAAACTCAAACCGGCACGCGGACTGTCAAAAGTTTCAGCTTCCCCGGATCTCTCAATCCCCCTTGCACATCTTCTCTTGGGTTCTGAATTGACTAACAGAGATTGTAAGAAAAAAGCGTAAATAATGCTATCAAGACTTAAGCTTCTCACCAATAAGAGATTTTTGTCTCACAAGGTTGCAAATAGTGTTCAGAATGACTTCATCAAAGTGTCTGCTTCTCCAAAGTACACCACGTTCTCCTTCAAGGACCCTCAAATCACATATTCTTTCCATAACACGTTTTTAAGAGACTCCTCTGACTCCAAGACCTCATTGGACTCTGCGACTGGCCAGAAACTTTTTACTACTGGGGAGATTTTGGAGTCGTACCCCGTGGCTTTCAAGATCCTGGAAGATTTAAAGGTATTGATTACATGGTCTGATGGTGATGAGTGTATTTACACAAAATCATTCCTTGATAAACATGCAACCGTTGACAGTCGCTTCGATGGAAGGTACTACCATGATGATGTGACTCTGTGGAAGCCAGAAGAGAAGCACAAGTTCCCACAATTGACACATTATGACTACCATGAGTATATCAAAAATAAAGAGACATTGGCACAAGTGGTCAAGGACTTGAACAAATTTGGTATTGCCATCATTTCAAATGTTCCTAGTCAATCTGATCAGGACCATGATAGCCATCCCTTGGTGGCAAAGATTGGTGAAAGAATTGGTTACATAAAGCCAACATTCTATGGTTACACTTTTGACGTCAAATCTAAGCCGGATGCTACGAACATCGCTTACACAAGTAAATTCCTACCGCTGCATCATGACCTCTGCTACTATGAATCACCTCCTGGCTTGCAATTGTTGCACTTTATCAAGAACAAAGCCACTGGTGGTGAAAACGTGTTCGCCGATGGGTTTGCCGCGGCACAACATGTTAAACATGTTGATCCAGAGGCCTACAGGGCGCTCCTTACGGTGCCGATCAACTTTCACTATAACAGAGATGGCCATCACTACTTCCAATCTCGGCATTTAGTTGTTGAAGATGACACCTTACCTGACACTGCCATCTATCACGGAAAAGACCACTTCAAAGAGGTAAACTATTCTCCGCCTTTCCAGGCTCCTTTTGACTTTGGTATTACCGGTCCTGACAGCAATTCTACAGGACACTTGTCGAGTGCTAAGGATAGTGGCGATAGACATCTCTTCCAGGACTTTCTTCGTGGATTGAAGCTGTTTGAAGACTTCATCGATAAACCTGAAAATAGACTGAAATTCAAAACAGAGGAAGGTTCATGTGTTATATTCGACAATAGAAGGGTTTTGCATGCCCGTGATGAATTTAATCCTCAGTCTGGTGAGAGGTGGTTGAAAGGGTGCTATCTCGACAAGGATGCTTTCCAGTCGAAACTGAGAGCAGTTCACCTTGGTGATTTTTAATGGGCAGCACTATTGGCTTTCTATTTCTTTAAACTCCACATTCATGATTCTAATTTCTAAACACTACACCCTACAGCCTAACCTATTTCTATTCTTTCAGGTTGATAACATACACATGCACTCAAATCTTCTCTACTGACTTGTACTGTCGTTGAACTCGTTTCTGTTGACGGGCATCTGTGGTTATCGTGTGTCTCCAACCGATATACCACGTGCGAAATCACGTTCCCATAAATTTCCTTTTTCGGGTTTCTTTGTGGCCGCCGTTTTTTTTCGCCTAAACGCGTCGATTCACAAGGCTAAAGTCGCATACTAAAACCAAAACAAGAGAAAGAGACAGAAAGAGAACGACCCCCACCTCCACCTTCAAGTGTGCTGCCACGTTCTTTCTTTGAGTTCCACTTCATCCACACAATTCTGGCCTCACAATATGGCAGCACTCACACAGGACAATTACCGAAGTATTCTGCGGTACTATGCCGCACTCAGACAGTTCCTCTCGATGTCCTCAGCTCCTGCAAAGGTAAATCCAAATAGAGCAGCCAAGGCCAGAGAAAAATTGCTGAAGCTCTCAATATCTCAATTCTTTGAGTTGAGTACCGATGTCTATGATGAGTTGCAAAGACGCATCGACGAGTCCCAGGATGAGCCAGATTTCCTTCTGCCAATGGCCAGCTTTCATCCTAAGAGGAATGAGGCAAGAGAAAAGTTGGGGTCCTTGCAGCCAGGAAGATTTAGAGATTTGGTAAGTGACATCTATTTTGAAATTGAGAGAAGGCAATTGCACAATGTTAGAGAAGAGGAAGAAGAGAGTGTCTCTGTGGATACAGTTGTCATTTCAGATACGGCTTCTGTTGGATCTCCAAAAGAAGAGAGAAGATCTGTGCAATCTATCGCACCAGTCCATCCTACTGATTCTATAACACAAGGCTCTGTCAAGACTTTACAGTCCACTACCGTTATACCAACCAAGGCCGATATGGCATGGAGTTCTGATGAGGATGATGAGGATTCACTGAGGATTTTGAACAGTAGTCACATAAAGACTAGGTCTCTTGAAATATCCAAAGGCGATATTCCATCTGTCGTATCAACTACTGAGAAGAGACATGTTAACGGCGGTCAATCCTTGAAACCTGTCCATATTGGTCTCATCCAACGCACTGGTGATGTTGATGGTTCTTCTACTGCTATTCCTGTAGGGGCTGCTACTATTGCGGCTGCGTCCGCCATTATCCCTGGTATTAACGATCTATCACTAGAAAATGGAAGTCCAAAGTCACATTCTTCCAAAAGAAACAGTGTCACGTCGCCAAAGAGATCCGTCAATCGATCCCCCAAGGCTGATTCTAATGACTTGAATGGATCTAATCATAATGAAGCACGCATCCAACGTGGATTATCAATATCACAGAACAGGAATAAAGACAGAGATATTGAGTTACTTTTAGCTGAAGGCACCAAAATGGATCAAAAGATCACTAGTCTAGAACAGAAAAGTGCGTTGTTGCAATCGAAGGCTGATAAATTCGAGTCTGAAAATGAAACTCTTCATCAGATGAGGAATGATATGTCAAACAAGATTCAGACGCTTGAAGCTGAGATATCTAAAAAGGATGCTACTATCAAAGATCTAGAATTTCAGTTGAAGAATGCTGCTGATAATGCTGCTAACGCCATTTCTTCTTCGACTAGAGATTTCGGAGATACAAGCGATGCCCTCTGGAAACCAAGATACGACCAGTTGAAGCTCCAGAAAATCGAAGACTATCTAGCGCTTGGCACTATCTCGGAGGAATCTTTGCAAAAGTATGTTGCTAAGAATGGTTTGGTTCCTCTCCGTCTGATTACCCAATTGCATGATTCCATCAAGTCATTTTTACTTAAACTGGAAGATAAATCTCTGAAAGATAATGCCAGCGTCTTATTTGAACAAATTTCTCATATCGCGGATTATGCCAGCAAAATTGCAAGCTATGCTCCTCACTCCACAAAAGCTGATCTGGTGCGCTCTACGGTATCTCACGCCATTACTTCCACAAGATATTTCACTCTTTACGCAGAACTACTTCCGAAACTGATTATACAAACTGCCGTTGGTGAGGTTGCATTCAGCGTCTGTGAGTTGATCTCTGATGTCAGGCTGATCAAAGACGATGATCATGCTGCTACAAGTCCGGTTGTTGCGAAATCCATTGCAGATGATCTCGATGAAGCCAGTGATGTTTCTCCAGTAAGACCATTGAGAATGACTCAGAAGTCTTCGAGTTCGAGATCTGTCAGCAGCTCAACTCCGAAGCCACTGAACTTGACCATTAATTCGCAGATTGCAAACAGTACTGAACATGTGGAAACAAAGCCATTCCATCTCTCTAGAGATTCACCATCAGCTTCTAAGAGCGCAGATAGAGCGATTAATAACGATTCAGAGACTCCATCGAAGCGCTCTCCTATTGCTCAGCGTTACTACTCCCCGGGGAGCGTTGGGACATCAAACGATCCAAAACCAATAGTAACAGGAATGAGAAAGTCCTCTTCTCAGAATATCTTGTCAAGAGTGAAACAATATGAGCAGCAGGATCAGACACCGGTTAACTCACCGGTGTCCAAGAAGGCTATGATAAGTCCATTGTCTGATAATGTTGTTGGTCTTTTTGGCAAAAGGAGATCTGGTGAAATATCTTCACCTAAGCGCTTGTCAAGCGAGTTTAGCGGTGAGTCTAAGGGCTTGAATAACTCGAGTAGTAAGGCAGTGTCTTCCAGATATTCACATGATAATTTAAAGGAGGTGGAAACTATAAGCACTGAGACTTCCTCCGCTGTTGTTTCCGCTACTAATGGCGCAGTTGATTCTAATGTGTCAGAAATAATCCACAAGGAATTGGTACATGATGCCACTGTGGATAGTGATTCGTATAATGACACGAACGCCGATCCTACTTATCCTGCCAAGACTTTGGCGTATAATGAAGGGCTTTCTGGAGGTATCGGTAAACAGCATAATGATATGGGGACAACGGAATCCAACACTGGCAATGATTCAGTTTCGGAAGATGAGGTTGATTTGAATGATTTCAAAAGTTCACTCTTGGTAAACAACAAAATCCAACGTCAACTGACTCAGACCGACCTGAAGAAGGCATCCCTCAACGGCGATGGCATGGAGTCATTTAAGAAGGATTCGGAGGATGATCTGAATTATTCTCCTTTGGATTTCAAGTCGCAAGAGGTCAGTCAGACCATCCCAGCTGCTGTGATAAGGTCCAGCACTGAGCCTTCTCCACATGAGAGAATTGAGAGCGAAACTGATAATACATGGAGACTAGATTCTCTGGTAGAGAATGTGACAAATCCGGAGTCCACAGCTGAACCAATCACACTGCTCTCGGAGTCCCCAACTGTGTACACTTCTGAAAATCAGGATAATGATGGAAAGATGTCTGAGTTGCAAGAGATCGGGACTTTGAAGAAAGCTGTTGTTGACCTGAACGAAGACCTGCACGAAGATCTTCATGAACCATTGCATGAGTCTTCATCTCGCGGTTCTTCCGGCGAATCCCTCAGAGAAACTCCATTTGCCGGTGCAGCTGTGACCAAGTCCACCATTTCACCATATGACGCAGTGGTGTCAGCCGTATCTACTTCAAGCGTGGCACATGATGTGCCTGCAGAGGCTGCTCACGTAGAAGAATCGCATGGCTCATTACGCCAATTTGATGAGGATGACTTTGATGTCGATGAGTTTGACATTGGTGACCCTGACAATACTCTCTCTGAATTACTCTTGTACTTGGAGCACCAAACTGTCAAAGTTATCTCCACTATTCAAGCATTGTTGAGCGCTATCAAACTCGCCGACTCTACAAAGGGTGATCTGAGATCTGGCTCCAAGGCTATCAATGATGTTGTTTCACAGATGGTGGAGGCTACAAGTAACGCCATGAAGCAGAGTCGTAATTCTCAGTTAAAGGAGCATGGAAGCTGGGTTGTTGATAGTTTATCAGACTGTGGTCGTCGCATGGACATTTTGTGCAAGCCAGCTGGTGACGATGATCTTGATGAAGATTATGCCGATAAGAATTTCAAGCAGCGCTTGGCCGGCATTGCATTTGACGTTGCGAAGTGTACTAAGGAATTGGTTAAGAGCGTCGAAGAGGCCAATCTGAAGGAGGAGATTGCGCACCTCAATGCCCGTCTTGGATAAGAAAAGAAGATGTGAGTTAGTTATTTTCTATATTTTCTACCTTTTTTTTGAATGAACATTTTTGTTTTGCCTTGTGTTGCATTGTACTGTAGTGTGCTGTGTACTGTGTTTATAAATCGAAAGCCCATTCGGACCTGTATGTACAGAGAGAGACAAAGAGAAATATATACCTGTGAAACTTTTTGTTGGATGGATCATGGATAGATGGAACCTCCACTCATTAAAGTCTAACTCACTCACTATTTTTGGTACTTGTTGCTTGAAGTCTGTTGTTTTCAGGGCTGTCGTTTAGCCATCAGGAAGACCATTTTGTGTGGGCGTCCTCGGTGGGCGACTGTCCAGAAGCAGCAGCAACCGCAATTCCGGCAGATCCCAACGACACGGATCCGTACAAGGCGTACAAAGGCGAGTCTCGATAGTCCGGATATTATGTAATCACAATTGCCAGTTGCCCCAGCATGCTGGTAGAAGCACGCTTCAGCTGCTGTCAAAGAAGTGACAAATGACACACTGTGGGTCTGGGGCGGACCTCTGGGTGAGCAAGATTGTGAGGGGCGACACAAAATTGCCACTTCTGGATAGTACCGCCGCACAATACCGCACAGTAGCGCACAGAACCGAGAAGTCCTGTCAGTCCCGATTTCACTCCCGGCTGGACTCAGTTACCCCGCATTAGTGCTCACGCGTTTCCGATGTGGAGCGGTTTGATGATCAACAACAAAAAAAAAAAAATGGAAGGCGCTGTTGGATTTGGCCTTTATAAAAACAAGTTGGAATTCTCTCTGCTTACTATTCGGTACCTATATCTGTGTCTGTGTGTATTTTTTTGGAACTAATCCCTATTATCAATTGATCTTAGCATTTTGATGCTTTTGAAGC
This sequence comes from Williopsis mrakii, assembly GCA_003706445.3. Classification (NCBI taxonomy): domain Eukaryota; kingdom Fungi; phylum Ascomycota; class Saccharomycetes; order Phaffomycetales; family Wickerhamomycetaceae; genus Williopsis; species Williopsis mrakii. The sequence continues at coordinate 147,501 of PPLH03000023.1, forward strand.
CATGGAGTTAAAACCCGTGCCAGAGAACTTGGGCCGCAACGGGACTACTCCCTCAGGCAAACCGCGGTTATTTGTGTGCGGTGTGTGTACGAGAGCGTTTGCTCGTCAGGAACATTTGAAGCGCCACGAGCGCTCCCATACTAAAGAGAAACCATTTGGGTGCGGAGTATGCCAACGACGCTTTTCCCGGAGAGACTTGTTGCTAAGACACGCTCAGAAATTACATGCTGGATGCGACGATGCAATTAAGCGCCTGCGAAGACGGTCTTCTAGGGCAAAGAAGGATGACGGAGATGATATGGGCGGCACCGATGGTGGTGGTGCTACAAGCATTGGCGTTATCGGTTCAGGTGCTGCAGGAGGGGTTGATAGAGGAGTTGCAAAAAGGATCAAGCTGGATGGTGATTTCAACTTCTTCTTTGCCACGAATAACGACATCCATGGGAATCAACAAGGTACTGGCACAGAGTTTGGCCAGAGGCCAAGACATTCCTCCTTTAGTGCAGCGTCTGGTGCAAACTATGCTAGGGCGGGTGGTGTGAATAATGATAATGTCGAGTTTGCCACACCTCAGCTGCTGCCTGCTGAGACAGACGGCGCAGGTATGAGCAGTTTAAATTTGAATACCCAGTGGATGGATATCAACTCCCTTCCAGGGCTGGACTTTTTGAACAACTATTCCCTGAGTAATGACAACAATAACAACAACAACAAAAATAACAATAACAGTCATCACTATGACATCAACACTAATGGGAGCTCCACCACTCTGGATGCGTCCTCTCATCGCTCTTCTACTGTGATGTCGTCGTCCAAATCTAGCAAGATGAGAGGAAAGGATACCTCAAATGACGTTTTTGGATACTCCTTCTACGATGATGACTACGTCTTGGGTCCACAAAATGAGGAGCTTCAAGATATAAAGCTCTCCTATCCAAAACTTCCATCGACTTACTTGAATGATTCCACATCCTCACCGACTGCGTCAAGTGTGAACAACAATTCCAACAATGTTAATGAATACGTTCTTCTCTCTGACTTGGAGGTTCCAAACCATGCTGAGCAGATTCTATCGGTCGGTTATTCCTTCTATGAGAGCAATGACTTTGCCTCAGGATCGCCTAAGTCGCTGGCATGGAAGAACCCAAGAAAGCCCTCCAATTCGAGTTCTATGGATATCGATCAGCTGGTATTGCCATTGAATCCAGAGTCCATGTCAACAACGGATTTGTTCACTGAGGCTACTGTCGAAAGAATTAAGATGGTTATGAAGAGGTATCCGTTCGTGGGTTTACCACCCCCTGATCTACCTTCTATTGAATATTTGAACCATTTTGTGGATAATTTCAGAAACACTTTCCTCAAACACTATCCTTTCATCCACAAGAACCTGTTCAATGAGGCTGCAATGTTTGAGTACACAGTCAATTCAGAGTTTCCAAAGGACTATGCTCCAACGGTGTGTTTGCCTCTTCTGATTGCTACAATCGGTGCTCTCTACACGTCTCAGAGAAAAAACGCTGCAGACCTGTACGAATACTCAAGAAGGTGCATCCATGTTTACTTAGATTCAAGAAAGAAAAACGACGAAGCTGAGAAGAGTACCACTCATAATTCTCCACTCTGGCTCGTTCAGTCTCTTGTTTTGAGTGTCCTGTATGGGCTGTTTGGTGAGTATGATGACTCGGATCTCAGTATCATTCTGAGACAGGTCAACGCCCTTTGTACCTTGATCAAAGTTTCCAAATTCAACTTGATCCAGTTCAACCACGAAAACATTGAGATCAACGACGAATACTTCCAAGACTATATCGTATATCAGTCAAAAGTTAGAACTGTCTTTATGATTTTCAACATCTCTTCGATGCTCACGTGCATTTACAACTTGGATCCTTTTATCAATTATAAGTCAATCAAGTGCGACCTGCCGGATTTGGAGAGCTATTGGGAATGCTCGAATGTTGAAGAGTTCAAAAAGGTATGCATTGAGAGCACGATGAACTATAATTTGAACTTTGATAAGATTTTGAATGACATGCTCTTCAACAACCCGATCAACTACAAAATCTCAGAATTTGGATCAATCATCATGATGTACATCGTTATGCAATACTTTTACTTCAACAAGCGCAATACTTTGACCAATTACTCCGCCGGTATTTCTCCCTATCACATGAACTCTTCTAATCTGGTCAAGAACTACGTATGGGAAGATTTTCTGACAGATGTTCACTTGGGGATCACTATGGAATCTATTATTCTCAGAAATAACATGGTGATTCGCTCTTTGTTGATTGACATCTCCAAAATCAAGGAAGCTATGTGGCATCGTCGTTGGTCAGAAGTCTGTTCTGGGTTTTTGACCATCAATCCCAAAGAGGATGACTTGATTGATGCTTGTGACTATAGTGTCAGAAGTTTGAGCATGATGTTTGTCAATGACGTTGACTCTAGCAACTTCAAGAAGTGTGTATCTCTCAGTCTACAGTGGTTGTTCTTTAATTTCTTCTACGTCACGAAGTTTCTACACAGATTTGAACGAATAATTCTCAAACAAGTTGTTCCTGGTTTATCTGTCAGACAACAGGACGCTAAGTTGATTCCAAAGCATTTTTCTATCTATATCAAGATTGCTAAGTTTCTCGCAGATTTGGAACAGCTGCTTACAAGGAACTTTGACTACAATGATCCTGAATCCAAACTTGCAATGAAAGAATTTGATCCTTCCAAAATCACATTTGGCTATCAAAGACTCGTGGAAGTTGCCTATCCAAAGGAAATTAATATGGAGAATGTCATTAAGATTATGAGCTTGCGCCTCTCCTCCAACATGTTGAAGATTGGTGAATTTATCTTCCAATACATTTATAAACATGAAGCAACCTTCAACATTTTTCAAGGGCTCAGTGAAGGCATGCATGAGCTGAGGCTCTTCTTGGAAAATGATCTCAGGTCATCCTGATCCACGTCTATTGCTCTGTTTTCTTTCATGTTTGCACGATTGTTATGACCCCGACAATATATACGATTTATTAACGATTTTCTATTGGTTAGATTACGGTAGACTACACTACAGAATTCGTTCATGTTAATCATAAAATCATTAGCTCACGAGTTTGATGATCACAGATTTCCATGGATATCCACTGATGATGCATTGGACCAGCCATTCCCAATCAATGATTTCCACCTCAACTTCTTTCTCGCCCAGTAGATTCCTGGTCAGAGATTTTCCCCTTGAGCTGTGGAGTTCCCAGTTCTTCAGTTCCTTCTGTACTCTTGTCATTGACTTTGCATAGAGGTACACATGTTGGTCCTCTCCACAATCAGATAACAACTTGGCGTTGGTGGTAGTTTTTACGTATCTTGTCTCTGCTCCTAAGGCATGGAACAAAAACTCTGATATCCCCGGTTCAACTTCTGTCATCAACACTGTCTTATCTGCCAATAACCTGTTGTTGTTCAATTGAGACTCCAATGATTCTCCATTTCTCCATTTTTCCATGAACCTGGAAATGTCTGCAGACTTCACCACGTTATGAAGATGCTTAGAGATACCACTCGGAAGTAGGTATGTCCATAAGTTGGTCAACAACTTGTCCTGATCAACACAGTGTTCGATGTACTCATAGCTCAGAACAGGCCATCCGAGTGCCAGACATTCAAAGAATTTGGGGAACCTATTTGTTCTAGTAGTGATCAGAGCGGCAAAATTATAGTCAATAAGCCTTTTCTTGGATGGAACAAGAGTATGTTTGTCATCTGCGATCTCCATGAAATGCTCAAATCCGTCATCGGAGACCCTTCCTCCATTTCGGTGAATTAAGTGCTCTAATTCGGATTTCTTACGGTCGTCAAGATCAGTAAGTGCAAAGATACAGCCAGAAAACAGTTTAGATTTGTCAAAAGTTGGGAGGCGGGTTGCATGTTGAATCAGCTCATCTTCGAATGCCACAGTTGGCTTCAAGGCCGTACGACGCCTGAGGAACTCTTGCTCAGATCCAACACGATCAACTTTTAGCCATTCATGTTCAGCCATTTTTATGTCCTGGAGAGCCAACCTCCGCTCCTTCGTTTCAGTCTTTTTCCTTTTCTTCTTCTTCAGTGGTTGCACCACCAGAGTATCGTATCCCCTCATACATCTGATTGTATCTATTGCCTTAGAAGTGCTCTCAAGACCAACAATTCTGAATGCTAAATCATCATGATATACCACATCACCTAAACGGATATCCAGTGGTGATACGCCACTAACAGTTTGTTCTCTATCTTTGAATTGGACAACTAGGCGTGATCCCTCAGCTCCAATTACGATTCCCGGATAATAGAACGTTTCATATAGATACCATACGCTGCTCTTGAAAATTATATCTGTTTCATCAAGGAACGATTTATCCATATTGAGAGGTTCCTCAGGGAGCAGTTGCAGCTGTTGAACTGGATTGACAAATCGATGAGAATGGGTCTCATCTGCGTCATTGTGCACTGCTGAGTCCAATAATGGACGGTCTGGGCTTATTAAAGAGTCTGAATGTGATCCAATCTTCGCATGCCTGAGCCTTGAGGACTGTGCCGCCTTCTTTCTTTTCTTGGCTCTCTTCGTTCTATGGATAACATCATTCTCTTCTTTTTGTGGCAATTCAAGAATGGATGGGTCTTCTTCTTCAACTGTAACATTTACACTGCTATCATCATCAATATCTGATAAATCTTGGGTCACATTGATAGCAATTTCTGGAAAGTCTTCTTTGGAAACTGGTGGATGTGGAACTTCCGCTTTATCTACGTTCAGGGAAACGTCATATGTTGTATCTGCACCCATTTGGGTTCTCATGAGCGATGGGGAAGATTCTACTCTCAAAGTCTTTGAGTTGACAGGGGGGCCTACTCGTGGTGGTGTCTCCAAGATATGAACTTGTGAAAACAGGGTGTCGCTCGGACTCTCATGGAAACCTGGGAATGAGTTTGTCTTCAGGTTCAGTGGTTGCTTTGACCACACTGATGATTCTGCTAAGTCTGCAGGCTTCTGTAGTGGAGAGCTCTTTGGGTTTCTGGATGTCCAATCTCTGTCACGTTTGATCTGAATACTATCTTCTGCATTGAAGTTGAAAGCTTTTCGTGTTTCAGAGGAGTCATTCTTCGAAGGACCTTCATCTTCGGATACCACGGGGGACGATATATCCCTATGCTCATAGAGATCAAGGTTGCGATCTTCTTCTGGTGCAGTGCCTGGGATCTGAAGTGCTGCTTGTGAAAAGTCATGTACTAACTCAATGGCTGTGGTATTTGCTGAATTATCCACATCCGCAAGAGTATCTTCATCAATAACTGCGTCAATTATTGATGATTCTTGATTCTTAATGACGTGCATACCCTGAGTGGTGGATTTGCTCTCCTGGGTATCAAACCCTAGTGATGGCAGAGGTTGCGTGTCAATATCCAACTCTGGTTGGCCTTGGTCCTCTCGGAGTCTTTCAAAAATCTTGTGAGCAGCATCACCAGGTGTATCAATAACCCTCCTTGAGATGGTGTCAGGCGTCTCGGCGTAGATCACCCTCGACTGTATTGGTGTCTCTTTTAAGCTTCGTATCTTATTGATTACAGGGGTATCTTCAAATGGATCGGCAATACGGTTCAACCAGGGGCTGTCAGCATTAGGAAGCCTTAATCTCTTAAAAGGTGCTGAAGAGTCCTGTGATTTGATATTTTCTTCGTTGGAATTCAATTCATTGGATGGGTCAATGGATCTTTTCTCATTGATAAGAAACGCACCTGGTTCAATCTCCACTAGCCGTTGCGTATCTACATCTCTGTCATCTATCGAAGAGTTCACTATCTGATTGTCCTCGTTGGGCCCCAACATGCGAATGTTGTGAAGCTTCTGAGAATTCCTGGTGGTATCAATGAGTTGTGTCTTCATGACCTCGTTAGTACGTTGTTCCCCTATCATGGTCCGAAGTTGCAAGCAGCGGACTACTCAAAAAATGATATACTGACATCCTCTAATTCCGATGATTCCATCATATGGCTCGATCCATCGCGCATTGAAGCAACGTTGTTATGATCGATCTTCTCTTTGGCGGCTAGCCTCACAAAGCCGTGTTTAGGCTAGCATGCCGCTCGCGCTAACAAAAGTTTCAACAATCGGTTTCGCGAAAAATACCCAAACTCGTTCGACGACTCCGAGAACTGTCACTTGCTTTTTCTTTTGACACAAAACCAATTCACCGAGGAATTATTCCTTTTAGACTTCAAAGGTTGGAAAACTGTTGGTTCATGTGGAATTCTAGCTTCCTTTTCGAAAAAATATGGAGCTTGAGACTTTGTTGTGGGAGAAGGCTATTTTTCACATCCTAGCAAAGGATTATCCACTATACATACGAAAACTCATTTCAATGAGTCAGTTGAAGCCTGATACCTGAGGATTATTTCCTAACCAGCTGAAATACTAACCATAATGATGAAGGAAGATGGGTCTCTGTTCAAAAGCTGATTATGGAGACAGAAGATGGAACTCTACCCTCAGGAAGTCGTTTGGCTGTTATTGCTTATTGTCTTACACAGCTGTCTTCTCAGACAGTTATTTTGGGTAGGGATAAGCTTAGGGTGGGTCTAACCTCTCTTTGCCCTTTGCAGAAGCAGCTGTCACATCTTTTGTTCTTTCTTATGCTCCGATCACAGGGGGAGTATTCCATTGCTGAGACGTATATGTCAGATATGGAAAGAATCAACCCAATCGCCATTCAAACGATCAGGAAGCGGATCACAGACCCGATATTGAGTGAGAAGTCAATAATAAGATTGAATTTCGCCTTGACTGTGAAATATGATCCATACGAGTTACTCCATGAATGCTCAGACAATGAGACGTATCAGTTGCCTGGTGATCGCAGATTTAAAGATTTGAGGGATAGGATAAAACACTATAGACGTCTGATTCTTTCTGTTCAGAGGTCTTTTTGCAGAATCGATCACGACCTAAAGGACTATTGGCAGTTGTATGAAAAGTTCTTCCAAATATTTGCCAATGTCATTCCAGCGGAGGCTGTTCCCTCGTCGTCCTCAGTTGCTGTCGCTCCTGATATTATTTCATTTTCTCTTCAACAGAAGATCAGGCCCTTGTTAGAGTCATCAGATGATCCCGAAATGGTTCTCAGAACTCATAAGATGATCTCGCGAATAAAAATAGCTTCCGCAGAAATACTTTTGCAAAGCAATGAACCTCAGAGAGCATGGCAGTTGCTTGGCACGCTTGGGATTTCGCATGAATGCCATCTTCGGGATACCTTGACATACCTCAAGTTTGATCCAAAAGAGAGGGTTTACACTGTTATATTGATGACACGAACATTTTTGGCGTTAACATCAGAGGTTCCCGAGGACTATAAGCCAACTCAAGTGCAACGTCTTATTGATCTTTATGAGGGCGAAGGATCGACAATTGACATTGAAGAGTGGAGAAAAGAGGGAATTCTTGGACTTTTCTTCATATATCATGGTTTGCTCCTCATGGAGAGTTCTTTTTCTAAGAAGACCAACAATCATGGAAATCATATTTTTGATTGCGATCTTTTGGTTGAGCTGGCTCGGAAACTTATTGTTGGGGTGGTCAATTTACAACTTGACGATTGGTTCTCGCAGGAAATTTATAGGCTCATTCAAACTATATTTCTTGTGCACGGTGGATTCAGCTTTAAATTGATTCTTACATTCAGAGAATTCATGACGTGTGCTAAAGATGATAGCTCCTTTGTCTTTCCCATTATTCATGATACTTCTTTGATTCCAGCTTATATCTCCCATATTGTCGAGCAGGCTGAGAATATACTTCTGGATTTGCAGATTGTTCTCTTAAGGGAAGACGTTTACAAAATGTTTGATGATGTGGCATGCATGAGACCGCTTTCTTTGAGGCCACATTGTTTACGCTTGAAGGGCTCTATATGGTGCTTGCATCAGCATGGTTACTTAAGTGATGAAGATGTTCTTTTTTATTCACATCTTTCAGATGAAATTATCATATATTGGTTCGATGCCTATAAAGCATCCAGAGGGCTTCCGTCAAAGAGTATTATGGAAGTGATTAAGAGAGTAGGGATAACAATAAATGAATAAGAGTGGTCTATAAACTGTACGGAATGTCTTTATACCATGGCAACATTAGAGATTCCAGAACCGTCAACCAGGTCCCTCTTACTCTTTGGAACACGAAGGCGACCTTCCAAAGCTTCCAAGTCCGCCATATAAGCCATGACAGCTTTCTTTTTGTTTTCAATCTCTCTCAAAGTATCTTCTTCCTTAACAGGATCTTCATCCGACGTATTAAAAAGGTTCAACAAAGAATGGTCATGGTCGAGCGCTACAAATCTAGTGTTTGCAGCCTTAGACGCCACTCCAGACTTGATAGAAGATATTCTTCTTGAACTCATTTGGTCAGTGTTTGCCAATTTGGTTCTTCTGTAGTTCTCATAAAGAGCAGCATGGGTAGTCTCTTTCAACTCTTGTAAGTGAGATCCAAAAAGGACATTTCTCAACCTCGTAAAATCACTGTGATCTGGGTTCTCAACTTTCAAGACACCCCATGGATATCTTCTGACATGAACCAATTGACCCCCAAGCTCCTCAGTCTCATATGAGCCACAGATTGCAAATGGCAAGCTTTTTCTCAAAATTTCCATCTCTTTCGTCGTTTCGGGATCATCAGGGTCGATGCAGAAATCGTAAATAGTGATGTTGTTCAGTTTGATATCCCTTGAAATCAACAGTTTGTTCAAGGCCAATTCCTCCGCGGTCAAAGAGTCCAGCTTGGCAATCACTGGAATAAGGTTCACTCTGGTGCTTAACTCCTTCATCGCAACCACATCCATTTCACGTAATCCTCTCGTTGTGGCTCGGATAAAGTACAACAGCGCATGAGGTCTTCCATCCTTGAATTTTGTATCACGATCAATCCGATACTCTTCATTCAACATCAGGTCAAATTGGTCCTCAAGATATTTCATAACAACTTTTGTGCAAGACTTGTTATCAATGTTGTCGCCAAATCCTGGAGTCATGATAAGATCCAAACTGATTGGAGTTGAGTCTTTCTCCGCAATGTTCACGTGAATCTTCACGATGTCAATACCTGGGTTCATATGGGCGTTATCTGGAAGAACTTTAGATGTATCTTTACAAATCACTTGTTGCTTGCACAAAGTGTTGATAAATGATGTTTTTCCTGTACCTTCTTGACCACAAATCAAAAGTGTGAACTCGATCCCCTTCTTGATGTTCTTACGACGACGGATCTCCTCTGGCGACTGAATCATGGCTAAATTCTTCCACATGTTGGTGATATGCAAGCACTGGGGTTTGTGGTGCAAGAGAAGAAAAGGGTTGCACTTTTGGTTTTTGAATCTCTAGACTTTCAAAATTCACTTGGACACAAAACCGAAAACCAAAACAAAGCTGCAGGCGGGGTTTTGTCCATAAATTGAGACAGAAATAGCAATAGTCATGATAATGTCAATCAGTTTTGAGCATCGATCAATCTCTACATCGATAAACAAAGAAACTGGTACAGAGGCAACAAGTTCGATTAAACAATGAACTCAGATCATTTCAAATCGTTTAAGTGACCACCCAGTTTATCAATATAGCCAATGAGGACTTCCAGTCTTCTTTTTCTCTCTCTTTCTGCGCTCTGTTGCTCCTTCTTTACTTTATTCGCTTTCACGACATCAGCAGTAACTGCTGGTACAACAACATTTGTTCCTTTCTTCGTGCCGCTTGTTTTCGTTCTTGCTGCACTTCCACTGTGTGCTTCCTCTGTGACCTTCTGTGACGGGCCCTGAGATTGCGACGAGGAGTTCTTTCTTGAATCAAGTGATACTTCGTTTAAAAGCTGAGATTTACTATTATATGGTTCAGCGATCGTTTCCAAAGTTGTCGAGCACAGAGAGATTAGAGGTCTTTCAGTGCTAGACTTCTTTAGTCTCTCAGGATCTTGGATATCAGAACTTAATCTCTTCCTCTTCTCAATACTTGAGCTATGAGGATCTCTTGGATGCTCTGCACTCGGACTTCGGGTATTTAGAGATAGACCTGATTCTCCTTGAAGTGCTGAACCGCACGAAGTTGATTTATCAGTTAGTGGATTTTCCGCAGATGGCTTTTCAAATTGTCGTCTTTCAGAAAGCGTGAGACTTGTGCGCTTAGACTTCTGGATAGATGCAACTTCAATATTTTCACGAGCAGGATTATTTGTAAACGCTTTGGGCCTTTCTTTCATCTTTGGTAATGGTGCGATTTGATGTGGAATGCCTTGCACTGCTCTGAGTGATTGGGAACTAGGTGGCTGCCAGTGAGAAGAAGCTGCATTGACCTGAGGCCTATGCATTCCTTTAGTGTCAAGAGATGACTCTCCATCGTTCGTGACATCTCTATGCTCCTTTTCTACCTCAGATGGAATATATTTGGCTGAACCCGCCTCCTCGTTTGAGTATTCAGCATGGAATTCACCATTCTCTTCACAATTTGCAGCATCATGCTCTTTAGAAATAGTTTCAGTTCCATCTTTTGTACATATATCATCAAGTCGTTGACCAACTGTCTTATTCTGGTCAGGATCACCCAAACCGATCTGATACACTGATTTGTCATTCTTTAATTTATCGACAACCACTTGTTGAATAGTTGCACCTTGATTATTAGATTCACAAGTAACCTTTGGGTTAACTTTGGCTACAATCTGAGCAGAATCCTGACCCAGATTATTTAATTCTTTCATGGCAATTTGAGATTCGTCCTCAACAAGAGAATCGCTAGATTTCTGACCCGGATTGGAGACATCATGAGCCCTCGCACTATCCTTCTGTCGGGAATCCTTCGAACCAATGTGTGCTTGAGCCAAATCCGTAGCTTTCATTCTCTCTTCGTTCAGGGAAGTTGGAGTTACCGCCGTGGAGCTCGTAATGGTCATCTTAAAAGGAGTCTTTGGACTCTCGTTGTCAATTAGCTTCCTTGATGATTCAGGTCTTGTTGAGTCTCTAGGTTCCTGTGATACCCTTGTTGATGATAATGTACTCGAGACATCATCAGAATTATCGATTCTCAATCTGGAAGGAGTTGAGACGCCAGAATCAAGAATATCATCAAGGCCTTCAAACTCCTCATTACACGCGCGCTTGATGTCATCCTGAGTCAAACAAAATCCTTGATAATCTGATTTTCTAATCTCCGCATTTTGTTCTCGATGAACAAACTTGTATATCTTCATCAAAGTGGCAATGTTCACTTTTATCCCACGAGCCATGAAGAAATGTTTTGGCCACTTGAGTTTGTAGTGGATTGCAGAAGCTATCATCATTGCGATCAAGACATCTTGGATTCTGAAGACGAGATACACTTGAGTATAAGCGATTCTGCCCATCAACCGTAAAGCGTGGGCAGGGAGAGGCACTTCCTGATGCATAGATTTCCAGAAATCTTCAACGTCCGGGTCTTCTTTATTGATCTCGTTTTCGTTGTTCCTGTTCTTCACCAGGATTCTTTTGAGTTCTTCCCATGGGTTATAAAGTATGAAGTCACAACAGAGCTTGTCCATCACAAGCATCTCATTCTTCACAAGCTCATCTCTCCAAATCCAAAAGTCCTTGCTTTGCTTTGAGATCTGCTGGTTACCAAGTGCCACCTTGGCTCCTTTTAAAGCCAACTCGGGGCCTGGGCGGTGCTGCTCTAACACACGACTTGCTAAAAAGATCATCACCACACAGATATGATATGGATTCCCTTGGGTAACAGGTACACGTTGAAAATAGCGCTGTAGATATATCACAGCAAAAAACATTACAGGCTCATGGCCTCCAATCTCACGCATGAAACGGTACATCTTCTCCATCTTAGCGAATTCATCCTTCCTCGACAGCCCTGCTCTAACAGAGACCGAATCTGCGAGTTGTTCCTTTGTGAAGAGCCAGTCATTCTTCGGAATCTCGATATGATCTGGCCAATACTCGCTCTCATCTCTCTGCCAATTAGTCATCGTGTGTTCTCCCGGCCGCTTTCACCAGCGCCTGGTTGTTGTCTGTCGAGTGAGAGAACTACAATTTGGACTGTCCTACATACACATAAGAATTCCTTTCATTTTCCACGTCGAACGAGTTCGCGAACCTCTTTGTCAAAGAGTACGTAATCATATGATTTCCGACTGGCCCCTTCCCTAATAGCACTGACATAGGGACCCTACGACAATGTAACTTATAATCTTTGTCACTCACTCGCCTGTGGTATCAGGTACCAAGTATGTATTGCAGCTTGCTACTTGCTACTGCCTCAGCACTGGAGTTCCCGTTAGGCTTGACATTTGGAAACCGTGAGTCCGTGACCCGTCCGTGTCCCATTCCAGTGACTCTGTCCAATGTATCTTATTCTCTCATCTCCAATATCCAAGAACATTGCCATCATATGCCGCTTTACAGGTCTCTAGACTCAGCTGTTGGGAAAAAAGAAAATCTCTCCGTAAGGTATATTAATACGTACAGTGTACCCATTTAATAGACGCTGGAGTCTATTTTTCGACTCAGAGGTAAGGGATATATATGATGCGATGCACATGAGTCATTAGTCATCAGTGACAAGGATATAGAGATGTGCATGGAATTGATGGGCGCTCTGTTCAAAACCTTATGCTTGTTAATAATCAGCAATAGCAATGAGATGCAGATGTCTCAGATGCTGATCATTTGCACACTTCGAGCTTGACACAAATTTTAACATTCTTGAACACACTTGCAGCAGCATGCCTCCTATTACTGAAAAAAAGCTTTCAACGTTTTATTTGAGGTTGAAAACTGAAGGTGTAGGTGCCTTGGTGTACTCTCTGTATACTTCTAGGTTCGACATACGACATATAAAGTAAGGAACACGTTGTGCTATGAAGGGATTAATTTAAGTTTACGTTGAAGCCACACCTAATGCATACATGCAGTTAGAAGTCGGCCCTCGGCTAAAAGACTTTAAAGTTTGAAAAGCTTCTATCTAGATTTGTTTAACGTACAATCAGATATGTGCAGTTTCAGAGATCTGGGAGACAGCCCTGAAAACTGATCTAAAATATATATGTATTCCGATCGAAGACTTAGAAAATTTGAACAATTTTAATAGTAGTTGCTTTCGACATTTGTAGTGTTGAAAAGTGGACCGGCTAATTGTCTTGGAGTCCAGAGAGGGGGTGCTGGCGAGGTCAAAAATAAGCTTTTGAGGTTCTCGACCGCGCGTTGGTAAATTCCAATTGTAAAGAATTCTAAAGACTAATTTTATTATTGTAATTTGGATTTCTGGCATCGAGCACCATTGTAGTAGATGTTTTCAACTTCTACGTGTTATTAAAAGATGTTGTCAAGATTACAGTTTATGAACAAAAAACGAACAAAAATCTCTCTTCAGAGTTTCCTTGAGATACACGGGAGAATATTACAATCGCAAAAATCCGAAACGATATGCAGAGCAGCTTAGAACTCATGGAAATCGAAAGTCCCTTTTCAGTCATAGGTTGAACAGCTAAATATATATATAAATTGTAACCAGAGAATATCCAAGATTCCTGTGTTCGTGGTGCTATGATCTTGGAGAACACTTCTAAGCCCTCCATCCTTTGAAAGACGTAACAGAGCTTTTTGAATGCACTGATACTGTCGCATAAACGGTGGAAAAATAGAATCCTGAAAGTTAGAATTTAATTATATGGGAATCAAATATCAAATTCGCTGAAGATCGACCCTCCAGGAACATTAACAATCTACTGACTATCCGGAACTCCTATAGGAAGTGATTTGCAGCTTGCTGCTCTGCTGTTGTCTTCGCATTACATATACGGTGGGTGGACTACCTGGTGGTCCATCGTAATTGCCACTTTGAGACTAAGTTCTCTAACATACGTATGTGAGAAATTTTCTGAATGCCTGAACTAATTAGCACCTTCCGAATCTACTTCCATGGATCGTCGCAAACGAAACACTACTGACCGCATGAACTAGATACCATGCCGATGCCCATCGCTCCTAGTTCCATTAGCCAAGTTCGTTCTTGTCCTCTATTTTCGTGAGCTACAATTGGTTTTATTAGATATGGTATATCCTCAATTCAGACTAGAATGACTGATATTGTATCATGGCAAAAAAGTGCAAACAGTAGAGAGATCGCCAGTAGAATGTCTTTATACCTCTAGAACTTAGAGGTGGCTTTATATTTTGGGTTAAACTCCTTGGAACCCGTAATATATCCATGAGCCCTTCCATGCGATAGGGTAGTATATTCTGAGGACTGTCCATATATGACATGTGACAATCCATGGCCCTGAGATATCCTATACTGGCTAGAACGACTCTCAGCTGGCTGTCAACCAATTTCGCGTTCTGGATTGCCAATTTCCTTAAAGAAGTCTGTAGTTTTGATGAACTGCAGACTATGGCAATTCATCCGAGTGCCATAGGAAGACTTCTATGGTTTAAGATGTCATAGTAATCAGCTCTGTATTAAAAGACAACTTCCAGAGAGAACAAATAAGAGAAACTGTACCACATAGCTATTACTAATTAGTCGACGTCCTCTACGCGGCTAGTAAGCCTCATAAGACATACTTTGTAATATCTTATCTACATAGTAGTCTTAGAAGTGGTTAACTAAAAATATATTTCCATATTCCTGTTGAGGAAGATGTACTCGCATAAGGCAGCAGGCTTAACGAAGATATGGCTAGACTTCACGTATAGAAAATGTTTTGAGCCTAGAGCAATACGCTAAGCAATTAGTACGCGTAGTGAGCGGAAATACTTTTATGCCCAGGGCATTACTCAATATGGCTGATGACGCCTGAGGAGTCGAGCTCCAACTTTCTACTAACCCACGGAGAGAAGTTGAAGGCGCAAATCACAACAATCATTCGCAGATCGACACTGCTATACTAACGTGAACTCTATACTATTATCAGCTCTCTATTAAAAATTTACCAGGAGTTTGTTTTCAGCAATGCCTGCTCACTTCATGGCGTAAAGGAGCTAGTACCTTTCATGACGTATTCCTTTTAGCGTATGTGCCGCCTTTCGAACAGAAGTTCACTAAGGCCTCGGTTAGACGTATCTCGTAACTTTAAACACTGGTTATGCACTCCCGAGCAAGTGTAGGCAGTCGGCGAAGACTGCCTACATCACCGATCTCGGTAGGCGCTGAGCGGAAACAAAAAACTTCCAACGAGTCTGACCCCATGCACATGGCACCATGAGTTCATAGGCGATAGAAGCTCATACTCACCATAGCTTCTCGACTTCGGTAGCAGTTATTCTTTTTGCCGTTTTGATAGCCAATTTAATTTTCCTAAACAACAAAGCACGATGTAGAGGACGATTTATAATCGCTTCCAGCACCAGAGGTTCCACGACTAGGGAAGAGCAGCTTTTTAGTCTGTGTTCTTAATAATAACAAAGTACGAGAATATTAACAAAATTTTATAGTTGATTGGCTATTGTACAGTTTTAGTGGGTCTCGTACCTTCTGCCAGAAGGGGAAGCTTGTTTTCATGATTTTCGATTTTTCAAGAAAATGATCTAGAGATGAAACATTTTCAATAAAGCCTATTCAACACACATATGTATATATATATATAGAAACCATCTATACAAATCTTTTAACATTCAAGGTCAGTTGAAAAGTCCAACTGTGCGTAAATACTAACCCTTTTGTAAAATCACAGATCTTTGAGTATTTTATTTCCTTGGAAGCTTACTGGATAGGTTAATCAGGTAGATTTTGGAATTTGATACATATCATGAAAGCTCGTGGTTTACTACGCAGTACATGGTGGTATAGTTCAGGTAACGCAACACCAGCCATATGGAACTCGCAGGTTGATCGTACCATACATCTCCCTTTAATAGGTCTGCACTTTTCGTCTGTCGTCTCTATGATGCAGGGTAGTGTACGTAATCAGTTCAACAGCCATGGTTGGGCATCAAGATTCAACGATACTGATCTTGAAAGTATTGAAGGAGACCAGGAATCGGGTCAAAGAGTTAGGCAGTCAGTTTTCAGCTATATAATTTACTGTCAAATTTCCCCCCACCATCCAAGGCGAATGATTTTCCTTTTTTTTCCCTGTCCAGCGTGATTTTTGTATAGTGGCTGTTCTCTGACCTACGTGTTGTGGCCCTTTGAATCGCACTGTAGCTATTATATTGTCACGAGTGACAGAAATTGGATGGATATACCTACGCTACCTATGATGAGCATACTGGTACAGCACATATCAGTCAACTCTCAAAACTTTTCAAGTGAATTGGCATATCCAGGTTAGCATCTGCCTGGATTTCTCTTCTAATTCTGTAACTTCAGCTTGGAATGCTCTGAAGTCCTATTTCTCACAGAATTTTTAGTTGATTTACTCATTAATATGAAGAACTAGGCTTCAAATTGAGCAGCGAATAAATCCTTGACTTCTTTCATCTGTTTTGCATTTAATGTTGTGCTCATTATCAATTCCATCGATGGTCATTCATCATGTACAGATAGGTGTGTCCGCAACAGGGATACGCTGAGTTTTGAGCCTTGTGATGTCTGCTGCGCAGACATTAGGCACAACAGAGGCGTGCATGGAATCGCAGCATCCTGTACGAAAGCACGCGTCTACCCGCAGGAAAGGTTGTGCCCCAAAAGCGAAGATCTTGGTCGACAAAAGTCGTGAGAGAGGGTGAAATTGGTATAAAGTCTAGGGGCAAAGACTTTCTAATGGTGGAACAATTCCAGAAAGTGACTACAGGCGTACTATTACAGTGAGGGTGAATAACCAAAGTCAAAGGGCTTATCACCACAAGTGCATACACATATATCCAACGATGTCAGAATCCAACTCTATCAGTCTCCCTCCAATTTCTGAGCTTATCCCGCAGTTGTCCCACAGAAACTCATATCCTCCATCGGTAGTTGCTGCTCAGACTGTACCAGTGCAAAAAGTTATCACGTCTCATTTGGTATCTTCACCTGTTATCTCTCCAAATTACCAATATAGCCTTCCTAGAAACGCATCTTTTTCCACCCTTACCCCAAGAACTGAAGAAGAACAAGTATACAGGCAGCCTCCTGTCACCTACGTGATGGACCCACAGGCTTTACTAGCTGTTCCGATCCAGCGCGTACCAAATCTACATTATGGCTACTCCCCGATCCAACACCACCACCACCACCACCACCAGCAACATTTTCATGTTCCTCAACCGCCAGGCGATTATCCTCATGTGCAGAACACTTCCCCTCCGCAAACTAAGAAGCAACCTAAGAAAGAGTTTAAAAAGAGAACACGCACTGGATGCTTGACTTGTCGTCGCAGAAGGATCAAATGTGATGAACGCAAACCACATTGCTTTAATTGTGAGAAAAGCAAGATATGCTGTGCTGGATACCAGCAGTTAAGGCCCACGAAACAGGAGATAAAGAAGACAAGTAAAATGATGCAAGTTGATGCTGTTTTGTCATGAGTATATTACGCGAATAATGAGATTACGAGTTTAGTTAGTTATATGTTTATACAGTTATTTCTTTGTTATTCTTCCGTAGTACTCTTGAAGGAAGTGTTTCAACTCTCTTTCGCTAAGGTTATGTAATGTTAGATAAGGTGTCAGCTATGCGCGATCAGTGTTGCAATTGCTCATGCGTCAGCGCTGGCCAGCCTTGGAACTCCAAAGAGTTTTTTATGCCGACCTTGCAGATTCTGCAATTTTGGTGCATAGAAGAAATCTGTACACTGTACAATGTGCATCAGTTGCTGTGGGAGGTCAGTAATTAGCTCCTGAGAGATGGACATGAGGAAGCGCAAAGCTGGGATGCCCTGGCTGGACCTCGCACGATGAGAGACGATTTTAGACTGTCTGTCCAATATGGACATGTCATGGATGATTATGGGCAACTATTGTTCATCTACGACGTGTTTCTTCTATTGAGCAATCTAGAAACTGTATACACCCCCTTGTCTTCGCCATTTTGCATGTACGTAATTTGAAATTTCAGGCTTCTTTTGAAGATTCGCCAACGCAAGATGTATGTGCTCCCGTACTCGCTTCAACCCTTGTTTCAATCTCTAAAGGTGGCGCTCTTTGCAAAACTCTGGAGCCTTGCATTCGAGTAGTGGACAGAGATCTAACAGATCTCGGATATAGCTGCAGCCTTAAGTGGTGATCATCATTGACATTGGCCCAACTCATCTATTCCTTCTCGACTTTTGTGTGTATACTGGCCCAGTGGAGTCGGAAGACTCAATCGACACTGACCTTGCGATACCTCTAGAAATAATAAGAACTGAGAATCTCGAGTATGGCATATTGATACAGTTGATTTTCAGCTGGCAACATCAGATGCAGTTTACTGTCTGTCGTTGACGTCCTTCTGAAGGGCAGGAAAGTCAGTTCAAACCTCAAAGGTCAGTGATCAGAATTTACCAACAGACTTAGCAGGATATAAACAATAGCAATAGGTCTTTTCTCTGAGTAATATGTAGATCTTGACTTGCTGCGTTGCAGCAGTAATGGTCATGTCCATAGGTAGGACCTAATATTGCAACTTATATCCCATCCGCCTCAACCTGAAGGCGGTCAGAGATTACAAACTTGTACCACCTGTCAGGGTTCTATTGTGCTTAATTAACTTCACCTGCCTTAAGATGTTTGAAATGGATGGTGTTCTTTCAGGGTTATCTAAGACAATTGAGTATTCAGTGATGTATATGTGTATGTATATGTATGCCCGTGCTTGAACTATCGCGCCATCATAGGTAATGTTAGGCACCGTGATGCACAGGTTTGTGTCCCTAACTCTATACATGCTGATTTTTTGAGTACTCTTTCATGTCCGACCACGCGGTCCCATGTGTTTCTTGCCTGCGATCTAAACTTCGAGTAATCTGGCCGCGACCAGGGGGGATCCACTTCTTGACCACTTGTAACTAAGCCAACATCTCTTTGTAATATTTTAAAATTAGAGCACTTAATAGTTGATAGTCATGCCCAAGCAATAAGCCTAGATTATTAATTTCAAGTTTGAAACTAAAAGTTTACATTTGGATGCATGGGATGACTTATATTCCTCACACGAAGCACTTATTATCATAAACTACAATGCTGTGAAGCATCAACTCAGTGAGAGATCAGATTCATGATTCATGATAATCCTCCCAAACATAGAAAAATGTGAGAATTTTTTTCATTTGTCCTACCTAGCTCATAGGTGATGAAGGCAACTGGCCACTAGAGCCTATAGCAAGAACGTACATACCTGAGTGAAATAGCAAGAATACTATGACAATACCTATTCACATTGGTGTTGGATCTTAATATTTCAAGCTAGCTTTTTGAGGGACTTAGATGATTTATAATTGCGTATTTATGAGTATATACCCATGATAATATACCTAGCACCCACCTCTCGTTGCGGCTGAAAATAGGTACTGTATAAAATTTTAATTCAGGTCACTTTATTTATTAGTATGCTTTTTGCCAAATACTTGAAGATTCCTGACTTAGAGTTTGCACTAACTTCTAAGTTTGAACTTAGAAAACATGTAGGAAGGGCCATGTTGTATACTATACAGACTACATTTTACAATATCTATTATTATCTAGTAATTAATTTATCTTTTGCCTTCAACAAGCAGAATACATCATGAATAGCGAATGATGCGGTAAGAAGCCTTTCTGTGACATAACTCAGCTTCCCACGGCTTATAACATTACCCAAACAGAGCCAAGGAAAGACTATGGAAAAGCCATGTCTCTGAGGAGAGATATTAAATAAAGACACTCAAGTCTTAGGATTGGATGTCCCTTATAATCTAATGTTCAACCCTGGCCCTCACCCATATACAAAATTCAAGTCTAAGAAATGAAATTCCGAATTCTAATGCACGCAGCACGATCTATGAGAAGGGGGTTTCAGCGTGCTGCACCTGCTGCTCTGGCGACATCGCTCATGAAGCTGTCCGCGTGTGACTGAGAACGACTAGGCATGCCCATGTATGTGGTATTTGTATAGGTATATCTATCCTTGGGAAGAACCTAAAGGGGCATATCCTGGGTACAAGTGTAATCTGAGATTGGGACAAGAACAGAGAGAGCTACTTCTATATCTGGTTCATAGATCATCTTTCTGTCGCCATAAGTAGCCCGATAGAGAAGCAAGCGGGACCGTTCAGTGGTCCATAGTGAGCCGGCAAAGGCTAACGCATATTCGTACAATCGTACTATATTTTTAACATCTCAATTCATAAAATTATCATTACACAGTTGAGCACATGGTCTGTCTTTAACTCAGACTGAAGAGAAGACCCCCAGGAGAAGCGATACGAAACAAACCACTATCTAGCCATCTCACCTCAAAATAGCTTTTCATAGCGAATCAGATTATCATTAACCAACGCTTTGAGCACCGTACGACTAGGCCTGTTTCTTGATCGATCTTTAGATCCAACCTCGATATGATTCAGGACTTTATCAGAAGTCGAGAAAGAGCGCTTTGCCTGATCTTTATTCTTTGATTCCAATTCTTCAAAGTATTCCTTCTTTGTACGTACAGAAGGTAATTTATTAAGAAATGGACCATTCAGTGAGACAGACCGCTTTGGGGATACTATGTCACTTGATAACACACTTGGGCTGCTATTCGAAGATTGGCATAAATCGTTGATGTCATAACTTTCATTACTCTCATTCGTGTCATGGTGGGATATTGTCATAACTTCATTGGATTCATTCGAGGCTGCACCAGAAGATTCATCACTAAGAGCCTGCTCTGTCATATCGTCGTTAAATCCACTAGAGATTACCCGCAGCGATTCCTCACCCTGACTGCTTTGACTACTCATAACGGGACTCATAATTGGACTGGTATTGCACTCGCTGTCAGTACTGGAATACCCGCTAGGTGTAGTGATAAGCTCAGCAGCGTTACCAGAGTTCGCGCGGATATGCACATTATCAGAAGTCAAAACACTCATCTTCTTTGGTATTACTTTAGTCTTTAAGACCTTTCCATATACTTCCAAGTACTCTGGATCAAGTTCACCTTGCGCTAACACTTCAACATCATTCTTGACAATCTTCTTTTGAAATCTCCAACTCTTCAGCAAGAGTTGTAACATTTGCGATAATTCCTGGTTCTGAAGTCGAGTCTTTATCTCATCCACTACACCTTCAGGCTTCTTCATGATCCTCTGAGATTTCAACTCTTCCAAACTTGGTCTCATTCTGAGCTTCTTACTCAATGAGTCTCTCCGTAGGTTCTTCTCCAATGCAGCTGCAGTAGTCAAAACTTCTGGATTAACACTAAGATCTTTGGATGGTAGGATATGCTGTTCATAAAGGGTGCCAGAGTCAGGTCTCATCATCAACTGGTAGTTTAATCTTTCCCTTATGAGTAGTAACCGACATCTCATGACAAAACGTTCATTCGAGACTTGCTTCAAGTACTGACAAGTCTTGCTCAAGTTTACCAAGTCCGGAACATCAAGAAATATCAGTACTTTAAACAGAATCTCCAAGGGAAGATCCAATAGCCTAAAGCTGCCGTTATGCTTCGAGGATATGTCCAGCGGGAAGTTTGTTGTGAGAAAGTCCATGTACAGCCAAAACAAAGCACACACAGGGCGAAAGAAATAAGCAAATTTACCAGCGCAGTATGTTACACCACAATCGTTATCAGTTCACAAGTATTCTTTGAGTATTTGAGATTCAATCTGTTGTTGAATCAACCATTCAGATTTCAGGGGAATTGAATGACACAATTTTTCCGGTTTGTTTTGATTCTGCGCTGTTGAGGTACAAAATGGGAAATGCGAAAGAAATTGCGCACATTGGCGGGAATATCTGCGAACTCTGCACAAAAGTGGCCAGATAAGGAAACTAGCGAAATTCTTGCACCTCGCCTTGCGAATTACGGCCTACTCCATTAGAATTGATGGGGAAAGCGTGAGCTCCAAGGCAGAAGCTCAAAACAGGGCAGCAAGAAGCAGATGAGTCTTGTGCGGGCGTTGAGAGGTGTGCGAACACAGTTGAGATATGGTGTTAACGCTACCCGAACATCACTGGCTTCCAATACTTCACAAAGAAGACAATACAGTTGGAACCCCTTTAAACGGTCACCAAGGCTGGAACAACCACAACAAGATGAGATCTCTGCTGAACTAGTGGAACTGAGACGGCAAGTGAGGCCAGAAGGTGACCTGCGGTCGTTGAGCTCAGTGTTGAAGGCCTTACAGTCGATACCACAGAATTCTCATTCCTTTGCGACTATGAATGAAGTTATCAAGATGTTAGACAGGCTACCCGTCCAGCAAGAAGCACTCATACCTGGATTGAGCACATCTGAGTGTTTGGAACTCTATCTATGTGTCACGAACGATGTGACAAGAGATAACTATCAGAGTGCACGCTTTATTCCAAGACTGTACCTGCAGTTGATGGAGCACGGGGAGAATATAAAGGATGGCGACCTCATGAGAACAGTCTTCGAACAATTCATGCAGTATCTTATGGCATTAGGATTTGAGGAGCAAGCTTTGAAGATTCTAAAGGGATTTAACCAACAGTCGTTGGTCTCACGTGGTGAGATTGTGGATTCTCTTGCGTCGGTTCTACAGAAGGATATCGATGTTCATCCCTCGTTGATCATGGGTATTCTAACTGTATTCCCAGACCAAAAGCTTGTATCATCAGGAATTGGCAAGGCGCTTAACTACCTTGAGAACAGAAATAACCTCTTTGCAATTGATTCCAAGGATCTAGAAGCGATTGGGTATCTCATTGATACAGTGTCTACATCTCAATTGAACTCTGAACTAATCAAGAATACCTTGAAGATCTGCGAGTTTGTTGATCGAGAGTTCTCTGAGAAAGAGAAGAAGCTCTTGCAGATAATCCAAGCAAATGAAATCTCCGAGGAGGATGAGGCTCTTATAATAACCAAAAGAGCTCTTATTAACGGGTGTACAGAGTCAGATGCACAAATTTGGCTCAACAAGATGAATCAATTCCAACAGCTGAATCTTACATGGGATGTCTTCCTCAATGGTTTGAAGGATGTCCCGGAGGATCTTGTTAACGAGTCTACATTGAATCTTTTGGTCCTTGCAACCATTAATTCAAACGAATCACAACTACCAAGAGTGATAGAGCTCTTCAATGATGCACTCGTTTACATGACGAATGAAACCTTTGAGATCCTTTTCAAGAAATATATAGCCACTAAGAACTATACCTTACTGGAAAAGACTTTTGAAGACAGTTTACTCCATGGCATTGACTGGACCAACAATAAGATTCTTTATGATTTCTTTATCACACTAGCGTCACAGCCGGATGCAGATGTCAAACAAATTTTTCAGTTATCAAAGAAGGTCAAGATCTATCTCACCCATTTGGACGCTGAGAGTTATAGCTGTTTGATGAAGTTGATCCTACAGAATGAACTGATCGCAGATGCCCTGGCATCCTTTAAGCAAGAGTTACCACCATTGGAGAATGATATCAGATACACTATGGACAACTATCCTTCGTTGTACTCCACTATACTGAACTGGTGTTTGAAGGATTCCATATACCCAGAAGACGTTCATAAGCTTTACACAGTATTTACGGAGCGGTTTGCTTTCCCAACTGAATACTATTTCCCCTTGATCAAGCGTCTCACGGAGATGCATAGACCAGATTTTGCCTTCCAGGTTTTTCAAGATATGAAGAGATTACACAGAACGACAGGATCCATTCCACCACCTCCACCCGAGGTGTATATTCATCTTTTCAAATCTTTTGGCCATGAGCTGTTTAGTGATGGTGTGGAGACATTGGATGCGATCTACAAAACAGACCTCACGATTAACTCCTCTATCCCCTTGTTGAACTCCATATTGGATGCCTATACAAGTTTGCAAAACTTCGATAAGGTTTCACAGACGTACCAAAAGATCTTGGGACATCCACAAGGTCCGAACAATGAAACTGTTAGTATAATGCTGAAGGCACATAGTTTACTGTCTTTAGACAACGTCAGAGATTTTTGGAATAATTTGGACGAGATTGGGATCCTGCCAGACGAAGACAACTTCAGACGTTATCTCATTGCCCATTGTTATCATGGAGAGGATAAATTGGCTCTCGGCATTGCTAAAACCATAGAGGATATGGATCTGACGGTGAATGAAGATATCCTAAAGGGACTCTATGAATGGAGCTCAGACAAGGATGAGGTTGAGAAATGGGCACAGTTAGAACATGACGATCTATGGGAGAAAGTTGGGACTGAAGCGAAGAGTTTGGTTAAAATTAAAAATGATGCTCTGGAACCTGGTATGACAACTGAAGAGTTGAAGCTTATTAGAACATGAACATATTTATTACCCGTTACATATTTATTGATATTTATTGCATGCATCATTATCATACTTTTCGTTGCAATCCTGTGTTGTTCACTTTCGTTGCGAATCTAAGAGAGTTTATGGTCTCATTTAAGTTCTTTTCTAATGGTGAAACATTCACAAACATCAAGGTTTTAGAATCTTCCAGCAACGAGTACTGTAAGAGGTAAGTCAACTTGGAGTTCCTGAAAGGAATATGCTTCGCGTTGGGGTCACCAAGGGCATAAATGACATCACCTAGACAACTCAAGGATTTGTTGATAGCCTGAGTCTCCTTTAGACGATCACCAGAGACCTGTGACTGTGAAATGCGTTCAGAACCTGCTAAATCGATCAAATTCAAAACACTGCTGTACTCATCACCGGTCTGGGAGTTTTTTACTTGGATTCTGATTATACAGACAGTATGAGATCTTGAAGATCTCTCATTCGATTTTGTAGATGCCACAGAACGGTTCTTCAAAGCATTCTGTAGAGACTTGTTCATCTCTTCAGGATTCAAGAATTGTAATCTTGTGATATTGGTTATATAAGTACCTTTTGTTGTCTGGTCGTGTTTGATCTCGTATCTCTTATCATCTGAGCCATTGATCAAATCCATTATGTTTTCGTTATAGATTTGTACAAACTCACCATAGATCTTGAAACAGCATCCACGCCCTTCAAGCTTATGGCATGTTTCAAAAATCTGGTTTATGGTTTGCGGGATAATACCATCATGGTTGGACATCGTGTGAGTCTTTCCAGACCCCGTTTGGCCATATGCAAAGATACAGACATTAAATCCGTATAGGGCGCTCTGCACCAGCTGTGATATTTCATCAAAGATCTCTGTGTTTGTGGAATGCTGTTGAAACACCTTGTCGAATTTAAAATTGTACTTCTTTACACCGCCAGTCGATGAAGGTCTTCCCTTAGTGTCTTGAATTTCAATCTCTTGTTTAACTTCATCATTGTCTGGAACTTGAGCTTTGAGCTCCTCTTCTTGAAGTTCAGATTTGAGCCTTGGTCTGATCCTGCAGAAGACTCTGATATTACCTTTTAGTTCTTGTAGTCTGTTATGTGCCTTGCGTCTTCTCTCCTCTTCCAAGAGAATCGATTCTTCGAATGATTCTGTAGCTGACATCTTATTTTCCATTTCCTTCTTCATGGTGTCGATCATCTCATGTGAAAATTTGATATATTCTTCCAGATCGGCCAATGTATCCTTCTGAGACTCCGCAAGAGACGAATGGTCCTTATTTCTAGAGCTATGAGCTTTGAGATCTTTCACTTTCTTCTCCTTTTCATTTTTAAGCTTTTGAAGTTCAATTTTCTGAGATTGAATTTGCGATTCCACTTGTTCCAGTTGTTCATCTAGCGCCTTAGATTCACCCTCAAGCTCCTCCCTTTCTTTGATCATGAACGAGCGAACTTCGTCTTCTTTCCTTTTCATTGACTCAGAGAGCTTGATGATGCTTTCTTGCAACCTTACATCATCAGTTCTCAATTCCTCTTTGTAGCTTTCAACTTGGCTAGTCAAGCCGGATTTGCGCTTCTGAATTTTACCAACTTTATCTGCAAGGTTTATCTCAATCTCTGTACGGTATGACTTCTCCATGTTATACATTGAAGTGTCGTTATCCAACTTCATCTGTTTCTCTTTGAGTTCGTGGTTCCTCAAACTCTCTTCGCGGTTCTGGATGATATCACTCTGTAGGCTCTCGAACCGATTTGCAAGGATTTTCAACTGCTTCCGCAGATTTACCGCGGTCTCTTCATACGACTGATGCTGCAATTCATACTTCTGTATTGTAGTTCTCAGGGTAAGGGTGTCACTCTTGAGAGTGTTCAATATGTTCTCCTTCTGTTCCGTCTCAGCTTTCAGCTGGCGCAATTCATCCATAGGATATGTATAGCCTGATTTCAATGACTCTGAGACGGACCTCCTAGGTGATCCTAACGGGGTTTCTCTGGGTGATTTGTAACCGTAGAGGGTCATATAGGACTGCGTCTTAGTTGGCGTTGTCTGTGGCAGTGGAATCGAGGAGGGCTTCACACCGGGGGAGTAGCTCTTGGTACTTTGTGTACTTTGTGGGCTCTGCTTCTGTCCTGGCTCTGGACTCGTTTTCTCCATCCTTCTCGCCTTCTCTGCCTTGACGCCCAATTCGACAAGCTCTTGAAACAGAAGATGAAACCGAAAAGTAAACAAATCAAAACTTCCGAGGGGTGAGATGAGCCGGAACTCGTTCGGGCACATAAATTTTTCTGTCACTTTTTCAGCTCACTGCAAATCTCAGCTTTCACAGAGGAAAGAAATCACAACCCATAAAACTCACTGAATGTCCAAGAAGAGAATCACAGTGTCTGTACCTTCCAAGAGTGTGGGCAAGATTGCAACAAATCTCCAGAGAGACCTTAACAGCGTCAGCTCGAGCTCAGAAGAGGAGTCAGACTCACATGATGAACTGAACGACGAGATGGATCTAGATGCTGTCTCATCCGATGGTGAGATTGTCAGCTCAGCCGGGGAAGAAGAAGAAGAAGAGAGTGACAGTTACACTGATAGTGAAAGAGACGAAGATGTTCCGACATTAAAGAAGAGAAAGAAAGCCACGGACGATGGTTCATCATCATTCGCAAGTGCTGTGAATGCCATCTTGGGTTCCAAATTGAAAGCCTATGATAGAAAGGATCCAATATTGGCTCGGTCCAAGGTTACAATCAAGAAAGCTGAGAGTGAGAAACTGGAAGCCAAGGCAAGAAGAGAACTTCTCGCAGAAAAGAAGATAGTTTACGATAAAGACAGAGTTAGAGACTTACTGCCGAAAGAGGACTCTAATGCTAGAGCTATATTAGAGCACGAAAAGAAGTTGAAGAAAATCGCACAAAGAGGTGTGGTGCGCTTATTTAATGTGATCATGACTACTCAAAGTAAGACAAACGCTGAAGTGTCACAGACCAAAGTGCTCGATGGTGATAAGAAGGAGAAACTCATCTCTGAAATTTCGAAAGAAAAGTTCTTTGACCTTGTCAAGGCAGCTGGAGACAGTTGAACAAAAAAATGAACATTACATTTTCACTATGTACAACTAACGATTTATCTATTCATCATCATCCGTAAGACCATGTAGTCTTCTGATCGCCCAGTTCAACCCAATGAACCTGACTTCCGGATCACTGGAACCTTCACTCCTGGTGTATTTCTTCCACCACTTATGATCACTGAATCTTGGATCCTCTTGAGGAAATCCAATCTCATGTCTGATTTTGGCAACATGCGCTCTCAATTCACCAGCTAACCTGGCTCTCAAGTCTTGAGCCTTCTTGCCGAATTTCAGCTCATCAGTCAAATCCTTTCCATCACCATATTTCTTCACAAGATCTAGCCACTCCTTTCTATAGCTGTGAATAACAGCATCGTCGATAGGCTTTGAAATGTGCATATGAACTTCAGCGCCGATGTTGGAGGGGAGCAATCTGTTCATGACACCGTCCGCTTCGAATTCGGGTGAGATCTTCTCAAACCCATGAGCAAACATTGGCAAAACAACAGGTTGACGCGTAGATTCCAGAATGGTACGGGTTATACCCCATTTGAAATATCTCATAGAATTGCTGAAAGGCGGCTGTAATTGCAGTACATACCCTTCTGGGAACACATGGAGCCATGAAGGTTTAGTCCTTATGATCGGAGCTGTGTAATTCTCCTTAAACTTCTTGAAAATAACGCTCTCATCCAACCAAGTTTTATTGGTGGCTTCTTGGCCATCGTAAATCAGATCCAATGTATCATCGGGACTCAACAGTCTAATTGATGCATCGATACTTCCTTGGTATGGGCTGCCGCCGAATCTATCTGTACCCAATATCTTTCCCAAAGAGAAGAAGCAAGTAGCACCCTTACTGGAAAAGCACAGGTTACTGGCAGCCAAACCCCATCTAATATCATCAATGTTGGTAAAGAATCTCCAAGGTAATAATCCCCACATGAAAGGGTCATCCACAACTGACATGTGGTTCATCACAGTAAGCAAGCCTCGGTTCTCTGCGCGAGCCTTCTCCAGTGCATCGTCCAAGTTCTGTAGCCCATGGAGCTCAGGTTTATAGAACACGTTTAACACCGTCTTCGAGAACCCAACAGCCAACCAACAAGTTGCCTTCGACGCCAGATTCCACCAAGGCGCCGAGCGTGGCTGCTGAGCAAGGAAGTCATCTCCTCGGTCAAGAACTTGTTGCAAGGACATCGTACAGCTCGTTGTTCTCACAGAGAGATTTGAAATTTGACGTTTGAAGTTGAAAGATTTGAAGAAGAATCACCTAGAATCGCAAAACCGATAGTGTCCCACAGAAGAAATTATAATCACGTGACTTACGGAAATAGGAATTAACGGAATGGTTGTCGGTTTTCTCGGTATTTCAATACCCTTTCTTCGACAGTTATACACATTGACATACACATGTTAT
Organism: Williopsis mrakii; assembly: GCA_003706445.3. NCBI lineage: Eukaryota > Fungi > Ascomycota > Saccharomycetes > Phaffomycetales > Wickerhamomycetaceae > Williopsis > Williopsis mrakii. Next base: position 176,374 of record PPLH03000023.1, read on the forward strand.
ATATGTTTATATACGTATATATTCCCGATAAGTTATCATCACTCCAAAAATCCACCTCCGTAGAAAGAAACTCACTTATCTAAACAAAAAGAGATCAATTGGTCATATTATTATTGAACTTCCGTGTTGAAACAACGATCCGGTCCCTTGGCCCAGTTGGTTAAGGCGTGGTGCTAATAACGCCAAGATCAGCAGTTCGATCCTGCTAGGGACCATTCCTTTTTTTTAATTCGCCCGCGGTGCGCACGCGTGATGATCATGACGTCAACGTCATGATGTTATATATTATATATAATTCATACGTGTACAACGTCGTCGATGACATTGACATTAATAACAACCCGATATTACGTGGCTTCCATAGTCAAGATCAAAATTGCCACCACGGCTCACGTCCTTTTGCGAAATCTGGTGGATGGTTTCGCCAAAGTGGCGTAATTCTGGCGGTATCCGCTTCGGGAAGAACCAATGCGCAAGTCCGTTGAGATGACATTAGCTCCGCAACAGAAATAAGAGTTTCAATGTCTAGTACTCTTTCAAATTTTAAAATAAGCAACTGTTTCATGTACTACTGAACATGGAGGAGAGGAAGTTCCAAGTCTGTACCATATGCCGTGACAAAAAGCGAAAGGTTCGTTGTGCAGTCCTACCAATCACTACGTCCAAATTACTAACATGGATCCCTCTTCTAGTGCAATGGTAAATCACCATGCTCTTGGTGCGTTAAGTACCATCAATCGTGTTCTTTTGTTGCTGATAGTGACCGGAGAAGACGGAAATACCATACTGACTATATTGACTTCTTGGAGTCGAAGAGCTCGAAGCTCATGGGATTCATCACAGAGTTTGTGAAGGATGATCATATACTCGAACATATGATCGGAGAAAGGTTGAAAGAACTAGATGCTAATGAAGCACAAATGATTAAGAGTGGCCGATTTGATGTTTCTTTTGCTGATACTGTTGATGATAATGAACTCGTGGAGGAGCTCATGGAAGGAACTCGCAATATGGCATTAGATGATAGTCCTCCAAGAGTGATCTACAATCCCTTCACCACAGAGCTTCAGGAGAATATCCTTGAGTTCCGCAAAAAGTTCCAGAGGGATGTTCTTTTTGAAGAATCTGTCCCTGTGGGACTCGTTGGATACGCTATTGTGTTGAACGACGTTCAATATCAACAAACTCTCTTGGACTTGTTTGAACAAAAATTTGCCATTAATTCGATGTTTTTCTACGATATTGTGCCTTTATTACGATCCGTTGATTATAATCTTATCGACGATCCGAGTATGAAGCTTCTGTTGAATGTGATATTTGGAGTAAGTTCCAACTTTTCGTCACATGCACATGCAAAGATTCATGAATCTTATTTCATCGCCATGGCACGCGACTCATCGATGAATGTGATTTGTAAATGCAGGACAAATGTGTTCATTGTGGCATCTATACATCTACTGTCATGCTATGAAATGGGTCAAGGTGAACTTTTCCAATCGTATCTATTAGATAGTATGGCTTGTTCCCTATCTCAACACATGGGATTGCACATATCCTATGACGACAGTGAGGACCAAGAGGGAGTTTATGCTCCAAAGCAGACCCCTTTCAACGCTGCTGCTCTGTGGTCTATCTGTACACAAGATCGCTTAATCACAAATGTGATCAATGTCCCATCTGTAATCCACTTTAAAAGAATTGTGGCTCCATTTTATCAGATATCTACAGATCCACTTGATGCCAAGCACTTTCAAGAGTTGACATTTTCCTATGTTTCAAGACTCTGGTACATTTATGATCGCTTCACTGACCAAATATTTTCAGTGAACTTTGATGTTGGCGAGACGAACAATAGACAGAGAGTGTTGAATACAGCAATAAAGACCTTTAGGGAACTTTATGCTTCTTTACCTTTACAATTGAGGATAAATTCCTCTAACGTGCTCCAACTATCTGACCCCAACCATCTTTTGGTCCTTGTATTCCACTTCAACTATTATATAGCCAACATGCAATTGAAAAAGATTTTCATCCGGGAGGCAACCCCTGAGCTGAGACGATCGATCTTCAAAGATGCTACCAGATGTGGTGAATTGATTCATCAAATCATTCTTCAAAAGGACTTATTGGATGTCGATCTTCTACCATACTACTTTTCACACTATATTGGCGTTGTCGCCCTCGTCTTCCTTTTCATATTGACAACCAACGCTTACGAAGAGGACGGTTCGACGTTCTACATTTACTACATGGACTGTAAGCAAGTGCTGAAGATGATGAGTATCAATTGGAAACTCGCTCAAACGTCTTTGGAAAATCTCCAGAACTTGGAATCGAAGCACAGCCTTCCCTCTTTCCAGTCATCATGTAATAGTTCTGGACCGCCATCTGTTTTTGCAAGCGATTCAGCATCACCAAATCCGATCCCAATGTTAGTTCCGAAGAGTTCAAAACAGTTTCCTATATCCTCAGAAGATCCCTTCATCGATTGGTTTCAAGAGTTCCCAGATTTTGGCGAGATCAAGCAAAGATACCAGGAGCAAAACCAGCAGAAACAATCAACCGCAGAACACCCATCGCTGTCATCATCACAACACTCGCAAAAATCGCGGCCGTCAGAGCCGCTCTATTCCAAGTATCGACTTGAAGTTCCTTCTTTTAACCCTATGCAATATGGATACCAGACAGAAGCCACTATTCTATCAACAGTGGAGCCACAACATCCCGCTAAAAACGTACCGCAGTGTACTGTAGATCCATCTATCGGCGGCCCAAGTGATCAAGTTAATGGTGTGATTGGCCAATGCGAATCTTCTGATCCGATGAAAAGTGGTGACTTTCAACAACAGATCGATGATCTTCTGTTTAGTAATATCACACCACGCATATCCAGTGGAGTTGATGTATCGATTAATTTCGAAAACTCATCCTCATCCTGATGGGTAATGGTTATATCAGATGTATAATGCATGAATTAAATTTTTAGAAATCAGGTGTCAAAGGAGAACTGGTTGATGAAATAATTTGTATCAAAGGAGTCAGTGAATTCCTGATCCAACTGTAGAAAGTCACTGTCATTTTCTTTCTCAAGTGCACGCTCCAAAAAGGGAAGTTGCAGGTTCCACCGTTTGGCAAGAGCGATCAAGACTTGGATGTCTTTCAGTCCACGTCTCCAGAACTTACCAATGACCAAGAGGGATTCGGTATAGAGCTCCAATCGTTTGACAATCTTCTCTTTGAGCGATTCATTCTTATTTGTCATGAGGAAAAGATCAAAAGTTGCACATGTAAGGATCAAATATGACGCAAAATATGGAATATCTTCGTTTCTGCTGAATTGTGGAGTAATTTTGGAAATGATATTATATGCTATCTCACATTGCTGCATCATAGTATTGATCACCTTCAATGGCATTTGGTTCAAATACGCTCTATGCAAGAGCAAATAAGCAACTGAGAACGATAAATGTAAGATCAAGACCCTGTTATCAAGAGTAGAGGAACTCAGTTTGAAATCTTCTGGAAGAGAGTCTTGTAACTCCTTCAAGGCTTCAGCACCTTGTTCTATAAGTGTCAATCTATGAGACTTATGTAAGAACTCTGCCTTCGATGAATAGATCTGACTCAGATACTTATCATGGATGAACCAAAGCTTTGTGTGAAATGAAAAGGAAACTTCTGTAATGTATTCATCCAAATCTTGTGCCACTAACGATGGCTCATAGAAATCTGTCTTCACTCTGAAATACTGTATACGACAACCACGGCCCAGGACACTTGTTATGATACGGTCCTGTAAGATAATGGACCAAAACATCGCCGAAGATTTACCTCTATATGGGATCAGCTGACCTGTAGAAGTTGTCATCTGTGAAGACTGCAAATGCAGCCCCATGTACTGTGTCATGGCTGAACTCATTGCACAGAAAGTCCATGAGTTAGCATCGAGGCCCATTCCTAAATGGCAACAACTCAAAATCAAAAACGCCTGTAGTACGTACTCATTGGTGTTTCTTGACGCTTTCATTGACATCATCTCAGCTTCTTGTAGGAAAATGAAGGCCAAATCTTTGTGATTATTAAAAACAGCACCATATGCAAAGATAGAACACAAAAGAAGCTCCTTAGAGACATCATTAGAAGGATATTCCCATTGTTTGACTTCATCCAGAGTTTGCCATGAGATCAAGAAATAACGTGAAAATGATTTTTTGAAGTCTTCAATGAGTTTAAGCCTAAACTGGGGAGAACTGGAAACCATATCGAGTTTATTGCTAGCCCCAATGAATTGATCTTCTTCTTCAACTTGTTCACTCACCTGTTGTCTCCCACTGACAGGCCCATAGAACTCTGTACGGCCCTGCTGTTGTCTCACTCTCCATTTGGTATTTACCAGTTCATCAATAGCATCTTTATCAGCCAGGTTCTTTACCAACTGCTCATTTACTGCGTTTTGTGTCTGCATCACATGAGATTGCTTTAAGGCATCTACTCCAATCGCCTGTGCCTTCACCGGATCCTGTCTTATGAGCTCATCTACTAGCTGCTCTAACAAGTCAGCCCTCAATTCCAAGTAGTCCACGTATGTGGAATCAAACTTCCATTTTCTTCTATCCTTGTCCACAGGATACTCACATTCACCAGCCCTGTTGTACCTCAGACACATCATGCAGGGCAGCTTCCCATCACATTTTCTCTTCCTCTTACGGCAGAAAGAGCAAGCTCCAACAGAAGTCTTCTTCTCCATTGTATTATTCTCAAGATGTTCTTATCGGTTTGAAGATGATTGCGACAAGATTTATGACACCAAAAGTTGGCATGAAATTTAAACGGAGATTACGTGAAAGGACCAACACCCTGTCCTCGTAAACGGCAAGTTTCCTCTTTGGGAAAATACTGGACTCATCTTTAAGTACTCATCTTTCGTATTTTATTTATCTCTTTACATCCAATTCCAAAAGCTCCAAAATTTCATAAAACATTAAAAATGATATATCCTATGTGTATCGTATAAATCCAGATAATCATGCCAGTTACTCACCTTCATTCTAAGCCTTACTCGTGAGTCCTTTTTCATTCGATTCTTGTTCCTCTGTGGTGCTCTGAGGATCCTGAACAGCAGAGATGTGGTCCTGATGAGCGATATGGTCGCCATTTCCCCAAGACATGAAATCTCTTCTCACCTCCACATAATCGTATGCAAATTCACCTATCTGGTCCTCATCCATACCAATAGCTTCGGCATCTTCATCAGCTCTCAATTTTAATCCTGGAATTCTATCAATGACAAAACAGAGGATTGCGGTAATCACAACGGACCAACCAATGCACACACCAATCCATGCAATTTGTTTATATATCTGCTTGTAGTTATGAGAGATGAATCCACCATCGTGTTCAGTAACACCATCCATACCGATGACCCAGTCGGCACCAAAAAGGGCGTTGAAGAAAAGGCCCAGGACACCAGCGATACCGTGCTCAGCAAGAATATCCAATGAATCATCAACACCAACCAAGTACTTGATACCGGTAGAGAAGTTACACACAACACCTGTGACGATCCCCAGGATGACAGAACCGTATAGCGGTATAACACCTGAAGAAGGAGTAGCAGCGACGAGACCCGAAATGATACCGGAACACATACCCACCGTGGACCATTTACGCTCCAATCTATAATCGAGGAGACACCAAGTCATGGCAGCAAAGCATGCACAGATATTTGTGTTCATGATGGCGTACATTGCTCTGATACTAGGGTATAATGCAGTACCGCCATTGAAACCAAGCCAACCGAACCAGAGGATCATGGTACCCAATGTGACAAGGGACACATTATGTGGACGGAAGTTGATTAAGAGACGCTCTTTACGTCTTCCTAAGAACCAAGAATACGTGAAACCTGTAAAGCCTGAAAGGATTTCGATCAATCCACCGGCATAGTCTAACACACCCCATTTGGCAGCCCATCCAGCCGGTCTCCATACCCATGCCACCACTGGACAATAGACCAAGGTCGCCCAAAAGAAAAGGAATACCATATGAGGTAAAAGACGACCTCTTTCAGCCACACATCCAGCGACAATTGCCAATGTAACACACAGGAACATGTTTTGGAAGATAGCAAAGACAAATTCTGGATAATCTCCGCCTTCAGTATCATATACGTTTCTGAAACCAAATGAATCCATGTTTCCAATGAATGGATTCGTTGCGGTTGTACTAAATGCCAGGGAGTAACCCCAAAAGTACCATTGAAATATACCAACGATACCAGCCATCAAGACTGACCATATGAGGGACAATGCAGATTTTCTTCTAGCTAAACCAGAGTATAGGAAGCCCAAACCGGGCACCATGAAGAACACCAGAGCGGTACATAATATGATGAAACCCACAATACCGTAGTCATATGTCTCTGTCCAGACGTGTCCCATATTGCTGTTCCTCACGTGTTAGCTTTAGAATTTGTACTAAATGGCTCAAAAGGTGGACGTCTCTGCACTTTTATAAGCTCAAGCAAAATTTTCGATGTGGTGTGCCGCGCCGAGTTCAATGTCTCTGTTTATATGAAAGAAGTTGATAAGGTGTCAAACAATTGATCAGGGAATCAACCAACTTCAAAAGGGTCCTCAAATGCAGCCACTCGGTTATAACCTGTTTCAGTAAAAGCTGTGTAGAAAACCTGGGGAACAGAGAAGCTTTTTTTACCTTTTCCTATCTTTGTTCGTTCTTCCCTCTCGGACTTGGACGTTGTTATCTCTGTTTTCGGTACAGGCCCAGCGAAAAAAGAAAAAGAAAGATTAGGGGCGGGCTCAATGAGCCGCTGTGATTGGCCAGCTGAGCCAATGCTTATCAGTGCTGCTCTTACCGTATTATGTACGAAATTATGTAATGGTGCACGAACTCGTTCGTTTACGGCGATGCAAATAGCTTATGTAATACAGAGACATATATCGACAACACAATAGGCATAGCAGCTCTTAGTAAATACTGTGCAATAACTAAAGAGCATGGAGAAGTACACACAGTTTAGGGATAAGGCCACAGGGATCTCTCCCTTTATGCCGACAATGACTACGCAGAACCCTTTCAAAAAGGCATTATGCGGTGTCCTCTTCATCGTCAAACTCAATATGCTTCTTGTCGTTTCACCACTCTTATTAGTTCCATTCCTTAATAGATATATCTGGATGTTAATTTGTTTTATTCTTGGGGTATTTACATGGGACATTCATATCCAAGGCGTTAAGAGACAGTCCCAGTTGTCCAAATTCTATCCAGCCGCTGGTGAGCTCTATGTTGTGAACTATACTTCCCCATTGGATTTCCTAGTTATCAGATCACTATGTTCTGATTTCATTATGGTTATTCCAAATCAAGAGGGACACCTCAGATCGTATAACACAAGCCAATTCTTCTTAAGATCCATAGGCCTCAACGCTAAGGGTTCGCAATTCACCAACACGAAGACCAAGCCAGTCTTCATTTTTCCAGAAGGTACAACTTCAAACGGTAAATCGTTGCTGAGATTCAAATTGGATGATAAATTTTGGGCCCCTTTGGCTAAGGAGTACAAAGTGAAGACTTTAGCTATCAAATTGATTCCTTCAAACCTTATCACAACCTTGCCAATTGAAAAGGCTCGATACATCTATAAGGTACTGAGTACTCCATCTATTGGTTTTAAAATCCGTATTGGATTTGTACAGGGTGACTCCTTGCAAAATGTGAGAGATACATTCAATTACAACGCCAAGCTGAAACCGGTCTCCCTAGGATGGGATGACAAGTTGGAATTCATGAAGACTTATAAGGGCAGAAGGTGAGATGATGTGCATATCACGAATCTAGGCTAGAGAATCTGGTTTGTATATATGCATGGCTGAAGATTTTGTAGTTTCTGGAAAACAGTCTAACTGATTTAAAAGTTGGTGTGTCTGAGATCCTATTAGAGTTCGGGAGATGAACAGACGCCTGACGATATAACCCAGATCAGATAAGTTATCGGGGATCAATGGCAACCATATGTCTCAAATTCTGCCAAGGTACAATGATCATAGATAACAGATGAAACAGCCACCTAAGATATGGGTCAATGGAGCTAGAACGATAACGATTGATCTTTACATAAAGCAGGTGGACTAAATAAAAGGCTCAGAAATAGCCACTCCTTTCAATATGTTTTGCCGCAAATGGCGTCCATGGCAAAATATCCATCGGTATTGGTCTCCCAAGAGGCATATTGGACACTAGATTCTGTTTATCAGCAATTTGATCGAAAGATAATTGATTGTTCTGCTTTTGATACTTGACATCCAAGATCTCACAGAATTCAAATAATGTCAACAATTGAGGTTTCAATACTTCAGGTAGAGCCTTAAGGAAGTCTTGATCCAGTTTCAATTTCTTTGAGCCCATCTTTTGTTTCAGTGCTGTGAATTTCTGTTTCACCTTTTTCTCGTGATGATCTCCATGAGACTTAATATAATCCAAACCAAACGCCAACCATCCGATACTTTCGCCCAATTTGTTCTGATTGTAACTATCAACGCTCAGTAACACGCCAGTGAGTCCCTGCATATAACGTAGACATAGCTGTAGGTAATTTAGCCATGATTCCTTGAGTTTAAACTGCGCTTTTTGGATTAATTGGATGTCCTTCGCAAGTCCATCTTTGATCCAGATGGCAACCCTAGATAGACTTGCAGCATTGAAATCCTTCAAAATTTCAAAATCCATCTGTTTTAACTGGTCGAATTTCTGCTTGAGGACACCAAGTTGAACTCCGCACATCGCAATGCTCGAATAGATCGATACAGCTTCCAATGAGCATTCCCAAATGTTGGAATCAACTTGTATAAATGAAAGGTACGACAATGCCCTTTTGAATAGTTTGACTGTATTAGTCCAATTCTCACCATTATAGATCAATTCAACCCCGCGGGAGCATAAAGCAAGTGATAGTTGTCCAGTCGTCATCATCAGCTCATCCTTTAATGACCATTCTCCTGTATGCTTCACCATTTTCCAAGGACATGATACACTAACGATGATTTTCTCGCAGTATGTCCAAATTTGATCAGTTACACCTTCATTCTGTATCGAACCCACAATCAAGTCCAGATAGTCTGTGAGTTCAGATATGTATGACGTTGTGTTCACGGAGTACGGGTGTTTCAAGATGATTCTCTGGACAACCGGGTGTTCCAAGGCCCCCGCTGGTGGATCAAGGTTTGTATGCTCTAGGGGAGTGTGCGGTAGCGAGAGCATCTACTTCCTCGTGTGAATGAATTGGGTGATTTTAACTGTTTATGATTGTCATTTTTCTCTCTGACCCTCACTCATCGTTTATCGAGTGGGCTTTAGACTGTGGTTGCGGACACAGCATTGTCTCTGGCTCTTGAATGAAAGATTCACGAGGATTCAACTGGGCTACTGCAATGAAAGATCCTCTAACAGTCTGTGAGCCCATTTCGACTTCGAGTTTACTATGTATGAGAAAGCCAAAAATTGGAGGAGGGCTCAATGCTCATCTGTCTAACATCTCGGACCAGATAGAAGCGAGACTATAAGGCTTTATAATGCCTATCTCTACCCATGTCTTTATAACGCTTCTTTCTCATTTCATTAGTAAAGCAAATATCTATACTGGGTAGGCAAATTGCTCAGATTTCTCCGCCATATCACCCCCTTTTTATCCCCTTTTTATCCCCTTTCATATAACAGCTTAAAGGTGTTGAGGTTAAAGAGTGATCTATTATTAAGGCATATAATCCTTAGCACTCAGTTTCATAGTCCCATTATTTTTGTACTGTCACCAATGATAGAATGGAAATCCCGATCATGTCTTCTTTTAGCAGTATAGCTGGCATAAGTATGAGTCAAATCTCAGAATGCAGAGCCTCCCTTTGAAACACATTTGCTCAATCCTCATGACTTATTGATTCTCTATTGACTAATAAGGGCAGAAGGCAGTAGCTCAGACAAAGCATACAGTATACAGGTGAAGTTGAGTCCAAGTTTGGCAAGCAGAAGGCTATCTCATCAGACATGTTTTTCGGAAGAAATTCTTATGACACTGCAGCACAGCAAGAAGCTCACCAAAAATTGCAGTCATTCGGTAACTCCAATGCCATATCCTCTGCATCTTACTTCGGCGAAGAAGAACAGGGAACTTCAAGGGCCAACGGTAACGGTAACGGTAATCCATACGTTGATACTACGAATGATGATTTGGCTGTGTTGAAAGATGCGTTAGAGCAAGGTGCCAACAAGTTGGGTGGGTACTTACGCGACTACCTTCGTTGATTAATATACAAGATATAGCACACTTGAGGAGCTGATTGTAATTCTATATATTTGACCATTATATGCGATAACTGCAGATGCGGTTATCCTCTATCTGTCCTTTCCTGTAATTCATAAGAGTATCGCCGTATCCTAGAGTTGATCTTTGGGACTCTTCAAGAAGCACCGTCCGACAGCAGTGGCAGCAGATTGGCCACCTCCATCAGGTTGCCTTCATTCAGCCCAACCTCATCCACAGTATCTGGTGTTTCTCTAAACAAGTAAACAACAAGCCACATTATGTATAACATGCTCCATGGAAAATATAAAGCAAAACCCAAAACGAGGGAAAGTGAAGTGACTGTGGTGACCAAAACCACAAGTACAGTTGCAAAGAAGCTTGCGAATTGTTCGAGATTGACTTTCTCAGAGGCACACCTGACATCGCGGCGACTAGAATAATCAACGATACAATTGGAACTAAATGTTGTATTTGTGATCGCAGTATCATCTGCGGTGTTTGCAGTGGTGGTCTGCGAGGCTATGCTCCTCTGCGAAAAGTTATAGAACGCCAAAACTGCACCACATGCTGAAAACAACGCAACAGTTAACATGAGTAGAAGTGTGAAGAACTCTTTGCGTGAGAGATCATCTGGCCGTGTTATGACTCTGTTTGAACGTAGGATACTCGACGAGTGCAGTTTTAGAACCCGGTTGTAGCCGAAGCGAGGAATTGCTTTTACTTTAAGCCACGCTAACTTGTACCATTGATTGTTCTGTGGAACCACGATTTGGCTTTGAAAGCCAGTGATTGTCATAGAAAGCGTTTGAAGATGTGCGGTAAGATTGGAAAGATTGTTAGCGTCATCTGCCGTGAGATTCTCACAGTTGCTAGTGATGCTCTTAGCTGCTCCAAGTATGTTCTTCGCTTCTGTTGAGAGTGTTGTCAGCGATGCGAGTATTCTGAGCACTGTGGAGGGTTCTTCGTTCATGGTCGTGCCGCAAAATTGAATTTTGATATCTCAGTTAGTCGACGCTTCATTATTCACCCCAGCTTTTGAGAGAGTGAGCCATTTGTGAAGAGAAGTTTTAAAGTCCTCGGAGACACAAAAAGCCCACTGTCCTTATCGTGCTGGGCAAACCAGCTGATTCTCGATGGTGTACCATCGTTTGAGAGATTGGCTAAGTTTTATAATGATATACCTGGACGCGTTGACTGTGTGTCATACAGACAGGGTCACAGTAGCATCATATATGTAATTTATAATGTATTCTGCGAGCACCAAGCAATAGGATGAACAAAGACTGGCAATTGTGTCCTGGCTGCGATACTTTTTGTTCTCATGCAACCAAACTTTAGAGCGTCTACAGCTACAGCAAACAAAAAAATGAACACAAAAATGCTTCGTAGTTGGACTTTTATAGCAACATGCTGAGGACAGACTTATCAATAGAGGTCTCAAGATGTCCTTTGGGTCTCTTAAGCATGCCCTTGGAGCTCATCATAGAGATAATGACACATCTTGACCGTTCGAGTTTGGAATATCTCATGGACTTGCTCGATAT